>OW964825.1:48292789-48892789 GCA_943142095.1 Ophonus ardosiacus | reverse complement strand
GTCAAACAAAAACATAATTTTAATGACAGTTTTGACATATTTAAACAAATGTAACTGACAGGAAGCAATTATATTAAAATTAACAATGAAACCGTGTTAAGGAGAATATAATAGTAAAATATTTAATTAAGGTTTGTAAAAATAATATATTTTCCATCATACATAAATGTTAGATGTACAGGATGATCTGATTTAAATTTGCTAATTGCTATTTTTGCAGCACTATAAATTAATATTAATTTACAACTATACATTTACGAAATGGATCATGTGCGGCGAAGAATTTACAAATATTGCGTTTTAGAGCACCTAGAAGATGATGCCCATTTTTATAAGAATATATAATTTGAAACAACATATTAGATTTTAACCATATATGATAAATCGGATGTAGTACTTAATTTGGAGCTCTAACAGATTTTTGAGGAAAAACAATAAAACAATCCAAAATATCGTATTACAGACTTTTCTATTTATTGGACAACAAATTAGATTTTATTTACAAACGATTAACCGGAAATGATACTTTACTTAAAGCTCACTGCTATTTTAAACATGGAATTGGCGGGAGGGCATGTTTGGCCACATCAGATTTTTTAAAATTGTGCTATGAGTTCGTGACGTCACGTGTGTCCAATTCAATGTCACTGACAGTGTTTTTTTTTTCATGAGCAAATATATATTTTTATTCAAAATCATTATAGTAATATACCGATTCCTAATCTTTTGGAGGTTGGGAAATACGTCATTCCTAACTTTAATGACAATCTCTTGGGTTGGAAATAACAGATTTCACTTCCATCTCTTGGGTTGGAAATGTTTATGTAGGGGTTGCCTAGTAACATTGTAATAGATCTTTATAATAAAGTAGGCTAAAACAAATTTTAAAAGAGCTGTCAAAAATATTAATAAAATTAAAGATTTAAAAGGAGGGTGATTGTGAATAAAATAGTATACGGTGGGAGTTTCATCACAGCTTAGAGATTTATCTCACCTCGAGGTTAATGAATAATTTTAGGGTCCCTAGAATACAATTTTACTACTTTTACGATGATACCTGAATGGACGTGTGTGTGTATGTGTATGACAATAACTCGACGATAACTCCAATACTACAATTCTAAAAATTATAATTCTTTCGTATTCCACTTCTCTACATCTATATGACGAGCTTATTAGATTTTGGTTATAACTGGTTAACCGAAAGTGCTTTTATTTGAAGTTCTTGAAAAAACAAAGTTAAATATCATATTTTGACATTTTATATCATCATCTTTATGAAAGAATATCTTATTGAATATACGGTTTGTTTATATCTACATTTTCCTTCATATTTAATAGATATAGAGAGTTAAAGAATTATAAAGAGATTAACTTTTTTAAATCAGCCAGCTTTGCAATAATCATGGAAACAGCTGATATATTTAAATAATTCTAATTGACAGATGTCAATGTCAAGTGCAATTTACATAGTGTATGTTTGTATTATAATTTTATTGGATTTCTAGAATCTTTTCCAAGGAACTTTCGGTATGGAATTTGTAGAAAATGGTATATGTTCGTGTCTCCGTGTTACAATTTTACTGGATATATAGAATTTTTTCCAAGGAACTTTTGGTATGGGTTTATACAAAATAAATAGAATTGACGAAAGGTAATGTGCTGGCCATATCAGATTTTTTAATAGAAAAATATTTTTATTTTATTTTATTAGAATTATACTCAAATAAATGTTTGCTTACTACTTATTAATCAGTAAGTATTTTACGAATTTAATATAAATTTGTTGAATTTCGATTATGGTTTATGGGCCATTTACAACTAAAATAAAATTGACTTACATTTTCACTGTAGACTGTAGCACTGGAAATCTGCAAAAAATAAAAAAAATATAAATTTTATATATTGATAAACGAGCAAATATATAATTATTGCACATTATACGATTTCTACGGGCGCAAGTTTTGTGCGTTAGACGAGGTTATTTTTAATAAAATTGCATAAAAATTGTCCTTTTATATTTTTGCCGTTGGCACAAATATTTCCTAGGGTGCAACTATCCTACTTTAATGTGTAACGTATTATGCAACGTTTAAGTTTTATTTCTTTGTTTAAGCCATCATTTTAGCGCGCATTTTTTTTACAAATATACATAATATTTTTTGCTTGATATCCTACTTTAATGTCAATGCAATATTTTTTTAATGTGTACAAATTGTGCCCAATGTTGACTCTTAATAAATAATAATACAAAAATACATAAAATTATTTTATTTAACATAATATTCTCAACTCTGATGTATGTATTTATTTACTTCGTCTATCTTTGATGCTAAATTTCCCTGTAGATTTCGTCTTTCTGGCGTAATACAAGTCATATGTTAAATTCGTTAAATCAGAGCAAAGTTTGTATTTATTTATTTTTCCAATTTTATGAGTTTTGATGTATAAAAGTTAAATCTCTCTCCAATCAAACTTTGAATTTACGAAGGAATATTTTGCAAAGTTCTGGAGTTCTTTATAAAAAGAAGAATTTGACATAATTTAAAATTATTGCTAAGCTGAACAAATTTTATTTACATTTTTCGTATCAAATTTTTGTATATGTATGCAAGATAATATACGTATATTTAAGCCTTGAATAAGACTATACCCGTATTATTAAGAAATGTCAGGAATGCGTCTTTCACATTGTTCAAAAAGTATTATTTTTTAAGTCTGTTAAAAACAGTACACTTTTTTCATTAAAATGGATTTATAAAGTAAGTCTTTGTTTAACACAATACAAATGTGAAAAAAGTATACTCTTTTAACGCAAACGGGTGAAATAATGAAACGTTATGGCATTTTTATTCACACTTTTGTTGCAGACGTAAAAAAAATTGTATGCAACTCGAGTAAAAATGATTTATTTCAGTATTAGGATTTAACGAACTCGCCTACGGCTCGTTCAGTCAAATTTCCTATTCGGACATAAGACTATACTTTTTACTCTTGTTGCATAAATAACTATTAAATTCAAGTTTATGCAATAGTTTTCCAGTAATAAAAAAAGTATTAATATATTGTTATTTTCTTAAATAATTAAATAAAAAGATTGTCGTGAAAAATAAACGTGAAAAACAACTCCCCACTCCTGTGACGTCAAAGTACATACAGAGAATTTATTTTAAAATGCAACATTATGGTTCATCACTTCCATGGTTACTTACTATTGTCAAAAAATGACAGCAATGTAATATTTGTCCATTTTAAAATGCAACATTATAAATAGTATTGCACCTTAGGAGATACCTCCAGAACATATCACTAATGGTGTCTATTCTTATTACGACCGACTAGGATATTGCCTCAGTGTGAATGGGGATATTTTTTTTAACTTTTATTACATGAAAATTATGAATTTTTGTAAGCTACAGTTTGTTAAGGTGTGCAACATTCATTTTTTATTTTTTGTTAATCGTATGTAGGCTAATTTATTGGAAATTAGTTTTGATAATACAAAACTACAAATTTTGAATCTTGCATTTTAATGAGTAACCATGGAAGTGATTGATCATATGTTGCATGTTAAAATAAATTCCCTGTATAGCACGTCACTCATAGCGTCATAGCTAATAAGAAAAATGGTATTCCAGCACCTACGTTATTTATATGAACAAAGTACGCAATAGTTTGTCATATATTAAACTGTATAAACTTTGACATCACATTCTGTTTCACATCCGTGAATTTTTCAAAATATTTCACAAATTTAAATAATTAATTGTATAATATCTAATGACCGATATTTCGCGATAAATATGAGGCTATTTAAAGAACAATATTTTTCAAAATTTAATACTTAGAAAACAAAAAAATTCTTGGAACAGCCCTATTGGTAATAAGTATGTATATGTATGAATAAATTATGTATGTCCGCTCTGTATCAATGAGTACAGGAAGTATTGATAGGCTATTTACACGTGTAATATTTTATCTAGTGTTTGTCATGTCACTACTGTATGTTTAAATAATCCAGGTGTTGTGTGGATGTATACTGTCTTTTATTTATTCTAATACCGCTGCAGTAACCGACCTGATAGTGTTTTACACAAGGGACAACATCCATTGAACACTATACGTACTGATTTATAGCCGTTCAAAACATACATATGTATATTTAAATCTGTAAAAAGAAAACTAACAAAAACATATTTTTGTTGATTAATATAAAAATATTACATGATGAGAGTGGAAGCCTCAGTGGAAGCTTTCGTTAAGATTTTGTTCATTATTTATCAGAGCTGGCAAAAATTAGACCCAATATTTAATTCCTACTAAACGTTTTAGATTAAGCAAATCTGCAAACAATTCTTTACATATTAACTTATATAATATTTTACCGCTTGCATTAAACATTTAAATAACAATGATTTTAAAAGAAAAGTAAAAACATTTTTGTTGCGACATTGTTTTATTCCACACAAGAATTTTTAAATCATGATTTTGTTGGCGAGGACTGGACAATTTTTTTTTTTTGTTTATGTTTATAAATGTACATATATTTAGACCTGTGTGACTTGCTATAAACAATGCAACACTGTAATGAGAGAAATAAATACTCTACTCTAATATTGATAACACAAAACTACCTATAAATTGTTTCCATTTTGTTGAGTAAACATCTGATAATTATGTCCATATCACACTACTGTTTAACAATAAACTGATGACATATTTATAATATTAATTAATAATCATGCAAAATGATGCCATGAACCATGAACTAATATATTGTTGAATAACCTTTATTTATAACAATTATTCTACACATTATGATTTATATGTTTGAAATGTATTACCATTATCAAACAATTAACCTCCATTATATGTTTACTGCAGTGTTTATAAATTTTTACTTACATATATTATGAATGCAGATCGATTCCTACCTACTAGTTTTCATAGTCAAAACACAAAATAATGTTTGCACTTCACAATAAATCACAAATTTTTACACTGAATTACAATATAAAACTCATATTTCATACTACATTTCTTTGCACTGCAAATTGTTCCATGTCAGCTGTTTCTGTTTGTTTACGCTGTGCTCATGTTTTGTTTTAGGAAATAGAATAATAGTACAGTTACGCCATCTCTCACAGTAAATTTGTTTTTGGGCAAATTCAAATTTAAAATAAGTACATAAATCATTAAAACTAGTAATTGTTTTTATATAGAGCAATTAATTAATTAAAATGTAATGATATGTAGGTTAATTAATTATGTTCATTAATATTCATGAAATTAGAACAGAGCTGCCATTAACATAAAAATAAATATACAGGATAATGCAAATAAGTATGTATGAAATTAATTAATTTATACAGGATGTTTCCTTTAAAACAACCAGTGCTTTTTTTGGACGCACTAATGACTAGAGAAAATATATAAAAAATGATCAATAATAAGGGGTTAATTTATTAGTACTAACAAACCGAAAATTCAACCAGTGGTTGTCAAATGGCAGAACAAAATTATATATGTTTTAAATGGGACCCTATATCATTTCTTTGTCCACCAAATTTGTTTTCTGATTTCAACAATATAAATATTGTATATAGGGATATATAACAATTATTCCAAAAAAAATGGTATTCAAAATTAAAAAAATTTGATGTGGCCAGCACATTACCTTCCGTCAATTCCACGTATTTTATAAAAATCCATTGCCATAGGTACTATGTAAATTGCACTTGACTCTGACATCTGTAAATTAGAATTATATGAATATATCAGATTTCACGGTTTATGATTTATGATTTATGAAAGTTAATCTCTTTATAAATCTATATCTATTGAATGTAAAGGAAAATATGTAATCAAACCGTAGACAATAAAATGTTCTTTCATATTTATAATAACAAAAATGTCAAAAAATTATATTTAATTGCGTTTTTTCAAGAAAAATTGTTAAGAACAAATAAAGATACTCCGTTGTCCAATTATAACCTAAATCTAATCAGCTCTTCATATAGATGTGAAGAACAAGAATACAAAAGAATTATAATTTTTAGAATTGTGGTGTTAGAGTTATCGTGAGAAATTTTTGTCACACACACACATACACACACACACACACACACACACACACACACATGCAGACATCATCGTAAAACTAGTAAATAGTAAAATCGTATTCTATACACTCTAAAACGAATTTTTTAACCAAAGACATTCCCTTTCTTACCTGACGAAAGGAAAAAAATAATGTTACAATATTGAAATACGCTATGTATTATGCAATACACCTATTGATACGTCTGTTGCCTAAGTTACAATAGTAGTAAAGCCATTTTTTATTGCATTATTTATTATTTTTAATTTTTAATACCATTTTTCTCGAAATAATTGCTACAAGTATACGAGTATGTGTAACCCTAAAATATTTATATCATTTAAATCATAAAAAATCTCTATCTAATGGACTAAAAAATTATATAGGGTACTAAGTATTAAAAAAATATATAATTTTGTTCTACCGTTTGAGAACCACTGGCTGAATTTTCATTAAATAACCAATGCCATTTTTTTTAAATATTAAGAAATGTTACATTTTTTTTATACAAGAACAACCAATGTCTCTACCGGAATTTATTGAATCAATGTCAAGTAATGACAAAAAAATACTTATTGCAATAATAACCAATGTATACATTGATTTATTTTATCTATTATTTACTAGACATCATTGACGAATTCTGTGTAAGAATAAAAACATTAAGATAACACAATATTTGGGTATAAGTTCTGTATTTTTCAATAAATAATACAGAACTTAAACCCAAATATTGTGTTATCTTATTAAAATGAGTTCTGAAAACATCTTTCAATATAATAAAAACATTATTACATGAAAATAGCCTCTTTTGTAGAGTGTCTTGCAACCCCCTAATAAAATCAAATTCCCTGTAACCTGTAATGGTCTTAAAAGTGTCCAACCCTCTATAAGACGTCCAATCCACTTGTATGTTTCATCCCTGTCAGAATGTATTACAAAGAGGGGAATAAATTAACTAAATTTTCACCCAAAAATCAGAAACGCACTCACGTCGCCTGTAGCGAGAGGGCTAAGTCCTACCCTAACCCCCTTCGAGGGGCAGTGTCTCAAGACACTGGGCCCCTACAAACTGCAATTATGTCGCTGCAGAAGTAAATATCCTGCGAATGGAAGTGGAGTCTGTATGAGTGTCTGTAGTGTGTGTGAATCGAGGAAATTGTCTAGTTGAAATGCAAATCCAGTTTGAAGTCTCGCAGCAATATTTTCTCTAAAGGATTGGGGAATATTATCGGCTGTATTAAGATTCAAATGAGGATGTTGCCTTGAAAGAAGCATTTTATTTAGTCCTCACAGACGCAAAATGAATGCATGAAATACATAATTTTATCGGCTTTTCATTTATTTAAACATACGAGCCCCAACTCTTAATAATACGACCGATTTACATTTTCAACAAACAAATTATAACACCTACAGCAAATGGTATGAAATTTCTACAGATTTCGTTCGACTAGTTTAAAATAAAGATTTTGACAAAAACTGAATATGTTATTCAGTATTCTGCAATTTAATATTGGGTTAAATAGTCTTTATCAGTAATACTATCTTGAATTGTATCCCTAAGCCCTGCACATTTTTCTGTTAGAGTATTCGCTAGTGAAATAGAGCAATATGACGTCTAGCGGCAAAAATATGAACTAGTGCATGGTAGTAAGACCTAGCCGAGGTAGCGGCGAACGCATCGTTTCTGTCACTTATTTAACAAATAAATCACGAGTGGAGTGGAATTTGTAGGCTATACTTCATTTTACATCAGAAAATAGTAGATTGCTCTTAAGAGCCGACCGTACATGCATTAAATAAATAATTTAAATTTGTGAAACCAAGCTTTGTCAATAATAAATATATTTATCTGTAAAAATGTCAAAATCAAAAATTGCAGCAAAATATGGTTAAACATCACTTAATTCTGTAGATTTTATTTGACATCTGACAGGTGATATTTGTTTCGTTTCTGTGAAATAGGTTTATATTCTGACCAATCAAAGGGTAGAATTTATATATCCCTAACTAAACCAACGCTATTCTTACGTGAAATAAAGTATAATAACAAAATCTAAAACTTCAACACGTTTTTGTTGCGTTTAACATCATTAGCACGCAGAATTCCAGAAATAATTAATTTCCATAATTTCCCGAAAACAAGAACCTAAATTCTATGGAAAAATTTATTAGAGAAATTTGCCAATTTGAAATAGTTGGTAGACGAAAGTTATGCATTCATTTTTAAAAATGGGAGAGGAACCGAGTAAAAATATGCATGCTCCTTGAATTTTGTGAAGCAAGATTATATTTTGCCGGGTATAACTACAAAGTAATAATTACTTAGTGTCTTTATTAAAATACTTCGTAATGAAATCTAAACTTGTAGACCTGCCTGCACAAAGATGACAATAAAATAATAACACTTATCTCTCCATTAATCTACCAAAGACTGTAATAATGCAGTAGATTTAAGAAAACAAAGACTCGAATCATGTAAATTCAAAATTCGAAAGAATGCTGAACATAATTTTTAGATGAAACGGACTAGTTCGCAAAATTCAAAATGTTATTCATACTAGAAACATTATTTTTATTTAATATTAACTATAATATTAATATTACTTTGTATTTCAAACGCCGCAGTGTATAAGAATAGACAGATGCGGAAAACGAAGTATCTACCTTAAACCGGCCATATTGTTACGTCACGCCCTAAACTCCTCCTCTTCTTCACTCGCGAATTGTCCTATATGTCTTGCAAAGTAGGTTTTACTACACAAACTGGATTTTTAGGAAGTTGTTTTTCATTGTGCCAAAAGTAAGGGCTGGTATATGATGAATTTAATTTAGAAATTTTGATTTAAAATTTACAATTTTCTCTCTGGTTTATGTTCGATTTTGAAATTCTGAATCTGACCAATCAGTATCTATCACGTGACATGTCACTGCTTGTCATTTGTCGTTTCACCAGTTATCAGATCAGATTTTAGGTTACAATTTAATTTGCATATCCAAGAATTTGTTAGATATTAATGAACAAGATGGTTTTTTTAATAATGAATGTTGTTTACTATTGTTGATTTGTATAATAAAGAAATAAAACAAACACAAACTTAAAAAATGTAGATGGTCTATTTGGCTATGGTAAGGCCTATAAACAAACACATTGATTTGTTAACGGGCAGTATCGTAGTTTGTTTCTGAAACTGAAATAACAAGATCATAAACAATTATTCTTCAAATATACTCATTTGAGTGTGCATGTATTTAATTCCTTGCTATCCCTCGTTGCATTGAAATTACGCAACGTTTTTATTTTTGTACAATTCATTTGCTTTTTCGTACAAATTATGATGTTCGCGAATATTGCTTATTAACAAAAAACAAAATAGTAATTTGTTCCAGTCAATCCATCATAAAATGTCAACAACTCGCAAACAAAAAAAAACAGCTGATAGATGAAGCAAAATTATACTTTTACCTTCCCGCTATTTTTAAAAGTTCTTTCTTGTGATTGGTCGAATTTGAAGTTTACATTTGGAAATATAAAACATAGTTATGTACCAATCTAAATTTCAAATTTCTAAATTTGCAAATCGTTCATAAACTATCGTATTCGTTTATCGAGCCTATTCAGTGGTTAATTTTTAAAGATTTGTTAAAAAAATTATCCAATAGATTTTGATTTTACAATTAAAAATCCAATTTTTTGTTATATATTAACATACTTGCAGGCCTATTCTGTAACTCAGTGGTTAATTTTTAACAACTGGTTAAAAATTTTATCCAATAGCTATTGATTAGACAACTAAAAATCCAATTTTTTGTTATATATCAACATATTTGATTGGTTAAAATATTTAACCAGTTGCTAAAAATTAACCACTGAGTTACAGAATAGACCCATTGATTGGTTAATTTTTTTAACCAGTTGTTAAAAATTAATCATTCCGTTACAGCATATTTTAAAATCTAAATTATAAATTGTAAATTCGTAAATTAAATTCATCTTAAACCAGCCCTAAATAAGGACTAGAAGTTGACCCGTAAAATGCCAGTCGAACTATTATCACCAGTGATTTGGCTCACAGTTTTTCGTAAGTTTTAAGTCTATATTTAAACCAGCTGAAGAATTTTGTAGAAATTTCCAATCATTTTTTGAAAATTAAAATCATTCAAATTTTGGGCTCGTAGTTCAACATTTTAGACTATTTCTGTTCTCGAACGCAGTACATACATTTAAAACTTTCTTTGTAATGTCCAAAGTTTCATTTCTTTTCTATGGTGATGTATCCTTCTTCTTCGTGTATTCCTGTGGGATAATGAGAGTCCTTACGAGGCGTGACGCAAGTTCCTGGAGGATAGTGTACAAACACAGGCGTCGCCTAGCACACAATGCAGGCCGTAATGACATTTTAATGTCAGACGCCGAAGGGTGCGAGTATATACTACGACTATGACTACCCCTCCAACTCTCAGCTACGCTAGAGATGTGGTAAATGGAAGAATTATCCACTGTGAAATGCAATTGTATATGGGATTATACAAGTATGGTTTATGTCAGCTAAATGTCACATAATTACCACAAGAAAAAGATAGTGAAATTTAAATAGTGTATGTTAAAACTTATGTAGCAAGAGTTTTGGGAAAAGTTGAACCTCTTCATCAAATAGAAAGATTTATTTATAGATACGTTGACATAAAGCGTTGTTCTTATAAACTTAGGAGATAGAAATCTAATTTTACAACCAGGATAGGGGACCATTTTATTCAATGCGATGCAGTTGTTTAATACCTTGTTTCAAATTTGTTACATACATTTGTGTAACATAAGGTTGATATTTATAAATAAATATATCATCATGGTTTACAATATTAATGGATAAGAAGTTAAGATAAATAGAAAATAGGTTTAACGATTAATCGGTTAAATCGGTCCAACGATGAGATTGATTATATAATACCGGTTAAAAAAAAATCTGATGTGGCCAACATAAAACCTCCCGCTATTTAATTTTTACATACATACATACGTACATAAACTCACGCGATTCCCACTTAGGGGGTTAGCAAATACCCGGAAACAATAGTAACAATAAGAAAAGGGATAAGAGTAAGAGCTCAGCTGACTCACTTCACTCTTTAACAACATTCTTCTTTTGCCTTGTCCACAATCATCATAGAATTCATACATAAAAACATATTAAAGTGACCGATTTTCGGTAGCGAATAACCCCATTCGGACCACAATAATAGTTACGCAACAATCTTCCTTCGCCACACTTTCCTATCCATTTTTATTAATTTAAATACATACTTACGTAATTACCAACGCTGCAAACTGTTCCATTGCATAAAACTATTGATTTATTTACTATTTTCTTTTTAAAATGTCACTATTATTAATTTGAAGTAATTAATTTTTTGACAGTGACATTTACTGTAAGTTGCATTCATTTGAAATATGAACTGTGTAACAAAGGAATTGTGTTTATCTTAGGCTTCGTGACTAATAAAAAAAATTATTTTTAAATTTATCTGCAAAATATATAGAAAAAGTATTAATGTATTCCTGTAGAAAATTCAATAATCTTTAATTTTGATAAGACATAAAATGCGAAAAAAATGCCATTTGATGATATTTTTTGAAGAAAAACCATTATGAGCTTCAGGTAAAATGCCATTTCCGGTTATACGATTTACACCAAAATCTAATGGCTTCTTTTTATATTAGAATAGGATAGAAATACAAGGTTTCAGAATTTTCTGAATGATAGTATTTGAGTTAGAGCGAAGACAAAATCCCTACACATACACACACACACATACATACATACATACATACATACATACATACATACACACACATACATACATACACACACACATACAGACATCATCGTGAAAATGCTAAAATTGGATTCTAGGGACCTTAAAACGTGGTCATTTACTAAAATCTCGATTTGTGATTTTTAGCACGATCCCTATACCTCCCTTACCAAGGGTAGCGGGAGGTAAAAAAAAACAATATATTTTACATACAACGACAACCAAAATCGGACTGAAAAGGAAACTGTAAAAATTAGCATCCATTGCACCAAAGTCATGTCATAAAACGTGGAAATACTTATTTCAATAATAACCAATGTAGCAACAATAAAATCTCGAAGGGCTTTAGTTACACTCACAGAAACAGAAAGGCCGATATTAATAACAGAAAGTTTCTTCTTGATCTTAAATCTTCCATACCTAAAAACATGTAATTGCAGTGTTATTAGTGAAATTTCTATCTGTATTCTATGACAAGGATTGTAATTATGAAGTAACTTTCTTGGTGTTGCTAGAAAGAAAAAAGAAAACGCAGAATAATTACATGTTATAATTGCTCTTATGTAAATAACGTGGAGAAAGTTGAGTAGACTTTAGAGTGCAGAAAAATTGGTGGCAAAACATGCGAACTGGGTGCGAATGAACCGTAACTAAGGGTTGTTATACACTATTACCATTTCCATGGGGTGGATTCTATTTATAACACGGACTGGTTTCTTTGTTAAATGGCAGCAAATTTGAATTAATTTTCTTGGAGAACGAAAATGGAAAATTGTAATTATTTTGACAATTGTAGGTAAACCATTTTATTAAGAAGGAAATTACATACAAAATTACGTACTAGCGTGGGTTGAAAAGTACGTAGCCTAACTCAGAGAGGGCAGCACAAGACACTTAATTACTTATTGTAAGGTTATGTGAACGGAGTGCATTGCCTTTTTAAAAATAGAAAAATAGAACAGCATGCAGTGATCAAATACCTAAATAAGCTAAATTTTAAAATGCATTCTTCAGCAAAAAGTTATAACGAAGTAAACATTTTATGACCGTCACGCGTTTCGATTTGGGTCTATTAGCCAGAAATGTGAAAGCTGAGAATCCCGCCTATAATTCCACAGCGCCCCGCCCACAGACTATTATTATGTTTCAGTGCCAAAGATGTAACACCGGTGACGTCACAAACTCATTGCCAAACTTTTAAAAAAATCATATCCTGCATAATATAAGGAATTTTCATGTCGGCTTTTCATTAATGGTCATGTCTTTATACAAAGTGTAATTAAAAAATGGTTTATAGATCCATTGTCGCATATTGACGAATTATCGTAAAATTTCGCTGAGATACTACTGACAGTTTGTTCATATAACTTTTCAGTGAACCTTCGTACAAACATTCCATCAAGATATTATTAAGATCTGTGTAGTGATAGTCGTTATACAAGTAAATAAATTTTGAAACATATTTGTTGTTAAAATCTCTATTTGTAATTGTTGTTGTGTAAAAAGTATGTTTGTTAATAGAGCCATCTATTTTGTAAAGATAATACTGTTTAACATCGACTAAAATATTTGTTTTAATTGTTTCTGAATTTCGAGGAAGCGTTTAAAACATTTTAGATAATAAATCCATCATCGCATCAATAGATCATACAACGCGTACTTGCAAAGGTTACCCACACAAACACAGACTATATAGACAGGAAACACATGTCTGCCATGTCCCAAGTGTTTGTGTTCAGACTCAGCCGGAGTTTGTTTAGCTGACAACCGTCACAGAATTACTAAATTACCCTCCGAAAAATCATCGGGAAATAGTTGGCTGTGCATTAATCAACAAAGAGAAACAAATGGTGGAAATAAATGATATAAAGTTCGCGATTCATCAATTAACTAAACAATAAAACTAAAATGGAAATAGCGGAACAACTGACAGTTTCATTCCAAGCCAACTTTATATGTTTTACTCTTTTCTTCATTAATTTTACTGTGAATAATTATAGTAGGAAAAACAGCCAGACAAAATGATGAATTTAAATCGCGTTACAACAGATACCAACTTTTAAACAAGTAAATAAAATGGAACCATATTTATTTATACACATACTACTTTAAATTTAAACATAACACATATGGTACAGTATTCCTCACGTAAGGATGTAGTTGCGCAATAAAATGTGTATGATTCTTGACGACATACGTAAAGGAAATAATCTTTTTTTGCTACACAGGTCATAGAAACTATCTAGACCAACATCTTAAAATACAAAAAATTCAAAAAATAAAATATTCTTACAAATTAACAAAAAACAAGTTCTTTTATGCCCATTTGCACCAACAAGGCTTCAATTTTAAGCTGGGCTTAAACAAATAAATGCACATCGAAATTTTGATAGCAATATATTTTAATTCATTTGACATTTCAATTCGATGTAATATCGTCATTTTAAGCCAAATTTAATATTTAAGTTAGGTTGATTCAACCGGCCATTAAAATTATAATAAACATTTATAAATATAATTAACAATAAGAAGATAAAACCTTATTTAACTAATGGCGGAAATTTTATAAACCTGACTTTCGGAACTCTACAGGTCATAACTATTTTTAATTTCGTAGGGTGCAAACCTTCATATTTTTGAAAATAATTTTTCTACAAAAATTTTATCGACAGACAGTGATTTTATTTATGTATTTTTACCTACCGTCACCTTTAGATAAGGAAGGTATTGTCTTTGGTCAAAAAATTCGGTGGTGAGATTTTAATGAATAAGCACGTTTTAAGATCCCTAGAATACAATTTTACTAATTTTACATTGATGTCTGTATGTGTGTGTGACAAATTTTTCTCCGACGATAACTTCAAAACTACAATTCTAAAAATTATGATTCTTTCGTATTCCTCTTCTTTACAACCATATGAAGAGCTGATTAGATTTTGGTTATAAATGGTCAACCGAAAGTACCCTTATTTGAAGTTCTTAACAGTTTTTCTGGAATAAACGCAGTGAAATATAATTTTTCGACATTTTATGATCATTAATATGAAAGAAAATCTTATATTTGAGAGAGGAAGAACTGTGTGAAGAAGATGCGTTGGATAGGAATGAGGAAGTGTGAAGTGCAAATTACAGAATGTACATTCGTGTTATAATTATATTGGATTTATAGAATCTTTTCAAAGGAACTTGCAATATGGAATTTGTAAAAGATAGTGTGTTCGTGTTACAATTTTACAGGATATATAGAATCTTTTTCAAGGAACTTTTGGTATCGGATTTGTACAAAATACATCGAAATGACGGAAGGTTTTGTGCTGGCCAAAACAGATTTTTTATTTATTGTTTTATCTTTTGACGACCATTGTGTTTTTTATTACATTTATATTTATTGAATTGTAAATGCTTTTATACCTCGTTTATATAATTTTCACGAAGTTTGACTTTGTTAAAATATTATACAGTTGTTAATTATGTAAAATTTATCCAGCTCCTGATACCGGTCGAGGCCGAAAATAAATAAACATTTTGACTGCGTATCCAGGAATTTTTTTCAACCCTAAATAAATAAAATATACATCGCTAACTATTAGTTAGCAAACCAACCAACCATTTATAGTTTACTATTAGCATTAGTTAAACCAAAAAGTTAACTATGTGTTCAAATACCGGCTCTAACGGCCAGTTTTATAAATCTTTGGTTAAACTTTTAACTGCTAGTTAAACAAATAAAATTGAAGCGAACTGAACAATCAAATGACAAAATGATCATTGCTGCCAATAATTTGATTCAATATTGTTTATTTAACTCAAAGTTAAAATTCTGACCAGAGATTGTAAAACTGGCCCTAAGGAGCGGTATTATTAACTGATAAATTTAGTTCCAAAGTAAATTTAATAAACTGAACAAATTCGAATCAATTTCTATGTTCTTATGACATTTAAATAATTGCTGTCAAATTCTCTTTGCATTTGTTCATTTAATTAAATTTACTGTGGAACTTTCTATTTGAATTATTTAAGCAAGGATATCTCTTATTAAATTAAAATTAATATCTATTTTTTTATTTTAATTTTAAAAATTGTCGAGACGAGAGCATCATGTAATTGGATTCTGAATCGTGTCAACAATGATGCTTCATTTTGTTAATACTTTACGGGCATTCAAAGTTATTGTGGAAAATCCACCCCATTGATTATTTCCAAGCGACAAATAACAACCCTCTAACTTTAAACTCTATTCTGTTTTATTCTCCAACTATTCTCTATTATTTTGTGTAATTCTTCTGGATCCCTACATGTGTCTGGCTGTTACTCTTTGGCAGCTGTCGGTTTGCAATCAGTGTCACCCTCATGCCGATCCCGATGTGACATTCATTCCCTGTTCTCTTCAGCTGTCACTACCCTGATGGCCACGGACCAGTCTGCATACATCAGCGAACCAATATAGGTGCAAATCATCACCACTACTGCGCACTCCACATCACTAAACATCAAATTTGAATATGAGAACAGATAGGGGAGGATAGGGATTATGATTATAATATACTGATGAAACTACAGAATATAAGTCTGTATTAAATGGAAAAAGAATGTAGTATGTACTATACTATATAAATCTCATACGGGGGATACCTACGATAGAATTAATAAAATAAGTCACATGGTTAATATTTTTTAAAATTTTAGTTTAAGTATGTTCAAAGTAGTTACCTTCAACAATAATACACACAACCATTATTTCCTTCCAACAAATCGATATATTAATTTCATATTTATCAGTAATGGGTAACATCGTTTTTTATTTTAAACTAGCTGACCCGCCCCGGCTTCGCACGGGTAAAGCTAGAATAACGATTAGCTACATGTGTACCAGTAATATTTCACATTTACTTCGGAGACATGCGCTGCGTAGGGAGCCGGCAACCCGCCTCGCATCGTACATGTAACAGGCTCCACCCACTGCCCTCCCAATCCCCGCATCAAAAAGCACCCTATTCTATCTTTCCGACAAATATCGAAAATCTGGTAACGGTTAACACTTAACTATAGATACAAAGATAAAAGAATAATTGAAATCCTCCCGTATTGTACCGTCTTGAGGGTTGATTTTTCAAAAACGCTAAAACACTCTTTTATCTTACCAAAAACATAAATAAGAATTTTTATATCCCTAACATGAGAATTGATGGGTTCTCCATACAAACTTTCATCCCCTATTTCTCCACCTTCAAGTTTTACTTTCGCGACAAAAGGTAGCCTATGTGCTTCGCCATGGTTCAATCTATCTCTACACCAAGATTCATCAAAATTGGTTCAACGGGAGAAATTATGGGTTCTCCACACATTTTTACCCCCTATTTCACCATCTTTAAGTTTTATTTTCGAGACAGAAGGTAGCCTATGTCCTTCTCCAAGTTCCAATCTATCTCTATTCCAAAATTCATCAAAATTGGTTTAGCGGAAGAAATGATGAATTCTCCATACAAACTTTCATCCCCTATTTCACCCCAACAAGTTTTATTTTCGCCACAAAAGGTAGCCTATATCCTTCTCCAAGGTCCAATCTATCTCTATACCAAAATTCATTAAAATTGGTTCAGCGGTTTAGGCGTGAAAACGTAACAGACAGACAGACAGAATTACTTTCGCATTTATTATATTAGTATGGATTACTACAATAATATTTTTAGACATTATATTTAATAAAACCTCATAATTTTATGATTTAATTCGTTTAATAATTTTTTCAGTATTTCCTGAATTGGTAAAATTAAGTAATATTTCATTGTAAAAAAAAGTATTTAAGAAAACATATCTTGCTATGTCTCATTAGAACCACAAAATGTCTGTAATATTAATAAAAATTGGCGATAATTTATGTTAGTGATTATTTGTATATATATTAACTAAATAAAATTATATTAAAGCGGGTGGGCGAACTGATGTGCGATGGGGCTCGTATTTGTAGCAGAATTCTAAAATTTTCGACAATATCGACAAAATCAACTTCGTCCACATTATCCACGACAAACGTCGTCAAAATTAGGGAAGTCCGGTAAAGATTTTGAAACGAATACAGTCATACACATGCATTTCTCTTTATTTTGTTATTTTTAAAGAAGCTTCTTTAATTAAAGAAGAGTGCAGGATTCGACCCTTTGACATCTTTGACGTTTGACAGCCGGTATTTTATTTTGAATAGTTAAATTTCAAATTGACCAATCATACAGAAGCATTACGCTGTTGTCAATGTAATTTCTGACTTAAGTTCGCATTTAAGTTAAGTTAAGACCTCCTTATATTTAAGTAGCTCTTTAATAATTAACTTCAGTTGCTGTGACATTTTTCTTTGGAAACGACCTCCCCAACATTCTTATTAAAGTTTGTTACACTAATCATAAATCAACTTCTATAAAAATTTAAAATCTTTCGTTTCTAATTGCTCTCGACAAGCTACATACATTTTCGTAAACAATTCTCTAACCCATGTGCATCTCATTCTTTCTGTAGACTTTTAAAACGGAGAACATTTGTAAACATCAATTTGTATTTGATAATCTCCACAACAGTCGGAAGCAGCAACTTATGTCAAAATATGCGCTATTTGTAAACACACTTCATGTAGGGATAAAACAACAAACTCTGGCGCATCCGCTAGACACCAGCAAAGCAGTCTACACACACCCCTCACAGGGTAGGTCAAGACAAACCCTAGAATTTGTCACAACATGTTAAATGTCGCAGACAGATATACTGACTCGCATTTTAAAACAGAAACCTGATATGGAAGCGACAGTCAGGCGCCGAGGAGAGAGATAGTTTTTACTGTAAGAAAAAAAATTGTTAGAAGGAAATAAAACGTTCTCAAATAGGTATCAAATTTGGTCGAAAATTACGAATAAAAACAAATTGGCCGTGGAAAATAAAATTTGTACTATCATTTTGAATTTATCTGTCATTTGAAATTAAGTAACAAAACAACGTTGTTAATAAGTTATTTACGATATTGTTTAGTTTGATCGCTTTGGTAGTTTTTAAATCAAAAATTAATTTGACAGATTTGACCGTTTTTAAGCCTCCCAGAAATTAGTATAAAAGTATTCCAAACGAAGAATGATTGAGATCGAGACAGTCTCATAGTATAGAAGTTTCCGTAAGTAAAAGAATTAATAAAAATAGATATTTTAAATTTTTAATAAATTGTTAGTGGTATGTGGTAGGGCTATTAAAAGAATTCTATTGTTGTTTTAAATATCACACAAAAATAAAAAAGAATCTAATGTGGCCAACAGATTACCTTTCTTCAATTTTACGAATTTTAGGGGTATTTTGTACAAAATCCACGCAGAATATTTCTTACAAACGATTCTGTATTTCCAGTAAAATTATTTCAAGAAGATATTATGTAAATTTTATTTGACACTGACATGTGTCAATTAGTAATATTTGAATATTCTACACAGATCACTAGAGTTTGATATTTTAATTGTTTCCATGGTGCAGCTTTTAGCATCATAAGGTTGAAAGTTTTTTTTTTTGTAATTTTTTTATCTCTCTAAATACATTTAATATGAAGAAAAAAAATTAATTAAATCGTGTAGAGAATGAAATATTCTTTAATATTTATAATAACGTAATAAGGTCAAAAAATTATATTTAAAAATGGGTTTTCAAGAAAAACTGTTAAAAACCGGAATTGCGGGTACTTCCGGTTGACCACTTATTACCAAAATCTAATTAACTCTTAATTTGGATGTAAATTCGAGGAATATGCAAAAATTATAATTTTTAGGAATTGTAGAATTGGAATTATCCCGACCGAAACGATCGTCACACACACGTACACATACACACATACACACACACACACATACACACATACACACACACACACATACATTCATATATCCATACAGATATTATCATAAAAATAGAAAATTCGTAATGTAGGAACTCCAAAATGTGCTTATTCATAAAAAAACTCACCATCGTATTTTTTGACCAAAGACAATATCCTCCTTACCTTAAGGTGACGGAAAAATATTCAGAATACTCTAGAAAAATATATAAATGTTTTCAAAAATGCGAATATTCCGTCGAATATAATAATTATTTATTTTGCAACTTTTTTTTTAGTTTCATTTATACACTGTCATGTGAACTGTAGTTAGGTAAAGAATGCTGAAGTGTATTATTGCTGAAGAGAACTACAACTTGATATTAATTCGAAAATTAACTGTTATTTATAAAATTTTGATGTTTTGTATTTTGATAACCAAAGAAATAGGACTTATGTTTAACGGCGTTCCGGACATGCAGTGAAAAAGCTTGAAATACTGAGTTTTATTCTGACTCTTCGACGATTTGAAATTTTAACTGGTTACTGGAAATATCAAAATATTAAGATTTGTCTCGACGAATTGTAATAAAACAAATAAGAAGCGATACAATGACATATTTATGATTTTATGTATTTACATTTTGATGTTTCTTTCAAATTACAAAGTATTTAATGACATTTCTTGCTCCTTAAAATGGATTGAAGAATAAGCCTTTTTTTTTTTTTATTTAAAGAAGAGGCTTCGACTATACGTCATTAGCCTTTAAAAATAATAAGCCTTTAAAGTATGTTACACACGTTGTAATTGTGCATAACTTTGTGTAATAAATTGATAGTATGCCAAGTAAAATTATGTGTATCTCTTTCTGCTGTAATAAGGTATAAAATTCCGTGTCAGAGTATAAATTTATTTGGGTTTTTAATCTGAATAAACATTAAGATGCCTGCATAGAATTACTTCCATTGGTGCGGGGATTAAAAAACCGTTTCCCGGTAGAGATGTCATTTTTCAAACAGTCTCCTACACTACGTTCATGTTTAATTGAATTTTTCCGTCAAAATTACTTTTATAATGGATTTTAAGAATGCGGAGCGTCAGAAAATGTCACTTTTAATAGATTCCGAGCGCGACAAATTTCATTAGTATCAAATTCATGTCGGAGATGTTTGAACTGCGGTGGTGGCGCCAGACTCGTGTTGTTTGAACAGCACAAACACAATTAAATTACAATCAAAATTCAATTAATACTAAGAATGAAATTCTGACTTCCACAAACTTGAGAATGAGAACCACTCAAGCAACTGGCCTAAGATTGCCAAATTTCTGAATAATATTTTTGGCAGTTAAATTTGTACTTTAATAGTATGCCACGAGTTTATGTTAATAGTCATCATATATGAGTTGCATACACTATTTTTTCTAGAGATGCATTCGGGCCGGGCCGGGCCGGGCTTTGAGGTTTGGATCGACTCGGCCCGAAAATAAAAATTACCGGCCCGACTCGAAGATCGACTCGACAAAAAAATTAGCTAGCCCGGCTCGAAAATTGACTCGAAATTGGGTGCATCCGGCATTCCTAATGTTCATTTTTGTGTTAAGGCGAAATGTTTAACTTTTTTCGTGTCAAACTTATAAAAAACCTCTACATTCTTATAACTTTCAACATTAGTTAACATAAGTAGTTAAAAAAGAGACCCTTCTAGTGTAAGTTTGTTATAAAAATTACAGACCTACATGTATTTAACACTTTGTTTACCAAAGAATTTAAACAACTTATAATTTACTTTACATAAGGATTTTTTATCTAACTTTGTTTCTGCTCAAAAATAGGACAAGAAATCATTATGGTAGGAACAAAAATCACTTTTATTTAAGTATACGAGTAATAAAAATAATAATAATAGCAACATCACAATATAAATTTATTATTATGCTTAAATGAATAACCTTGAATTCTTGAAGTAAAACATTACATTTTTATTTATTAATATGTGAAGTGTGTTGTTATTAAATCATTTTGATCCTTTTTAACTACATCCATTTTCATTAAAATATTAAGGAAACTGTGCATTTGTTTGAACTATAAGATTTTTCGGGCCGGCCCGAAAAGCTCAAATTTTCGGGCCGGGCCAAAATCGAAAGTCCGACTCGCCTCGATTTTTGGAAATGATTAGCCCGATTCGGCCCGATAAAAATTATCTTCGGCCCGGCTCGATGATCGATTCGAAATCGAGGCGGGCTTCGGGCCGGGCCGGGCCAAGGCTCGAAATCGAGTGCATCTCTAATTTTTTCTACGACTGTTCATAATAATCATGTATCATAATGAAAATCTGTATCATAACCAGTGTCATTCAAGTACAAATAACACATACTCGTATAGTATTCTTCACGTAAGAATGTCGTTGCACAAAAAAAGTGTATAATTCTTGACGAATTAAATGAAATAGTCTTTTTTTGCTACGCAGGTCATAGAATTCATCATTCAGTATTGTTTCATATATGGAAGTTATTTGCAAAAATTAGATTCAACAAAATTTACTTTTTTGAGAATAAAATTCATTAGTCACGTGACATGTTTTCCGCCAATCAGCATTCCGAATCTCCTTAGTTATATGTCTATCACAGCGATGATACAAAACAAAGATATTATCACCTTATTTATATTCGTTACTAAGGGATTTTTACAACACTGACAGTTAATTTAACAAAAATTCATTATATTCTATCATTAAATATAAGCTCGTGATATGATTAATAATCGAAGATATTGCTCGTGAAACCGAAGCAGCATATTTCGGACTCGTGAATCTGCAATTCGGTTCCACTCGAAAATAACATCGATGATAATCATATCTCTTGTTATACGTATGACAATATCTATATTTGCCGTCAAATAATTATGGACTGGAGATTTATACACTGATGCCAAATTTTTTAAGCGTCTACCTGTACAAATATCAGTCATCTATCAATGTCATTTTATATTCTGACATTTTCGTTAATACTTGCGTGCGCTTTTTATTCCCAATCCTATAAATTGCATTATATTTAGACTTTTGAAGAGAAAATGAATGAAACTCATGAATTAAATAGTCCTGGTTCTTATAAAAACCGTTTAGGAAAACAATATTTAAATGGGCAGGCAAAAACAATTATTGCCAATGTACACAATTTTTTCAAAAAATTGGAGTGAAATCCTAAAAAAAATTCTAATTTATTAAATAACAAGAAAACTTTGGATTTGACTGCAGAAGCTAGTTGTGTTGGCAGATCTACTGTTTACCTAATAATCAATTATTCTTACCTTTTATTTAGATTTCACCGGTTATCGTATTTTAACGCAAACGCGACCTTAGCTTGATGTGTGAAAACTATGGTCAAAATATAAATATAAATGTTCCATAGAGACAATTTTTATATTTTATATTACGTATTATTGTTTTACCTTACTTATTTGTTATCATATTTTCTTCCATTTACGATGTATTAAAAATTTTAATTAGTTTTGAATGTATTATATGACATTTGCGTTCATCCCTGGTCATGTCAAGTTACAAGCGGCAACACCGCTGGGCAAGGGACAGGGTGCGGAAAGGGATAAAAGTTGAACATCAGTCCATAAATATTTGACCGCGAGTATAATGATTTTAAGCTCTGTACCTCGCTATCTTATTGGCTATAGAAAAAAGTTCTATATTAAAGTTGTAGGGAATTTTGTCTTCTACAAAACTGATGATCACCCCAATTCTGTAAAGAAGTTGTTAAATCTTAGCAACGTTGCTAAAAATTGTAACCAATAGAAACAAATGAAATCCTGTCATTTTCATGTTTTATTCAGTGTTCGCAATTATTATTGGTTATTTGCTAAAACTTAACAACTTTCTTACAGAATTGGGGCGAATAATTATTCTTTTTACCTCCAATAAGGCCTAAATTATAATATTTATCTATTTTATTAGATTTATTGTTTATAAACTTAAATATTAATCGTTGATATTCATTTTAAGCGAATGGTAATAATTTTTTAGAAAGTGAAATTAATGGAAACGTATTCCTTTGATAGCAATTCGTTTATTGAAACATAAACAATACCGACATTCTGGTCTCAATTAGACCATCATCAGTGTTATGTTTAAAGTTAAATTTGTTGAAAAATATAATAAATTACATAAAGTAAACACAAGGTTGAAGTTTTTGTCAAAAATTATAAAACTTTTTTTATAATTATTTCTGATATGGATGCATCTCCATTAATTTTACCTTTCTAAAATATTAATACCGGGAGTTTATTTTATCAGTAAACATAGGGTATATCATTGCCATAGTTACGGTATGAATGTTTGACAGCAATGTATTGAAGCGTTTATTTTATGAGTAAACATAGGCGTATAACATGGAAAGCAGTTTTTGGTAAATACAAAGGTCTGGCAATAAATCAAGCCATGCTATTGAATATGATAATAGTACATTACATCTTGTACATTATTTAATATTAATTACTTTAATAATATTGCAAAAATTGCAATAAATTACAAAAATTGTCAAATAAATAATTGTTTCAGTATTTTATTATGCAATATGAAAAGATTTCCGAATGTCTCCGTGGCGCAGTGGTCATAACACTAGCGTCTGAAAATTTTGGTTGGGGTTCGATTCCCCATTGGGGTAATTATTTTATTTTTTTACATAAAAATTGTTGAACTTTAAAAAATCAGTTTATGTTTCCATATTACAATCATTTAAAAATGATAATAACATTGTAATAAATAAAGAGAAAATGATTGAGATTAATTGATTACAATAATCAAAATATTGATGTAATAACAATGCATTGTATTTTATTTGATAAATACAGTAAAGATATAATATTTACACAAATTTATTATATTTCAGTTATTTTTATTAATATCAAAGGAAATGCAATGCATTGTTATAGCATCAATATTATGATTATTGTAATCAATTATTTTCATATTGCATAATAAAAAACTGAAACAATTATTTATTTCACAATTTTTGTAATTTATTACAATTTTTGCAATATTATTAAAGTAATTAATATTAAATAATGTACAAGATGTAATATATTATTATCATGTTCAATAGCATGGTTAGATATTTAGCCGGACACTTTGTATTTATAAAAAACTGCTTCCCATGTTAAACGCCTATGTTTACTCATAAAATAAACGCTTCAATACATTGCTGTCAAACATTCATACCGTAACTATGGCAATGATATACCCTATGTTTACTGATAAAATAAACTCCCGGTATACTGAAATACCAGGGCGTAGTAAGATTTCTGTCGAATTACATATAAAAATACCTTCTCTCGTTAAATTCTGTCGCGCTTGGGGAAAGGAAGTTCAGTTCTGCAGGTGACAGTCCTTGTAGAGTTGGTGTTAAATAATTCGCAGTAATTACAAGAAGTTCGTAATCGGAAAACTTCTTTCATATCTCGCGTCTGCTATTGACCTCCCCTCAAATAATTATCCTTCAATTGACGAATTTTCAGGCGTTAATTAAACTTATCGTCTGCAAAAATAACCAAACGATCCACCTTCTCTTCACTGAGAGATTCGTTTGCCTTGTTCATTACTTTGTTGTTTTGAAATCGGCATGAAGAAATATAAGTTGGATGGAACGATAGGAATTTGTTTAGTGAAATTGGGGACTCTTTTATAAAAGCGTTAAGGGTGGAAAGTGATTTTAAATCAACTCCTACAAGATGTAATTGCAGCAAATGGTGGTGTCAAGTAATTATAGTCCAGTACTGGGGACTGGGGTATATTTATTCTGTAAAAGGTCGGGTATTTTTTATTTTTGAATATGTTTTATATTTAGAGGCCCTAATAAAAAGTCCAAGTTTTTGACACTAGCATTGAATAAATAATCTACTGGCAGTATGTTATGATTAAAAGCAAGTTTGACGTTTAGCTAGCTTACATTGCCGTTCTTGTAGTAGATTATTTATTCAATGACCTTAGTGAAATTCCGCAAGCACAGCCATCCTGGAAATATAATGCAAATAATTATTTTTTACCTCGCGCTGAGAGGTATTAGATTCATCGCATATCCAGATTTAAGTGAATAAGCACGTTTTAAGGTTCCTAGAATCCGATTATAACATTTTTACGGTGATGTTCGTGTGTGTGTGTGTGTGTGTGTGTGTGTGTGTGTGTGTGTGTATGTGTCTGGATGTAGGAAGGGCAATTCCTCAAAAACTATTATACTTAAGACTTGTTTAACTATGTATTCCTCAATCTGGTATTAATAGGAAGAGCTGAAAAAGTTTTGATAACAATTGGACAATCGGAAGTAGTAGTTTGTTAAAAATATTATTTTGAAATTTTTTGCTATTACAAATATTGTACAGAACATAAAATTCTCCATCTAATAATACACTTAAAATTTTTATTATATCTTATGTATATTTGAAGATAAAGAAAATAAAATACATAGAATAATCTGTTGCAATAAATCGCTCAGTCCAGCCTACATCAATAAGGACACCAGTTGTCAAATTCAAATGTTTGTAATTGACAGATAATGTCAGTGTCAAAAATCAACAGTTTTAGTGATTTACGGAAAGCTTTTCCTGAAAAGTACATTTTATATTTCGTATTGAATTATTAATTAAATATTTAAAATTGTAGGTAGGTATGTATATTAAAAGTAATAGTACATACATCCTTAAGAAATACCACCAATCCCTTCAATGAACTGGAACCACCTTGAACATTTTAGAAGTGTAGGACAAGATGCCTTAGAGAATGAAAGAGTAGATAGAATTATTTGTGTGTACCAGAAATGTTAAATTTGATACTTATGCAACAAAAAGAAAATGGCGAGAGGTATTGTGCTGTCTTCACCAGCAAATATTAAGCATAATTAGTGAAAATTTATAGTACAAACTTTCATCCCCTATTTCACACCTTCAAGTTTAATTTTTGCTACAAAAAGTAGTCTATGTCCTTCTCCAAGATCCATTTTATCTCTATGCCAAAATTCATCAAAATTGGTTCAGCGGTTTAGGCGTGAAAACGTAACAGACAGATAGACAGACAGACAGATAGTATGGATTATACCTACTTATACCATGTGCTTTGGATTTAATAAGCAGTTTATTTTTTGTTTAAATTTTATCTACTTAAAAAAGGAAGGTTTGCGAACGTCACTGATGAGTTCGTATTGTTCATTTAATTTGGGAAAATGTGAAAAAGTAATCTCAATAAATCAACATTCGACAATTAGTAATCACCTAACCCTTCTCAAAATGATATACGTTTCAATTTTATTTACCTCTATGATTGAAATACGGGAGATAAATAATAATTACTGGAAACCAAGATTGAATTCTCTCACCCTCTTTCCGATTACTGGGCAGTCACACAATATGTCAGTGGTAGTTGTGCGATTTTTGATAGCTGGTGGAGCGAACAAATGTGAATTACTTTTCACCCCACAATTGTAGGATTTGAACCACTGTAATCTTAAATAGTTTGCACTAGAAACGAACAGGGGAAGCAGGAAATATATTAGGGGTGGATAAATAGTTATGGAAATAAAAATGATTTAGAAGTAGAAGATAGGTAAATATACAAATAAATAATGTTTGGTCTCATGGCCGCCTACCTGAGTGTCTGGTCGTGAATCCGGGGAACCATGTTCGAATTTTGAATGACATAAAATTGACTCTTTTGGTGCACTCTCCACGCCAGCAATGAGTGCCCATGAGGTGATGTTTGGTACGAATATGTCATCATTATTACCGATATCTGCGCGCAAAGCAGCACACCCAGCAATGAGTAATATCGAGAGTAATATGCCGTGATGATATTTTTTTATAATTGTTATATTTATTGATATAATATCAAGACTTCTTATTACCTATTTCTGGGTAAGCCAATCTGATTTTACGTTAAACGTTTCGGTACATACTTGCACCTTCTGCAAGGTAGTATGATCTTACAAAATATTATATATCACAAAATCATTCGTTCTTAACATTTTGTTTTACATATCGTACAAAAAATTCATAAGGAGCAAATATACATCAATTTGCTCTGAATGTTATTTTGTGTATGATATGACGTAATATTTTGTAAGATCTTACTTACTACCCTAAAGAACGTGCAAGTGTGCACCGAAATGTCGCTCTTGTAAGAATAAATAATGGTGTTTGACTGAGATTTCGTGTATTAATAAAGTCTGTTACCTTCTAGACTTGGGCCAATTCCCGAAATTTAAAGTTACGGGAAAATTCTCAGGAATTTTTACGGATTTTTTTTTGAGAAATTTGCAAGCGGAAATTTATTAATATCGAAATGGTAATACAAAAACAAATAATAATTAAAATGTAAACAAATATGTAATTATAGACAGAAGAATCAGTACTGTACGTATAGGTATAGTCCATTTTAGAATGGAATAGGCCTTCGCCTATTTTTTCCCAAAAAAAAATAAGTAACAAAATTTCTTCCCGCAAATCGTAACTAAAGGAATCACTAGTTACCTCACGTTTTTTTTTAACAGGTAATAAGTAATTTTTTCTACTTTCGTTGTTAAAAAAAGGTATTAACATACTGGTTTTCACGACGCTATACAACATCTTAATCACAGGTTGGCAAATTCGATTATATTGGACACGGCGTGAAATCAGTACTCACTAACAGAACGAAGTGAAGTTAGCTGCCTGTAGTTTTTATTATCTAAAATAAGTATATTTCTGTTTCTGTATTCCGGCTTTTATAACTTGCAGTCGTAGAAAAAGTATAGCACATATATGACTCATTTTATAAAGAAACTTTTTAAATCCGATCTCGTTCTGATCGTGTCAAGAAAACAAGTACGTCACTAAAGTGAAGTTTATAAAACTTAATATTATTATTTTTCACCTATCATAATTTTAAAAGCTTGTCACACATAAATAAATAACTTATTATAAAGCTTTAAAAGTGTGTTTAGTTGTCTATATGAAAATTGTTGGTACAAATAAATATTTTTGATTTTGGAAATGTTTCTGGATTATAATGTACAAAATCACATTCCAATTTATGTGATAAATTATGCGAGTCCCAAAAGACAGAATACAAAATAATAATTCATATTAAAACGAAATTTGTCGGTTGATATTTACAATATTTGCATTTTATAATAAAAAATTAGATTGAATTATAATTACATTCGGTTTTCAAAAGTTGCTAATAACGTTTGTTAATGAAAGTACAATTTTCTATGAATTTCGATTAAAACCAGCGTTTTCCACATATGTATTAGTATCGTTCCCTTTGTATATGTGTGTGTGCGAGTGTAGTATATCATGTGTCAGATTACCCAAAGCCGCTAAATTATAATTTGCCGATTTATGGCGGGTGATAGCTCATTCGAAGCACGCGAACGGCTTTTTAATGAAATAGAATATTTTATTGCTCATTTATCACGCCGTAAATTTTTTACGGCCACTTTGGAGTTAATTTAGAGCGCGTTCCACAACACTTACTCCCATTCTAAACAAATATTTTTAATCTATAACTTTGAAATGTAAATAAATATCCCAGATTCGCAAACGGACGGACGAAAATTGTGTTTTTCAGAAGGATTTATAAGAGTAGCAGACAGAAAATGGACAGAATGTCACAGATAAGAAAAACTTTTCTCATTAGTTACGGAAACACAGCTTATGATTATGGAGGAGATAAACGCTGCACGCATAAGGACGATGTATATTTTTGGACGATTTTCACTTTAATTTTTCACAAGCTCTTTTTTCAATTTGCAACAGACATTAAACTTTAAAAACACATTGTTAGAATTTAAAATATAATAATTAACCCATAAGCACTTGAGTAAAATGCGCGCACTTAAGTACCCGGGTCCGGTCTCAGTGACCCTTGACCCCTGGGTTTAATATATCAGTTTCACGCAATACTATGTGCTTCAAACTGATTCATTATGTCTAACAGGATTGTTTTAACAATCGATTTATAAGTTTTTTATCCAAAATGTAGAAATAATTTTTCATAGACGTAACATTTTTTTTTTAAAAATCTATTATCTTTGGTATCGTTATATTTCTAAAAGCATTTTAAAAACAAAATAAAAATATAAAAGATACAAAGAGAAATATTGTATTTTATTTTTAAAAAGTTGCAACGTTCAAAGATACATTACAGTCCTTGCCGTAATGGTACAAATAATAATTAAATGTAAAAATAAATGTATTTATAATACTAATTTTTATTTTTTATTACTATTTATTATTCTCGCTATATTTGCTGTTCACTAAATGAATAATAGAAAATAGATTAGCTTATTATCTGATCAATTTCGTCGAAACTTGAATCATCATCACTTTCTATAATTTCTACCATTGCATAACTGTATCTTCAGAATTTTTATCAATAAAGCTCATTCTTCGTTTTTCCGCCACAGGCCGCTCAAATTTTTCAAATATATTTTTTCTGGACCTATACGCACTTATTGACAGACACTATACGCTAAACCAGCAAGGGAGTTAACAGTAACAGTGAACAGATATAGTAAATTTGTAATCCGAGTGGTTAAGGGTTAAATGTGGGTAAACTTACACAATTATAGTTATAAATTATAAACTTTTTTTACTCCTGTGAAAAATATATCCCCGTTATTTTAATTTTTTCGATTAATTATAGTAGCCATAATTCACTACCATGAATTATGAATTATTATGAATCGTAATACACTCTTCTCGGCCAATCATAGAACTAGAAATTAATTAATCACGTTTATTTTAATTCTGCCGCGATCACCCTTTCTACGGCCGTCTGACAGTTGATTTTTTTGTGATTATCACTTTTGTCACTCGTCATGATGTATTTTTGTGATTACATTATTCAACCGATTACTAACGGTTTGAAAAGTGATAAACTATATTAAAATGAATGGTGAGAGCGACGAGGAGAACTGCAACTGTGAATTTGTAAAGTTGTCTCTAAAATATGTATTTAAGTTATTTCCAAATTTGCAGGAGTAGTTATATTCGGGAATAAAATTCACTCAGCTGATAACGTCATATCTTCGTGAATAATGACTACCATAATCCCTCACATAATATACAACTTTCTCCTTTTTATTTCTTTTTAATTTCCTCCATGTTATCGTCTATTTCCTGTGTCATACAATTAATACATCGTCCATGTCGTATGTGATAATAATAGAGAGCACCACTAATAAACACTTACTAAGTGCTGGATCCCCGTTATGGCGTGTTTTATTGCAGGGGTCGTCCACCCTATACCCTCACCCCATATGCACGCCCTTGTCTGGAGATGTTTACTCAATTATATTCCCATATATTCGTGCACGACAAATCGACCTGACCCCAAGATATTTACTGTTTCACATGCCTCATATACTTCAGACAGACAATGTAGAATGTATTGATTTATTATCTATCTGTAGCTTCTATAACATATTGCAAATGTGTATGGAAAGATAGGAATAATAGAATAGGAGTTATCTATTCCTATACGGAACATGTACAATATTGCAAAATACATTACTTGATAAGGTAAAAATGAATTTGTACTTTTACAAAAAAAAAAAATCTGTTGTGGCCAGCACAAGACCTCTCGCCATTTCCATATTAGGCTATATAAGTATTGTATTGCACTTCGCTTTCGAACCGTCGTTTTATAACAAAATCTTATAGAACATTACCCAAATATTGTTTCTTACTATATTTAGCATGTCTTCTGCACACATATAATTCAAATTATATCTATTTTTCATTGTATGAGGATGTTTCTAAATGTCAAATATTGTTCCAATTCATTAACCAGATTGGCGATATTTCTGACAGATATATGCATTTTACCACAATTTTACCTATAATTCAAATATTTAATTAATAAAACAATAAGAAAAGTTAAATATATACTTCCCAGAAAAAGCTATCAGAATGTCACTAAAACTGTTGATATTTGACAATGACATGTGTCATGTTATAAACATTGGAATTTGTCAACTGGTTTCCTTAGTGCCTTGGCCTCTGCGATTAGTATACTCTATAAATTATATAGTCTTTATCTCTAAATCTATACAAGATATAATAAAATTTTTAAGTGTATTAGATGGAGAATTTTATGTTCTGCAATATTTAATAAAAAAAACTCCCAAAAAATTATATTTAGAAGATTTTTTCTAAGAAACTACTACTTCCGGTTGTTCAATTGTTACCAAAACCTTTTCAGCTCTTCCCAGGAATGTCAGATTGAGGAAACTGCAGTTAAATATTTTTTAAGTCTTATAGTTTTTGAGGAATCGTGACTACAACATCCAGACATACATACATACATACACACACACACACACACACACATACACACATCCACACACACACACACAGACATCATTTTAAAAATGTTATAATCGGATTGTAGGGACCTTAAATCGTGCTTATTCAATAAAATCTGGATATGCGAATTTTAGCATGAATCCAATACCTCTCTTAGCGAGAGGTAAAAAATGTTATGAGGTTGAAATAGAATATTATACATCAAGGTTATAAACGATATCATTGTTAACTGAGCGTAAAAATTATAATCCCGAGGGATATAATTCGCGAAGGCAATAATAAGATGTTTGAAAAATGTATAAACGAAAGTATTTATGTGTATAAGTACATGATTGTATGTAATAGTTATTTACAAAAAGAGGGTTGGGAGGGAGTAAACTTCTTTCGGCCTGAGGTATGTACAACGTTTTATGCACTGCAAGCTTATGAAATGTTTTTAAATTATTTTTTAAAATACATTTAAAGCTTTTTACTATGTAAAAATATTAAGTGGCTATAGGCCATGTAAGAAAACAATAAGGAAATTCTGAAGAAATTCCTCTAGCAATTTCAATGAAAACTACTGTAGATTTAGCGTAATTTATATCATTTTTAAAAATTCTGGCGGGACCAGCACATTACCTTCCGTCAATTATATATATTTTGTACAAATCCCATACCAAAAGTTCTTTGGAAAAGATTTTATTTATGCAGTAAAATTGTAACAATAACATATTTTCTACAAATTCCATATCGAAAATTCCTTGGAAAAGATTCTATAAATCCAATAAAATTATAACACGAATATACACTATGTAAATTGCATTTAACACTGACATCTGTCAATAAGAATTATTTGAATATATCAGCTGGTTCCATGATTATAGCAAAGCTGGCTTATTTATGATTTTTAATCTCTTTATAATTCTTTAACTCTATATCTATTGAATTTGAAGGAAAATGTATAATCAAACCGTATAGAAAATAAGATATTCTTTCATATTTATAATCACATAAAATGTCAAAAAAATATTTTTAACTGCGTTTTTTTAAGAAAAATTGTTAAGCACTTCAAATAAGGGTTGATTGATTATAACCAAAATATAATCATCTCTTCATATGGATGTAAAGAAGAGGAATACGAAAGAATTATAATGTTTAGAATTGTAGTATAGTATTGGAGTTATTGTTGGAGAAATTTTTGTCACACACACATACAGACATCATCGTAAAACTAGTAAAATCGTATTCTAGGTACCTTAAAACCTGCTTATTTATTAAAAACTCACCACCTAATTTTTTGACCAAAGACAATACCTTCCTTACCTAAAGGTAACGGAAGGTAGAAATAAGAGTGTTGATTATATTTCCAATAATTGTATTTTTGACGTTTGACGATTTGTTTATCAGACCGATCACCGGGCTTTTGCTTTACTTTATCGCCCGTAGGGTGTAATCCTTTAGTTTCCGCCATGGTAACTAAAATGTAAACAAGTTTAATAAAATTGTGCGTAAATATATGTTAGTTCATACTTATAAGTGTGATAATGCTTTTGTTATTGTTATAGGTAAGTGCATTTTTTGCTTTTTGTTTATTTGTAGATCCTGAAGACGGTGTAAGTGTATACCGAGACATCAGTTTTATAAGAATAAATTCTGAGATTTCGAGTATTTGTTAACATCTAATCTGCATCACATTCAAGATGATAATATGTATTTATAAATAATATATTTCGCATTTGTCTTAAAGTTTTATACTTTCTTTTCTTTTACTCGTTTCATTCTTCTCCGTATTTACGTGTGTTTGTCTATCCGTTGTCTTCCTGTCTGATCCCGGATATTAGCCGAGAAATCCCGTTTGAAATTCCGGTACCGGGAAACGGAATTCCACTACTTGCGTAGTACAACACTCTTTTTATCTTGTAGTCAATATTGACTCTGATTTCTATTTGGAATTTGGAGATTTTTTATGATTTGTAATAAAATGATAATTTATCATGATATATAGCTTATGATTATTAACAGAAATATTGCGTTGTGTGTATGTATGTATTTACATATGTAAATTTCGATTTGTTTGAATGCAATTTTCGAGAAGATTTATTAAACAGATAAATGTTTTAATTTAAAATGTAAAAATTCAACTGAAAATTATAGTATTCAGTACAGTAGCTGTTATTTCATTGTAATTAACCATTCAGCAAATATTGATTAAATTGATAAGAAATCGATATTTTTAATTATTTGTTATCAGGCTATTTATACATAGGATAGAACTTTATGTGGTAATCTGTGTTGAATGTACAGATTACATTTACAAAAAAAAAGTTGTAACCATTTCTCTTTTACATATTTATGGCAGATAGGGAAATAACTATAATTAATATGTGACGTATCAGTATCAGACACGATTGATAGAATATAGAAAGCGGACCAGAAATTTTAAATAAATGTCTTTTTATTTACATATTCAATCTTTAGTTTGAAATAATTGTACGGTCATAATATAGTCAGGAATTTTTAAATACATAATTGATAAAACGGGTCACATACTATACTTTTTCTACGACTGCAAAAGACCGCAGAAATACAAAACACTTTTTAGGTTTATTGGTGTCTTTCTATTGTAATGGAAGTAAGTTTGGTTCGAGGTATGGAGCGGACGGCGTTCTATAAGACCCCTATTAAAATGATATCAAATTTTTCTGGTGGGTTTATTTGCCGCATCCCTGACATTGTTGCAAATTTTGATTTATTTATTACTCCAATTAATTTTGAAACGATCTGTAGTTGTTGCTAGCTTCACGCCGTGTCCAACACACTGGAAGCTACAGTTATACATTTATCAATGGGGTATTCAACCATTGCAAAGAGAAAGTAAACTTCAATAATTATAACGCAGCATAATTTAAACTAACAATTTTCGTAAATAAAAATGATGATATATTACATCGATGTAATAAAAATGCTTAATTACTGTAAACGCAAAGTCCCGAATCGATTATTATCGTAAAATTTCGGATGAATTCGGTCGATTTAGGCCCGCTGTTCCTTGTTTTGTTTGAATTCAGTTGAAGAAGTATAGCAACACTACTGTCATCTTAATTACATTCACAAAATGTTTCAGGATTAGATAGATTGTAATAATATTTATTTTAAATTTATATTTTTTTATTTTAAACATTTTACTTTATTTCTGTATTCATTACTGGGGAAAGAAGTTTTAAAAAAAATAATGAAAATATCTGCCTAATGCAGACAATGCAGATACCCCTAGAATTAACTGTTTGAGAAGCATAACCAACTCGGGTCTGTGACGTCACAAATAATTTCAGACATTCAAAAATTCCCTTACTAATTTGAATATTAACAAGGTGTTTTCGCCAATACTCTTAGATATTTATATATTATTAGAAAAAAATCTGTTGTGGCCAGCACAAGACCTCTCGCCAATACCATATTAGGCTATATAAGTATTGTCATTGGTAAATATATAGTACGTAGTATATATAATCAATGGTATTGTATTGCACTTTGCTATCGAACCATCGTTTTATAACAAAATATTACAGAACTTTACCCAAATATTGTTTTTTTTATTGTATTTAACATGTCTTCTGCACACATATAATTCTAATTATATCTATTTTTCATTGTATGAGGAAATTCCTAAATGTCACAGATTCTTCCAATTCATTAACCAGATTGGCGGTATTTCTGATGGATATATGTATGCATATTACCTATAATTTCAAATATTTAATTAATAAAACAATAAGAAAGATTAAATGTACTTCCCAGAAAAAGCTAACAAAATGTCACTAAAACTGTTGATTTTTGACACTGAAATCTGTCATTTACAAATTATGTTATAAACATTTGAATTTGTCAACTGGTTTCCTTAGTGTAGTTTCGCCTACTCGACTTGTTATATCCCGATATTCTATATATTATAGCGTCTTTATCTCTAAATTTATAGAAGATATAATAAAAATTTTAAATGTATCAGGTGTAGAATTTTGTTCTTCAAAATTAGTAATATTAAAATTTTTTTAAAAATAATATTTGGAAGAATTTCTTTTAAAAACTACTACTTCCGGTTGTTCATTTGTTACCAAAACCTTTTCAGCTCTTCCCAGGAATGTCAGATTGAGGAATTCATAGTTAAACAAGTCTTATATCTTATTGTTTTTGAGGAATCGTCCGTCCAACATCCAGCCATACACACACACACACACACACACACACAGAGAGAGAGAGAGAGAGACATCATTGAAAAAATGTTAAAATCGGATTTTAGTGACCTTGAAACGTGCTTATTGATTAAAATCTGGATATGTGATTTTTAGCATGGTTCCAATACCTCTCTTAGCGAGAGGTAAAAAATATATAAAAAATGCATACCTACCCCATTATTAAAATTTTAAAATGAAGAAGAAAATTATGTTTAAAAATTAAATAAATTTGGAACTCACAAGGTTAACTTTTGTGCTACTAGAAAACTGGAAATAATAAAAATATTTTTGTCTTACGTCTCTAATTATAATTCCATGCCATATTTTTCACAACATCTTGAGCACCACAGAGATTATTCCAATTACAATTATATCATATAATTATCCAAATCAAATAAGAAACCTGAAAAAAATCCAATATAAACCGTCTGTAAGTTGTGTGTCCTACATAGCATCCCCTCCCCAATCTGTCCAGCACTTTAAGTACCACTGGAAGCGCCGTCGCGACGCAAGGGACGCTTATCTACTGATAAAATCCGCGCTTCCTAGCTACTCACTTCACTTGTCAGTACGCCGCGCTGTGAACGATATCTCTATATCTCCATACACACACAAATACACATTACGTATAAATTTTCGAAAAATTACATTTTATACAAGCATATCTTCCTTACATTTTTTTAACCTTTCCACATACAATAATTAATTTGAATTCAACTGAAAGTTAGTGAAAAAAATTCTAAACAATGTAGTGTCATCAACAATGTGAAACAAAATGTGATCGCTGGCTACGCTATCTTTATCAGGGATTAGCGATAGTGTTAGTGTTATCGGGAAAAGGACAGACTCATGCGGAGGTGAAAGAGGAAAAGAGAAAGAAAAAGCTTCTGGTTCAAACTGACAGGTATGGTTATTTGTAGAATGTCCATGTGTTTAGTTTTCCTAGTGTGTGTAAAGAGCATTGTACTAGATAAACATTGAAGATTAGGTTAAATATAACTCCGATCGAATGGATGGTTGATTTGTAAAATAGATTGATTCGTAGAATAACAACGAGAGAATAAAGGAATTTATTCTTGATAATGAATCTATGCAGAGATTTAGACCCTGTATTTTCATCTCTGGTTAAACTGTTTGCTAACTTAACTGTTAGAGTTGGAAAAGGGCGATATTTTTCGTTTTAACCGGCTGTTAAATTTGCTAACTTAACTGTTAGAGTTGTAAAAAGGCGATATTTTTCGTTTTAACTGGCTGTTAAATTAACAAACTAATTTGCAACAAAAGGATCATATGTCAGTATCTTCATCAGGTTTTAATGACTTTTACAAACATTTACCCACACCACCGGTAACTGCAAACTATTTAGATTTAAACGTTTCTTTTAGTAAAAAACGGGTAATAGCTCAACTCAGGTTAGGTAGTAAGCACAATTTGAGTATAGTAATTAATAATATTAAGTATCAGATAAACCCTAAAGATTACTGTACAATTTGTAATAATCATGCACTCGAAAATCTTTATCATTTTTTAATTGCATGTCCAATCTATTCACCATTTCGACAAACATATCTGTCAACGTACATTCAGAATATAAATGAGCAAAATTATTTCACGCTATTTTCAAATTTAAATGAAACCAAAATAAATAATATTTTTTACTTTGTGGTCGGTGCTCTAAGGATTAGAAGTTTCTGTTTAAATTGTTAATCACAGGCGTTAATGATATGGTATTCAAGGGGTGTTATATTTTGTAAATTACAAATTTATTACTATTTTTTATTCTATTTCTTTTTAAGGACTGTTATTATTATTATTTTGTAACTCACAAACAATACTATTTGTTATTATTAATATTATTAAGTATTGTTAAATTAAATATATGTTCTTGGTTTCCATAAGAGCTTTTACATAATACTAATATTTTTCTTACATTCGTAGTTGTATTAGGGATAATAATTTTGAGACTAATTTCTTTTTTCTTCTTGCTTTATTATTCTCTATATTTGTATTCTTAGAATATTATTATAAATATATATTCTTTTATATCAGAAACGTAAAGTGTAAAAATGATAAAGAGATGTATTGTAATTTATTGAATATGTAAATTATTAAATATGTATTAATAACTGTTTGCCAATCACTTTGTATAAGGTATCACCTTAAGACAAATAAAGTTATTATTATTATTATTATTATTATTATTATTATTATTATTATTATTATTATAAATTAACAGACAGTTTAACCAGAGGTGAAAATACTGGCCGGAAGTATGGCATTCAAATTCAAAGGAATCTAAGTGCCATTTTTATCTTTTGAAGTTGTTCACCAAAAAGTGTTTTGTTCGAACCAATTTATTCTATTTGATGTAGATATTTCAACCGGCCTGAAATAGTTATTTGTATATCAAGTGCTGAAAGTGTTTCTTTGTCGAAACAAAACGAAAGTTTTTGTTCGACAAAGGACTTTCAACACGTGTAATACACAATTTTCTACTCCTGCAAGATAAAAAATAAGGAAATAAAGAATTATTTAGTAAAAATAATTTGATATTTATTATCAATGTATTTGTGATACGTATCTATGACAACAACAAACATGCTATACAACATTCATATGAGTAAAGTTCGTTGCTAGAATATCGAAGCTTGCTGCAAAGTTTTGCAGCACTAATGCTGCAATAAGTCGCTTTCAGCATGAAAAACAAACCAGAAAATTGTATTTTCAGAGCAGGAGTAGAAAAATATAATTTAAAATGGTTTCGTTTTAACTAATCCATTTTCATTTATCCAACAGACAAGACATTTATTTCAAATAATCCATCTTATACCAGTACCACTCTCAAAAGAAGCAGCTATGCATTAATGCATAATTTAATTTGCAACGGGAGGTCATTGAATATATATTTTGAACCTATTTTTAGAAGGCAATTTCATATAAGAAGAAGTATAGTCTTAAAAAAAATAGTCTTAATTATTATTAACGGTTGGCACTATCTGAATATTTATTGAAATCAATTTTGTGGTACATTCAGGTATTAGGACCATAATCTTGTTCGCGCTAACATTTGTTCGTTTTAGTTAAAAAACAAAGTTATTACTTAAATGACCGACATCATTTTGTTCTTATTTTGAGTCAATGTTCCGTGATTTCTTCAGGTGGAAAGTGTCTGTCCGCCTTTTTAAAAAATATATCTAAAATTAATTGCATTGCTCGAGATTTTTCCATTCGTTTTAGCATTTTCGTTCGTTCTAAAACCCAAATTTTATTATTAAAACTGGTTATTGTAGCATCCGTTCCTAATAGCGTATATACCTCACTGTACGTATTAGATATAACGATTAGTCGAAATCTCAGCTACGTCATACCATTTATTCTTACAAAAACGACGTTTCGGTACACACTTATACCATCTTCAGGGCATACAAGTAAGATCTGACAGATTCTTAATCATAAATTCATGTACACATAATAAGTTAATCTTTCCAATTGATAAATTCCTACTTTTAACATATTATAAAACTAATCAGAATTTATTTTGAAGCCTCATATATTTTCCTTATCTGCTTATTTATTTATCTTTATGTTATCAATTTAATTTTTATAAAAGTTCAACTACTACATATAAAAATTACTTGTAGTACATTTATAACATCTTTAATTCAAGTACATTACGAGTACAAATAAATATAACAATCATCACTCGACTACTGTAAATATTCATAGAAAATAAAAAGATACTCGCTTATTCACAAATTTTAAAAACAATTAATAAAATAAGGTGTGAACTATTACTCGAAATCATAGTCAAACACCGACGTTTCGATGCACACTTACACTTTTTTTAGTGTCTATAACATTCAATAAAACAAAAAATAATAATAATACATACAAAAGAAAAGAAGGTGCAAGTGTGCACCGAAACGTGGGTGTGGGTGTTGTAAGAATAAATGTTGTTTACCTGAGATTTCGAATAATTGTTAACACATCCATTCCACAGTCGAGAAATTTTCCCACAATGCGAACATTGTCGATTTTTTTTTATAAAATCGTGAAATCCATCTCATTTAATAAACATATTAATATAAAATAATTTAAAATATTCGACTTTTCATTCATTAATTTGCTAATCAACTTTCGCGGTTGTAAACACCGACTAAATTTGTGACGACACAGTTTCATACTCACACAATGACATTTCTCTCTCTCTCTCTCTCTCACACACACACACACACACACATTCCCAAATACGCTCCATAATATAAAACAGTAGTCTAACCTAAAATTGTGATAGTTGACACCAAAATATACAAGAGAGAATATTATTATTACTTTCTATTTCTTTGAAAGTACTAGTGCAGTAGTGCAGTGTAAGGTATGTAAATAAAACATTTATTTAAATAAATATCACACCAAAAAATCATAGTTCCAAATTAAACCGGTAGAGCTCGACTGTCGTATCCGTGAAACTGTGTTGTCAACCGTTGAAATATTTGAAATTAAACGAAAAAATCATATCTCTGATTCTAAAGACTTGTAAGATGTGAAACACACACTTGCATATTTAATTTGACCTAATCTTTCACGAATAAATAAATAAGAAAATGTCAAATAACCCCATTAATAAAATACTGGATATTCGAACGCGGGTAGTCAGAATCGCAAGATGTGATTATTTTAATAAAATATAGGACGCTAACAAAATTTCCAATCTTGCGAAGAAATAAATCTTACTTAGTTGATGGCTGGCGAGGTCATAAATTCAAACTTTATAAACTTCACCTTTAATGAATGATCGCACGAATCATAATAAATGTTCTGGCTGACCAGTTTCAAACACCTCAGCATCTCGGCGTTGCCTGGCAACCGAACAACCGAAGATAGAGATTTATCAACAAGGGAACATTATTTTCAATTTTCCAGGCACTGATCATATTTCATCATAAAGCGCCCCGCTTTTTCTAGTTTTGTTGGACAGCGAAAGAAAAGATTTTGCATGATCCACCGCACATTGCTACAACTAGAGAATTAATTGCAGACTTGGAAACTTTGTTTCAAATTTATTGGGCTTTTGTCAGCGCTTTTCAAAGAATGAGCGATTGGAATTAATAGCCCAGAACGACAAACAGCCAATAAGGAAGAATCTGTTTTCCTTTTGACGTTTTGCAAATCATATTCAATTCATTCGTCTTTTAAAATTAAATCTTTTTCTTTTTATTTCTTGCAAAGCCTAGTTTTCATGATAGCGTGTTTAACGCATCAATTTAGATTTCAAAACTGCATGTAAACTACGTAATTGGTGGCATAATATTTTCAAGCTAACTTCGGTAATAAGAATTGTAATTTGTAATTGTTACTTAAGCTAGAAGGAATGTAAGTACATCTAACATTTGAAGAAAAGTCGAAGCCTTGTAACTTTCAAAGATGTGAAGATGTTTGTCACTGAAAAGTAAAAAGATCTGATGTGGCCAGCCCATAACCTCCCGCTGGCTTTTAACCAACCACATAGTATAAATAAAGCACTCATTATGTTCAAATATTTTTACATTCACTCATAACAATCTTTATTTTACATTTAACAAATATATCATCCAAAAAATAAATTTCACAAATATTGACAAAACTAATAGAAAAACTTAACTAAAACCAAAATAGTACTTGCATCTTTACCAAAGTCTTTTCAGAGCCGTATCCGGGAAGACAGTGAAGCAAATCAATATTTATGTATGATGGAAAATATGTTATTTTTACAAACTTTAATTTCATTAAAATCAAATATATTACTAATCCTAACAGTGACATTTGTATAAATATGTCAAAATTGTTATTAAAGTATTGTTTTTTGTTTTTGACGCATAGGCAAGATGATGTATAAAAATAAATTATTTTATAAATTTATATTTGAAGTTATGTACTAAATGCTATTATTGTAGGATTGAAGAATGTACCATTATATTTAATTTTTATTAGTAAAAGTTGCTGAAAAATTATATTCAACGTATTTTTTTCAAAAACTGTTAAAAGCTTGTATAAGTGATACTTCCGGTTATCCGATATACACTAAAAACTAATGAGCTCTTCCCACATTAGTATAGAATGGGTATAAAATTTTCTGATTGATGGTATTTGAGTAATTGTGTCCACTCGATCCACACACGCGCACACGCACACTCACACACACACTTACACACACACACATACACACTCACAGACATCATTGTAAAAAATGTTAAAATCGGATTCTGGGGACATCAAAACGTGTGCTTATTAATTAAATTCTCTATATGCGATTTTTAGCACGATTCCTATAACTCTCTTACCTACGGTAGTGGGAGGTAAAAAGGAAGTAATAGTTGAGAATGATATATCCGATACCGGTAGAAAGCACCAGAATGGCTACAATGCTTATGTTTTTTGCACGATCGATGAAAGAACAAAATTATATTTTATGTGAAAATTATTTTAACATTTGAAAAAATTTTAGTTGTCATTTTTAAAGTAAGCTTTGTTCGTTGTTTTTTATTTACTTACCACCTCGCTTCTTGATCGGTAAGTAATCGCAATCACTTACCGATCAGTAGCTATGTTCAGTGAAGTAAGCATTTGCAAGGTAAGTAAACAAGACTTGTTCACTGAACAATTTGCTGCCTATATGACGAACTGTCATCCACAACTGTCACCGAGAAAGTTATAAAGCTGCAAATATAACATGTGTAACTCTCGAATCTCTTTTCTTCTTCTGCAAAGTTAGAAAAAATTAATTTATACATTTATTTGCAGATAATGGAATTAATTTTGTAGAAGTTATAATAGGTTTTAACTAAATATTTAAAATTTCAATAATATTGTAAACATCCATCACACAACTCACATATGTCAATTTTTGACATGTGGTTAACAAACACACACCATATAATGAAACAATACAAGTTAACCTCATGTATGCATAATTTATATTTCCCGCCATTCTGTGTATAATTGACAATTGACAAAGCGAGAAATTTGTTGCTTGGCTTATTGAACGCATCTAGTAATTTGTAAAGATAACATACTGCCTTGGAACCCGTATCGGTAAACATTAAAGAAAATATACATACATAAAATCACGCGTGTCCCACTTAGTGGGTTAGCAAAAACCAGAAAACAATAGTGACAACAATAAGAAAAAGGATAAGATTAAGAGTAAGAGCTCAGCTGACTCACTCCACTCTTTAAATTAAAGAATAATTACTTACATTCGAGTGCGTGTAAGTTGTATTTTACAGCGTGACAGCTTTGTTTAAGGCACGAGCCCTTAAGGCGTGTGCCTTATTAGCTGTAGCGCTGTAAAATACTTCACGCACGGGAATTGTATCAAATTTTTTGGCCGACGATAATGAAAATCACTTTTTTTAATGAAATAAGTTGTACTTCTGAAAAGGGTTAGTTTAAAATACTGGGGTTAAGTCAATTTCCAAATTTGATTTTACTTACCTTCATTAGAGTACTTCTTCTAGCGAAAATTTATTTGTAATAATAGACGTTGTTTATGACTGATAATATATTTATTTGCTCATCTTTTCTTCGTAATAAATAATAGGTAGGTGTTGATATTTGACATTTCAGCAATGTTCGCCTCGCGTATTTGACAGGTATATCGATCGGTATGTCGGTAACGGCGGATTTTTACAATAATGACAGATGTCGCTGCTGTGATTTTGGTTTATATAAATTAATTTTAAATATAGGAAATGTTAAAGTAAAAAAATAAGTTAAGTAGGTAGTACTTTTTTACATGAACTTTATTATAGTAAAGATGATTTCTTTTCTAAATGCTCATAAACGTCCAGTGTATTTTGATTATTTTACCGCATAGTTAGACAAGTTACAACACAGTAAGCGTAAAATGCAGGTTAGGTTACACTTGCTGTGTATACAATTGTAAAGTTCCCATTACACTTCAGGAGGGCAAAAAAGAAATTAGTATCGTTGTCAAACAAATATTATAGTAACTACGGATGAAATTTACAAGTAGACCGGTATATTTGGGAATGGTGGATAAATCTCTTTGTCGTTATTTCGCTGAAGAGACTTTGAGATTTTGATGTGATGTTGTGTAATGCTTGTAACATTTGATACAACTTACTTTGTGTTATGCTGTATCCTTATGTAAAAAGTAACTAAATGAGATGAATGTCAAAACGTCCTGAGATCCTTTAGTTTCCATTAGCAGCGGCTTCACTTTCATCATTTGAAGACGAGTAATTAAAAATCTCAGCGCAAAAATAGATGTTCTCTGCGATGCGACAAAGCGTTAGCATCAGCTACCTCTAATGATTAGCTAGTACGGAGTACGGCAGTGACAAAGAAACAGGAGAAAAAGAAGCGGGGAAGAATTAAAAAGCGATACTCTCCACTCGCATTGCACTGCATTAGCGTCTTTGCGTGTCCGTAGGCGCACAAGTGCCAATTTCACTCGCGAAATGAAAGGAACGCAACACGGAAAAAGTAAGTGGCCCTTCACGCAGACATCAAAGCCTTCTGTTTGATTTCGCAAAGGGTAAGAGTGGGAGAGTGCCAGTGCGAAACAATCTCCACCCGAATAGCGAGCCTACTTTGATGGCGATGCGATACCAACGCTTTCACACTAATCAACAACACCAAATTACTATTTTATTCAATTTGTGAATGATCGAAAAACTCCAACAGACTTCAGTACGTTCAATTCCATGAATCTTCTTCATGTATCATTCTTCTGGGAAGCATTATCAATCAAGGAAGAATAAGGAAATAGTCATTACAATAAAGACTTACAAAATTGACGTCACTGCAAGAGACAGATAGAAGGTCATGCATACAAACTAACCTCCCCTCGTTGTCTTGGGTCCCGTTCCCTGTTCCTATCTGTCATTGTATTCGCATCTGTTATTTAGTGTTAAACCTAATTCTTTATTGTGATGTGTACGCTGTGTTTAATAAAAATGAGTTTAAAACCAGAAGATGTGTCTGGGGCAACTTTTTTGTTTGATAATATTGAAGATCATTCGATTATTCAACTAAAACGATGGCTAGAGTGTAAAGTCTACGGCTGATGACAGGTCTTTGTTTGTACGGGGTAACCATAGCAACCTTGATTTCTATGCTTCGCCGTTAGAGGCGCTCGTACAAATTTCAATTTTGTAAGTGTCTACTATACATCTTACAACACGGTACACATTCGCATAACACACTATCCTGAAGGGTCAACGTTTGGGGAACTCCTAAGTTATGGTCATTGCCTACAGAACAACAAATGCAAACTGTAAGGAATCTAATGTCATCATTAAACAAAATAACCATAAACAAAGCGACAAAGATACTTTTCGTTCATTACACAAACCTCTTTCTTTTCTACGCCCGCTAAAACACGACCAGGAAGATGATAAAAACACTTTACTTTAAAACTTCCATTTTTCAATTAGCCGTGCTATACTGTTTTCAAGGTATTTTGGTGCCTCTGTGTGTATGTGTGTGTATGTGTGTGTGTATGTGTGTGTGTATGTGTGTGTATGTGTGTGAGGTGTGTGTGTGTGTGTGTGAGTGTGTATATGTGTGCGTGAATCCTTTTAACGCTCTAACTTAAAATAATAAATACTAATAGGGTAACGGAAATAGCACTTTATTTGAAGCTCAAAATAGTAATAATTAAAGATTATCAAACTTTCTACAGAAATGCATACTTACTTTTTCTATATATTTTATAGAGAATTTATAAAATAATCAATTTTATAAATTCCAGAGCTTGTGTTTTAGAGGTAAACACATTTCAGGTATCAAATATATGTAACTGACAAATAAATGTCATTGTCAAAAAACATTTCAAATTAGTAATGGTAACATTTTAAAAAGAAAATAGTAAATAAAACAGCAATGGGCTACTTGCGTACCTTTTTTTTATATAATATAAAAACTTGCTACCCATATTTTTTCTTTTGACAAAATTTTTATTAATTAGCCAGAAAAAAATAATGAAATTTGATTATTTGAATTCCCGCCATGTATGACAGAATTACGCCGCACCAATGAATAGTCGTAAAGTCACAGCGTGGTGCCGTCCCAGAGTAATGGTATGTTTGTGCGGGTAATGTAGATCACCTGTTTGACGTTTCAATAATAGTTTGGAGGTTAGTATTTTAGTTTATCTTTTTGGTATCGATATTTTAAATTACAAGTAACTAGCTATGTGTTTATTTATTAAGTAATTAATGTATCTGGGAGACCAGAGAGAGAGAAAAATGAACTAATGTCAAATTCAAATTAAAACTTTCTCGCGCGCCATGACATCTATTGATAACATTCTTAAACATGCTTCCCCTCCCCCAGTTCAATATAAAGACGTCACAGAAAATTTTCTTTCTTAATTTAGTAAAAAACAAATTATTATTTTAAAATGAAATTTATATTTTTATATATGTTTTCAATATAACATTACGTATATAGTGACAGAAATCGCATTTTCAGTACCACGCAAGTAGCCCATTATAGTTATGTTTTATATTATAGGAATGCAAAGGAACAATATAATTTCGAGCATCAATAAAAAGGCAGATAATATGTATTTAAATTAATAATGCCTATTTGCTTCGCTGACACATAAATTTTAAGCTAGGCTTAAACAAAAAATATGCAAACCGAAAATTTGAGAGCAATATTCACTTTCCCAATTGTTTCAATAAGATATTGTCACTTAAAATTAAGCGTCTGCGGTGCAATCGGCCATAAAAGTTAAATGGCGGGAGGTGTTGTGCTGGCCACATCATATTTTTCTTCTGAAATTCAAATAAATATGTTCTAAAGAATTATTAAATATGATTTTTTGTTCAAAATTTTTGTATTTATTAAACTCAGTAGCAATTTCAAAGTATACTCTTTGAATGAATGCCAAATTGCTCTGCTCGTGACGTCCAAAAAGTATTAAATGACAGAGTTGAAAAAGCAAACATTAAAAAATATTTAATATTTCTTATTATTATATAAATATTAATGTTTACATCAAAATTGTCTTCATGGAATTAAAATTTGATTTTATAAATAGTTTTATATTTACTTGTGACAAGCATTTCTTTCTTCGTTTTGAGGCCCTCAATCTATTTTTTTACTATTATTACTTATATTGGGCACATGCTTGTCTGCAACCAAATCTGACATTACAAAATATAAAAATCAGTAATATGGATATAACCACCTAATGCCCGGTTTCACCAACAACAAATAAATCTTCGAATAGCTTATTCATTGAATAAGAGAAAAATATCGCATCGAAACCACAATGCAAATGACAGTATTTATTCTAGTTGTCATACGTTGATGCGATATTTTTCTCTTATTCGAGGAATAAGCTATTCGAAGATTTATTTGATGTTGGTGAAACCGGGCATTAGTAGTTAGAACATGATTGACAGCTGTCACGGTTGACACTTCTTTCGGTGGCTTATTTAAACCACCCCTCATTGGTGTTTACTTAACTTGCATCATCGGGCAAAAGGGGAAGCGGCAATTTAAAATATTATATTTTCCAAGATAATTCTCTTACTCATGAATAAAGAGTAATATGAAAAAAATAAAAAATACGGGTCAAATATTTTTTATTTGTCATACTATACAGGGTGTGTCTTAAATAGGGGTACATGGCTTAACCACAGATTCCTGACGCTAAAATAAGACGATCCGGAAAGTGTACCATTTTGCCAGTATTCTGCTTCAAATTTCTTCGAAAAAAAAATAATTTTGCTTATAATAATCGGACGCTTTATTCGATTTGGATGAAATTTGGTATGACAGTTTATATGGTTATAAGTCATCTTTTAAGGTGATATTTGTTATTAATAGTGAACCACTAATGTATGAAACTTAGTTGTTCCAACATTAATTAGACCTTAACTTTTTAATGGCAACGCCGAAAACGTGAAATTATTTTTCTTCAGAAAGATACATTCAATAGTAAACTTTTCTCTCTGTGTGTAATTTGTGATATCTGTTACGGTTCACACAGAAAAAATAAAATCTGAGTGCCTGCACTGCTAAATTTTTAAAATAAATTTAATCTAGCAGTCTATCCAAATGTCAAACAATTAATTTTTAATGACAAAAACAATTGTTTTACGGGTTGTCAAAAATTTTCTTCGCTATATTCTAAAATTAGTAACATCCGTTTGTTCGGCCTAATAATATTTTACTACCATTATTATAAATAAGACGATTACATATCTCAGCTTACTTCTAAACAAGTTGTGAAGATTGACAACTCGTTACTGTCATTAAAAATTACTTGTTTGATATTTGGAGAGACCGCTAGATTAAATTTATTTTAAAAATTTAGCAGTGCAGACACTCAGATTTTATTTTTTTCTGTGTGAACCGTAACAGATATCACAAATTACATAGAGAGACAAAAGTTTACTATTGAATGTATCTTTCTGAAGAAAAATAATTTCACGTTTTCGGCGTTACCATTAAAAAGTTACGGTCTAATTAATGTTGGGAGACCTAAGTTTCATACACTAGTGGTTCACTAATAATAACAAATATCACCTTAAAAGATGACTTATAACCATATAAACTGTCATACCAAATTTCATCCAAATCGAATAAAGTGTCCGATTATTATAAGCAAAATTAATATTTTTTCGAAGAACTTTGAAGCTGAATTCTGGCTAAATGGTACAGTTTCCGGTAGAAGCAAGTTTGATTAAATCGTCTTATTTTAGCCTCAGGATTCTGTGGTTAAGCCATGTCCCCCTATTTAAGAGACACCTGTATACACTACTACGACATACTATACTTATGAGATCTACTATCAAAACCATTTCACATGGATGATGAACAACGTATTCTATATATGAGTATATTTTTAATACATATTTTCTGAAAACGTTAGAAAATTGCTGAAGGCTCTTTTCCTTTGAGTGTTCAATTCCGGGTAAGAAATTAGATTTGCAATGATGTATTATATGGAAAAGTACTCCAGAAATATGAGTTAATGTATTATGGAGTCTTTTATCCAATTTACGTGACAGGTTTTGGAACGCAATTTTGGGAAATGATATACTCGTTTCTTATCGAAAGGTGTTGAAAGAAAATGTAGCGGAAAAAATTTTGAACGAAGAGGGCTTAACCTACTTTAAGATCAATGAGATTTGCGAAGAAATATATTTTTAAGGCGAAAAAGTTTTGTTTCATATTTATGATAGATGTATATTTCTTAATTCTTAAGACATTTTCGAAGAACGCTTTATCGTGTTACGAGAAATAATTCAATTTACGTCAGTTGACTTTCGCGATACAATTTCGTAGAACGTGTTCGCAATATAATGGTAATACAGAAATTAGTAGCTACAATAGCGAAACTGTAGTCCCTAGTTAATCTTTAACTAAAATTAATTTAATCTGTATGAAAGTTGAGCTTAGTTAAACTACCTTTCCTCAAATTTGCATATAATTACTACTCCTGATTCTTGGCTACTCATTCTGACCTATTTCCCGGAGTCATAAATGAAAGAAGAATTATGGAGCAGTACATCAAAGAAAGAGACACTTCTCTATAATTATTCACCAGGACAATTGTTACACGAGGCAAAAGTTTTCTACTTAAACACAACTTCAACTTCAAATCGAAAATGAATACACCATATATCATTTCAGAAAGACGGAGAAATTTATATTTTAGCATCGCAAGACATTTTGTAACTTATAAATTGCTTGAGAAACATTAAGGCTATATTAACTGCTGCCAAAATTGCCAAGCGATAAGAGAAAATTCTGGTTTATGAGAGTTACGCTAAAATAGGGGATTTCGATAGTGACGTCACAATTCACTACACCAGTGCCACTTCTGGAGAACTATGCAGGCACACAAAACATGATTCAAACTGTAAATATAATATTTGTGAGTTTTTTTTTTAAATTAATTTTATAAAACCACAAATTGCACATATCAAAGAATTGAGAAGGTGAATTTAATTGCGAAAAAAATTATCTTATATCAAGTTTAGTGTGTTTTGCGAAATATACAAATACTCAGTTATTATTACTATAACAAGTATTTATTTAGGACAATATAATTGCGTCACGCAGAGCCATCTAATATCGAGAACGCCGTAATCTTAGCCAGCAATACGGCATACCATATTATCCATTTCTGAGTGTGCCAATCTGCGTTGTACACAGATTTCGGTAATGATGACATATTTTTACCGTGCGGGCGTTTACCAGGCGTCACTCCACGGACACTCATTGCTGGCGTGGAGATTGCACCAGCAATAAATAATAATAATAATAATAATAATAATAATAATAATAATAATAATAATAATATAATAAAACTTGCGACATTTGGCGAAACTGTTCTATTAAGATATTTAAAAAATAACGCTTGACATGTTTCACAAGATTTCAGTCTCTGAATCAACTTCTCTGTCATTTATCAGAGATAGGCCCCTCATCCAGAACCACAGACGCGTTTCGCATTTATTGGAGATATTCAGTGTGGTGTACTGACGCCTCTAGGAGGCACTGTACTTTACTGTACTTTTATTATCATTATTATTATTATTATTATTATTATTATTATTATTATTATTATTTATTGCTGGCTAAGTATTTATTTAGAATTATCTACTTGCAGATATAAAAATTACATTTATGTCTTACTAGTATGTTAGTGTTTTGTAACAACCTCAACATTAGGTCCGTTATTGTATAAATAATGCCCTAGGGCGTATTAAGTTGCTATGGCAATGTTGACAACAAACTAAGGTTAATAATGCTGATACTAACATAAAGTGCAGTTAAGGTTAAGAAGCATTGTGAATTGTAGTCGTCTATAATAATATTTGTTTCATCACAAATACAAACCAGCATACTCCTTATTCTTAGCAATAACATTGCTCGTCCATATTGACAGAAAAATACCACAAGAAATATATTTTTTGTTTAAAAAACTGCTTTGTTTACATAAACAAAATATTACCTAAATACCGCATTCACAGGCTACTTTGTAAGTTATATTAAAATTTTGTGATTTATTATTTTTGTTTGATAAATTCTAGTCAGACAAAATGTTTATTAAGAATTTCTAGTAAGACATAAAACGTTGAAGGCACCACGGGTGTTAAACGACAATAATGCCTTCGGTCAACGTACTCGCCTCGGGCCAGAGGCCCTCGACAGTACACTGTTGACATCAGGCATTATTATCCTTATAACAACCCTTGGTACCTTAATTACTATTACAGGCTTCTTCTGTAAAAATATCTTTACGAAGCAACTACCGTTATTTATAAATATAACGATATGATTCTGAACATTTTGTAAAAATCCTTTTCACTGCATCGAGTAATATCGTTATAAATGTCATCATACCGTTTGTCACAACGACATGAGACATATTTGTCAGGAAAGATACTAACTATTACTGTATATTAAATTGTCAAATGCACTGTCATTTTGCGAAAAATATTGAAATTATTGTTTCAATTATTAATTCTTTATTGAGTAAAGAATATGTGTAAAAAACGGTTATCAAATGGATTATTATTATTCCATAAAAGACTTTGACGAACACAAACATTTCATCTAAATGTAATTATCGTAAGTAACTATATATCTGATGCATGATAGGTTATGATATAACGATAATCTTATAGAATAAGCATGTTAATTCGGCCGTAGTGATTAAATTTTACTAACTACAGAGGGAGGAAAATTGATTGGTCAGACATTGTTAAGTAGTATTAACACGCTAGCAGTTTTATTTTAACTCTGTCTATCGATTATGAATTATTTTAGAGAGACATGTTTCAAATAACAGTTATAGAAAAATTAATTGTACCCAACTGTTATTTGAAGTATTTTTGTCTAAAATAATCCATTCAAAATTGACAAAAATAAAACACTCTCACTAATCACCCTTAATTACTTGTTCATGTTACCAGCCATATCCTTTGTTTATATCTAGAAATCATATCGATAAATTCCATATGCACATCTTATACCCATTGATTTTTGAATCTATTTTTCAACTTTAACATATTTAGAAGATTGTTCGCATAGTCACCGCAAGAGACGCCAAAATTTTATCGACGAAATCCCCTATTATTGATAATAAGACACATATACCAAGCTTCTTTTGGAATGGTCTGTAAGAAAGTTTTAATTTGCAAGGTGTAGAAATCTCCTCTAATTTCTTGCCTCATTTCTTTCTCTTATAAGAAATATCCCCCGTTTTTGTTAATTTGCGGTTGTCCGGTGTCCATTGTAGGTCGTTGGTGACCGATGATTAACGAGCTGACAAAAACAATCAACAACTGAAGCACGAAACGTCGCTAGTGTTTTGTTCCGGACAAAACACCAGATTTCAGTCCTCCGTCAACTGTTTCACAGACTTGTTCTGGCAAATTGCACTAGATTTGTCACTCTGTAAAGCTGACACTGAGACAAAACTCAAAGAAGAAGTTAAATCAACTCCTACAAAGTAGAAAAGCAGAGAGAAGTACTTTCGAATACATTTTAATGTATGTAAAGACGCTGCATTTTCTTATGCACTTCTTGAATAGAATGGAATATTCTACGAGAATGTTGTTGTAACAATGTGGTTATTTATTGAACAAAACTAAACAATTCAAACTGCCTCAGTTAATTTGAAAAATATAGCATCGATATTAAACCTAATTCACTAAGCAAAGTTGTGAAAATTCCATATGTAAATAATTTTTTTTACATATAATAAATAACAAACAAAGTATAAAGCCCGCAATACACCACGGCTTCCATCTCCGTAAATCCCCCCTAACGCATATTTTCTGATCACAACAAACACCGTAAGGCAGCCTCTAGTCAGTATATGATCGAAGGTTTCATGTACTCGTAACAAGATGAAAGATTAACATTTATTCCTAATTATTTTAAAGAAAATGATAAATTTATAACTTACATTCTTTAATTCTTACTATTGAAGAAATTTTCAGACTTTCTAACCCTGACTATGGATTAAATAATTTTTCAGTTTTTCTGTAAAGTTGAACAATTATTTACAAAATTTCCAACTAGCAGAAATGAAATACAAAATTAGCTTTAGGTATGTCGTTTAATGTGGGATTCCACCATTTTTTTTTAATAATTTCATCTGAAAACTAAGACTATTGATGAAAATCCGGTGAAAAAAATCCTATTAATAAGCGAGTTATGGTCTCCCGAATTTTGAAAAGATTGACGTGACGTCACATTTATGTGTTTCTATATCAAACTGTTTTCATCATGGACCTAAATATTCTTAAAATATATGCTATTTTAAGTTATATTTACAAAAAAATAAATGAATATTATAACACTGTATAAGTACATACTTTATAATTACAGGTGTATTTAAATTATTAAGTTTAATGCAAGAAATTTATGTTAAAATAAAAACTGTTTGGAAACTGCAGTACAGGAATGTTAGCCCCTCCTTTCGAATTTGATTTTCTTAACTTCCATTGGTAGTAATCCCCACCTCCTAACACGCTATTTGTAATGCATGTATAGGCGGTCTCTCGGTCGCCAATTAAAATATTTTCATATTAGTGTCGAAGCGCTATAACAAAAAACCCATTATTTCCGAAATATCTCAATTATACCATTTCATTTTTTTTTATTAATATTCATTATTCAGCATATACATTCGTATTTTTTTACTATTTTCCTTTAATTCGATTGAGCTGGAATCCCCCATTGGCTCAAAATCATCTTTTAATGTTGATACATGTAATCGGCCATTAGAATATTGTTCCGCAGAATACCTTGCATCACGAATTTTCTTATCACTCATTATTAACAACTCAAACATCAAACTAATCACAACCTGTCATTTTATGTTGTTAAAGGAGTAGAAATATGTACAAATATTGAGAATTGATATGCCATTTACCTCACTTTACCTGCTGTATTTAACAACGATTGTTCACGACAACCGTTTTTAATAATGTTGTTAATGAATACCAATTATGACAGTTACTACAAGAGTTGCTAAAAATCGTCACCTTAGTATATTAGGCAGTTGGTTTTCTCTTTTCACACCATTAAAAAATTATTCAGTTTATTTTTTAAATTCCGTACTCTTCCAGAATTTCTTAAAAAATCCATTCCATATCCCCCAAGTATTCCGTCCATTTTTCTAAGTTTACTTTCAATCTTTCCCCCAGTTTCTCAACCTTAGTGTGGGTTTAGAGTGACCAGCAGTCTCTGTAGCATACATCATGCACGTCAGCTATCAGCTATTGATGGCGGGTTCAGGTTCACTTTTCGCACTGTAAGCAATCCATTAGGGCCCGGGGCTGAGCCCCCAACGCCGTCGCGTCGCCCTAATGGCTTCCGATGGTGGGGGAACTCACATCCACGCGCGTGGTATATGAATCGCACAATCAGGAAGACAGGAGGAATTAGGTTAGGAGAGTTCGTTAGGAATCAAAGGGAGAAAATAAAAATTAGAGCGAAATAAGAAGGCTGCCATTGAGGTTTGTGTAAATAAGAATAAATTATGATAACGAGGTTATTTTTATATGGAAATTATAGGAATATTATATCAAATTGCAAACATATTCTTGGATGCTAATTTGAAGTTTATTACTACGATGGAGAACCCTATATTTTAACTTATATACAAAGAGTACTCGTTAAAATATTTCTTTAACCTTAAATTATAATGTAAAGCAAGGCCGCGTTTGCAATAAGGCAAACTAGGCGGGGGGTGGGGGGGAAAGAATTTGGGGGCCCAAAATTCTTCATAAATACTCCTCTCAAAATTTAACCATTTTTTCTGCCTTGAAATGGCTATAAAATAAGGTGGATTCATGTTTAACATCAAAACAATATTAAATATCAGTTATTACTACACGGTAAAAAATTACATTGATATTCCGGACAAAATTTAGTTAGCTGTATTTTTTTTTTGTTATTTCAACAATATGTTTTTGCCGTGTATACGAAGAACTTTGTATTTTAAGTTTCCAAAACTAAACCATTTTTGTTGTGTATAAAAAGTATTATTTGCTGTAAAATATTAGTCATGATAGCAGTTATTATTAGTAGTACTAAGCAGTCATTTTGTTACTTTGTTCAGATTACAAAATCATTTTGCAACAATTAAAAATATTTAATCTGTTACTGGGACAAATTTTATTTTTTTGTATCCTGTGACATTATATTTGTAAAGATTACAAATGTGTAGACAGTATAATTCACTGTTCGTGTTATACTATACTACGTCGTGTCGCACTTGCTTGACCTGTTAAGTTTTAGCCTGTCGAAAATTGTGTTTTAAAAGTGCTTGTTTCTTGTGCCCGTCAATAAAAATGGATGATTTTGTAAAAGATATTTTAAAACAATGGCAATTAGTGTCTTATTGAGAAATTTGAAGGTATGTATCGATTACTGATAAATAATATATAATTTAAGTGACTATTATTTCATATGTTATTTTTTTTATATAATATTTGTTACATGTATATAGATTATAATTATAAATAAATAAAATTATTATAATACGCATGTATTTAATTTTTACCTTACTACCTCATTAATGCATTTGTATTATCAAAATTTTCCAAAACAAATTCATAGTTATTAACTTATTTTATTTGTTCGCGTAACAAATTTATATTTCTTAATAGTAACTTAATTTATTTGTTCGTATAACAAATTTTTTACTTCTTAATGGTAACTTATTTTATTTGTTCGCATAACAAATATCTTTTGTTATATATAACAAAAGTGTATTTGTTGCCACAACAATTTTTTACCAGCAAATTTACCTAGGTAACTGTAACAAATATATTTGCTGGTCCTATATTGACAAAAAAAATTTGCTGCTGGAACTCATTTTTGGTAATCACAACAAAGTTTTTATTTACCGTGTATGGATTATATTTTGATGTGACAGCAAAAAAATTTTTCGCTGTGGTGAACTCTATATACATTTACGCACTTTCTTTTAATTATTTATTAGATTTTCTTCAAACATTTTGCCTGTTAACTGATCTTTATATATAGCGTTGCTAGAAATTTTAATAATAAAAATACATTTAAAAGTAACAGTTTCATACGGCAGCAAGTTTTAAAATTTGCTTCTATTGCAACAATAGGAATAGCGAAAGTTACCTCGGTATTTTCAAAGCATATCTAATAAAGCGAAATGTCGAAAAATAAGGTTTAAAAAGAATTTGCGTCTTGTAAGAGATTGGCTTTGCAATATCAAAAATTAAGCTCAATCATACTCAGTCACCGGTCTTAAACCCGATTGAGAAACTTCGTGAAATTGTTGAAAGAAACAAAAATATGCCATTAAAATTAAAGAATTAAAAAATAAATTACAAAAAAATGGTAGAATATAGCGCCGTCGATGATTTGGTAGATTCAATGGTTCATCGCTTAGTTACTGTTATAAAAGCCTAAGATAATTCTACATAATATTAGATTTCTTCATAAGACATATGTAAATGGTTTATAATTTTAATGTTTGTTCTGATATGAATACATTCAATATTTACCACATAAAATACATAAAATAGCTGTATTATTTGTTAGTTTTTTATGAATAATATGTAAAGAAATGTTTTAGTCAGGGGGTCCAAATTTCTCATTTGCATAGGGCCTAGAGCATCTTAAAAACGCGGCACTGATTTATTGCAATTGCAAATATATAAATATAGAACACAAAACCACTTAACAATTATAATATTCAATAAACATTATATCATTCACATTAAATATTGTTCTTTATTACAAATTAATTTAAAACGTCGAAAACAATAAATAAAGTGGATAATATTGCAATCATACAGCAAACCAATTCTCCTGTACTTGTAATGTATTGTAAACACATTAATTAATCGCGAAAGAATACCGAATTTTGCCACTAAAAATTATTTTAAAAAACTACGCAAAAATGCGCGAACAAATTCAAGCGTGAAACAACTGAATAACTGGCGAGTGTTAGCTGAGCATGACCAACTATGCTATCTGAAATACACTTTTTAAAACTATGTATATCCCGCAAATTTTTAATTTAAAATTTATTACTCTACGATGTTTTTCACCGTATTAATGTATATAAAAGTAGTGTAATATCTTCCCTGATGTAAATTATAATTTGTATGACAGAAATCTCAGACGGATTTAAGCTCTCAAAGTCGTGTGTTCGATTCTGTTTATACATGAGTCTGAGTCGAGATGAATAGAGTATTTTTCTACTGAAAGCGCGCGTGTTATAATCTTTTCACTGTCTGAATATTTTCGCATTCAGGGGAGCGTGAACAAGTGAATTCTGAACTTCAAAGAGACTCTTCCTCTAGAGGTTTTATTTCGGTCATTATGCAAAACGACATTTCTATATATTTTCTCCAATTTTATTGCATTGGAAACGAGAATTTTTATATGGAATAGAAAATAGAAAATGGAGAATTTGCAATTTATTGCGAAACAGGTCGACTTTATCAAGAAGCAAATAAATAGAATACTTTGTTTTTTGTTCAGACAAATAGAAAAATGGAAATTATACAAATAATGATTTATATTGTTTGTATTAATATCAACAGACGACAGAAGGTGAAAAAATCATACAAAATAACTAAATTAAGTGCTAAATACACTAATTTATTCGACAAGCTGATAAGTTTTATTTTCAATATTTAAATGAGATAAATTTAATCACCAAATACAACTAAGATAATATGATTTGTTTAAATATATAATTGTGGGGTCAAAAATCAATAATTATTTATATCGAATTGAAAGTATTGTTTATTAAACAATTTAAAATGAAAAGATAATGTATTTTAATGGTGCACGAAGCAATCTTACAATATCTGGTTAAAATTTTAACTACCAGTTAAATATCGGATTACTACCAGAAATAGGGCTGTTGCAAGAATTTTTATATGTTTTCTGAGTACTAAATTTTAAAAGATATTGTTCTTTAAAGAGCCCCAAATTTGAAAATATCACAAAATATCCATTAGATAATTTACAATTAAATATTAAAATTTGTGTAATATTTTGAAAAAGTTACGTTATGTGAAACAGTATGTGACGTCAGAGTATATACAGTTTAACATGTGACAAACTATCGCCTAATTTTCTTTATATAAATAACGTAAACTGCTTTCCTATTGGATACGAATGACATGTATAGTCTTGACGACATTACTTGGCGTGCTGAAGTAATAAAGGATTTCTCTGTGGTTACGATAAAGGTATAAAAACCATAGGCCCGCCGGAACAAAAATCAATTTAATAAATGTACAAACAGTACAGAAAATAATAATTTATTTATTACAAAGACAAAAAAAAAATACAACAATGTCAAGTACGAAATGCAAATAACAAAAAATAAAATACATAATATGTATTGATATTATTTGTGTAATAATCACATTGCATAATTTATACAAGGATTTTTCTTGTAATTTGTGTTTAAATCTTAATCTTTAGGTTTAGATTATAATTACGAGCAGATTTTAGCTTATATTATAATGTACATTACAAGTTTACTACTACCTACAAAATATAAATATTTGTCAATACGTTTACACTAATATGTTAGGATGTAATATCTGAAATAAATATTCAAAAAATTGAATCATTTGTAGATTTCTTATTGCCAGTAAGAAAATTTATGCACGCCTATGTGCAAAGAGAATTGCTTGAATATAAGTGTCATAAATCGTGCGATTCGGAATGTTTTTCTATTGTGTTAGGCCATAAAAGGTAGTAAAATCACAATTTTACTTTTAACGCAGTGCGGTATCTAAGAAAAAGTATATATTTAACATACCGCATCGTAGGAATTGTGAATCGACCTGCATTCCTAAGGCTTGTCAAGATAAATCGTCCAGACTATATATGTACCCCAACGTCACAGGAATGGGGGGTTACTTTTTGTAACTATTTCTGACGCCAATATTTTTATTTAATTATTTACGAAAATAAAAATAAATTATTATTATTTCTTTTATTATTTGGATAAATACAGCATAAACTTTTTTAAAAAACTTTTTAGAAAATGTGAAATCTGCTCATTATAAATTTGTCATTTGACAGTTCGTTTTGGTTTTGTTTATTTACCAGTTAAAATTTTAACCAGAAATTGTAAGATTATGTTACAAATAGTACTTCGTCTGATTCAATTTTTGGCAGACAGAACTATTTTGTCGTACTATCTCAAAAAATGTCAGCAAACTAATATTAGACAGAGATAGAATATGTCAAATAATCATACAAAAATCTCATTTTATTTTATAAACTATAATGGAGATCTTGAAAAACGTCCAATTTTTGTTAAAAGTTTAACAATCCCATATCTTGTATCTCTCAAAGTCCTAACAGATAATCCAATATGTCGTCTGTGTGATCCATCATCTTCTATACAACCACAAAGCTTTAGGTACATTCTGCGCAGTTTATCCGATGATAGATGAGTTTAGACCTAGAGAGAACGGCGATTATCGTCAACTCTTCCATGTTCCACCGATAAATTATTCATAAACCGCCCCTCCCCTTGTCATAATTTTCAGTTTTCGTTTTTGCCGAAAAATTAGCCGCGGATTTGGATAAATCTCTTGAGAAGTCGTTGAAAAGTTTTTTACAAAGTAATAAGAAAAGAATTCGAGAAGGAAAGAAGTTAAGAGCTGTATAGAATTTAAATAAGAATGAGAATTTGTCGACAATGTTTTGTGTACAGTTATTTATTGAATTGGGAAAGTGCTATTGTTGGCGGAATTTTGGAAAAGAACTTTTGTAGCATGTGAAGGTAGAGGTGAATTTTACTACTAACTTGGAAGTTTATCAATGTCGACCTACTTCGAGAAAAAATTACTTTTCTGTAAAGTTTACACAAAATTGGTTATTCTGAATCATTCTTTGTAATATATTGGGTGTCAGTAAATCAGTGGCTGCTACTTTAAGGGAGATTCTACATATCAAAACGATGAAAAAGTTTTTAAGAACATTAAGAACATATGTCATTTCAGGCATTTTTGTTTGGGTGAGCTATAACGAAATTTCCAACTTCCTCAGTAACCTACCTTAAATGAATAGTCGATTACTAAACTCAATATCTACAATTTTTGCCACTTTTCATCGGTAATTAATGTGTTAGAACGCCCGGTTTTCTTGTCTTTTTGTACGTGTTCACGGCCTTCATGAAAACGTTTTATACAATTCATAAACCTTTGGATTCAACATAGTTTCCTCACAAAAAGTCTTCTCCAACATTTGCACCAATTCACAGTATTTTATATAATTTTTAACACAAAATTTAATGCAGATTCTCTGCTCCGAACGTTGCGAAACATAAACTTCATTTCCACCGAATGTTTTAATGCTTAATGCATAATGATTAGTGCATAAAGCTTACTTTACTGGGATATCATTTCTAGCTACTTTGTTTAGTGACTAATTCAACAGAAATGTCACAATTTTTTTTCTCAATACTTGTTGTTTAGGAGACTGCCATTGCAGCAGCAATTCTTCTTTTTTCTAAATATTTTATATACATAAATTTTCTGTATCTATATCCATATCGAAAAATTAAATAATTATGAAATAGACTGACAGTTAACAATTCAAGTTAGAAGTTTGCAATCTTTTGTTCTTATGCGTTGCTCTTAGTTCTTAAGCATTAAGGAAAATGATAGTAAACTTTGCGATATGATAATAGTATATTGTATAACTAGTGCTGAAAGTTGGATATTTCACACGAGCGTGAAGTTTGAGCCACGAGGCGAGTGTTTTAATTACACGAGTCTGAAATACCCTTTCAGCAAGTGTTGTACACGATACTTTTCCGACGACCACAATATCAATATATATAAAATTTACATAAAAATATTAAAACAGATTGCCATCAGAATTCACCAAAAATTATGTTAAAATCTGATAAATCAGGGTCCATCCTTCTTAATCCGTGTAAATTCAGCAAATTATCTGCAACTGTCAAATTTTTAAATACAAATTTTTAGGTTAGTTCGCTCAGTTATCGCAGCGTGTGATAAAATCATATCACACAGTTGCGGACGCATCTGATTGGCTAACGAGCTTTCATATCACACAGCATTGCTAGTGATGTGCAATGACCAACTTTCAGTAATAGTTTAGCATGTGAATTTATGTACTTTTCGTAGTGGTCGTCGGAAAACATTTTTACGCATTGCGCTTAGTAATTATTTATAGCTTTTACGCATTAGAACAATTTGTGGAAATGAATGGTCGCGTTCCATCGTTTTATGACGTCCCTTTAAATTCAAAAAAAATGTACTATATGTATCTCCTTATAATTTAATTAGGAGTTTACAAAATATTTATGAACAATTAAAACCTTACTGTCATGGTCTGTAATATACCAATCCATCCCAATTTCCGCGTCCACATAATTGCATTATACGCTTGACAATCCCTCCAATTCTTTGATTCTGTGAGTGTGTGAGTGGTTCTTTTTACTCTTAACAGATAAAAGCGCTGGCGTTTTTTATTGGGTGGGATTGAAATTAAAAAGTGCAGCGGGGTTGGAGTAATTTATAATGTAATGTGGAGCGGATAATGAAGTTGACCACAGCCGAGCACAAAGGGTATTAGGCAGCATCGCTTGGTTGCCCCGCCAAGCGCTTTGTCTGCCCTCACACCTCCAGGGATCAAAGCAGGATGGCTTTGCTTCTCATTTCCAACAGCAGGAAGACAAAACTCAATTGCGCTGCCACCAAAATTTTTCTCGGAAAGGACATAACAATGATTTCTAAAAAAGATTTGCATATACACTCATTAAAACAATATATTTGTTACTGGCTTTGTTTATGTGAAAGTAGACTTTTAGGTTCTAGGTCATCTTTGGAGTCAAGCAGGGTTGAGAATAATTGGTAAATGGATGGGTAATAGTCAAGGAATACCGCGCTGTTATTATTGGAATTTTGGAGAAATAAATACTTTTTAAAAAAGCATTTTATTATAATAAAAAGGTAAAAATACAGGGTGACACAAGGGAACCTGACGGTTTTTGAGAAGATAGTACTCAATAAATTTTCAACATATTTATATTCTGTTTCACCCAGGGCTTTTTTTATAATGTAACGCACAGGCACCATTTTTCGACGGGTTTTCTTTTTTTTTGAAATTTATTTACTATTTTATTTATTTTGATAATTTTATTAAGTTATGGATATAAAAATTACGCCAATGAAATATTCACATCTGAAGCACAGTATAAATATAAACAGTATTGCACTTCTGAGCGATGTTTTTAATCTAGTAATTCGACAGCACATCGCCTAAGCTTCGACTCTATACATATGCGCATAATAATGAATGACAAAAATATACGCTCTGTTAAATGTTTACACACAAGCTGTGCAGGTGGAAATTATTATGAAATTTTATTAGTGTCATAAATTAAAGTCACCATATATATATTTTTTTTTCAATAAAAAACATACAAAATTATTTTTTTATTTATTTTTGTACATGAAAGGGTAAAAACATACTGCTTCACATCCCTTGATAAAAAATTAACTTTCAATTATAAGGCATTTAACCTTAAATAAAAAGGCGGCGCCTTTTTTTCGTGATCCCTACCCCACCAAAATTTTACCCACTGATAAAATATACGTTCCGGCACCTTTTTCTCTACAAAAAAAAGCACTGGTTTCATCGAAACTCAAAGGTTCGCAATAAATAGCTTAAACACTCGTTTTACTACAAAAATACAAAGGAATAGTTCAGTGTACTGCAAATTGCCTTAGATTTGTCACAATACTTGCAATTCTTAGGGTTGGAATAAAGGAAAAATTTAAAGATACTTATTATAAAAACAAAAAGTTATTATTGGTGTATTACTATGCTTCGAATTTAAGTACATTATCCTCAATTAACGTAGCCATTTCTGAGTGTCATATTATAATTTCGATATATTTAAGGAACTGGTAAAGTTTCTATTTCATACTTACCCCATATAAAAGACATTATAAGAAAAACTTAGTTTTGATACAACTTCTCTACTAGTAAAGTTTATATTATTAAAAAAAATAAATCATGTGGACATCGTGAGTTTCAAATGATAGTACAAGTGATAATGTTAATAAACTGGACGATTCTGTGAGAAAATTCGATGTTTAAAATTGAACCAAAAGAAGATACGACTGAAGGGGGCCATCACAGAGAAATCGATGAAATTAATTTGAATAAAATTTATTTACACGAACATGCGCAGCAGATTGTGTTAAATATTTATAATAAATGCGTAGTTTCATAATATTTTTGTTATAAGAGTCCAACTCTGCTTATAGCAGTCTTATTTATAACGGGTGGAAATTTGGGTTTCTTTGTCAACTTAGTAAAGGTGGATTTATGCATTCTACTTTTTATTTTACTTTTTCTTTTCGCTTTTACTTTTACTTTAAGTTTGGTACTTTATGCAGCTACTTTAAAGCTTTCGGTACACATGCGCAGATGTGATTTTTCTGGCATATCAGTTGTCATAAAAGTAAAGGGATAATTATAACCTGTAAAAATGGACATAAATGTAATAATTTGTGCATCTGCTATATTACTTGTAGCTTTACCAATTTTCTAATTTTTGCAATCTTACCTACACAAAAACAAATAAATACAGCACAAGCTGACGTTTGTCACGTGAAGTGGTGCACATGCGCAGTTGTGAAATTCTTTTACTTTAACGATCTTAAGTTAAAAGTTGGTGAACTTTAGTTGTTAAAGTAAAATTAAAAGTGTGCACATAAAGTAGCACATTTATTAACACACCTTTAACTTTTGTAAAATAAAAGAAAAAGAAAAGGTAAAATAAAAAGTGGGCTGCATAAATCCATCTTAAGAGGCGTTCCAAAAGTTCCAGAGTATACACTAAAATTATGATAATGTTCCCAGGACATGTCATCTCATATTTTGGCGATGTGCCGTGGCCCACTAGGTCTCCTAATTTATCAATTTGCGACTTTTTCCTCTGGGATTATTGAAAAAGTCGTGTCTGTACTTGTAAAAAGCTCCGTATATTGATTGTGTTAGGTAAAGGAAGCCATCTGCCAAGAAACGCTTACGATTTACGTGTGTGTGAGAATAACAAGCAGATGATTGAACATTGTATGATTGGCAATAGGGCGCCACCTCAAAGACAGTTGATTACTTACCGAAAATAGCATATATTGACGTTTATTTTGATGTAAATAAATTCACAGTATATTGAAAATTTACTGAGTACTATCTTCTCAAAAACAGTCAGGATCCCATGTTTATGAAAAGACATTGATTATATAATCAACTAATAACACGCTATATTTTTATATATAAGAACTCAAAGTACAACTATCAAGCAACATAGGAACCGGTATCCATTGAACCAATGTTGTCATAAAAAAAAAAGAAAAACTATCGATATTGATGAATAAACTGAGGACGAAAACAACCATAATCCAAATATTTTAAATATAAGATACATAGATATGCCACACAGTTTAGTAAAAAAGTATTTTAGTCACAAGTTATTATGTTTTCAAGTTTAAGTATTTCTGCAAAAACATCCTATAAAAATGACTAGTTATTATGTAATTGTTCATCAATGTTTATTTTTCTATTACTTAACATCCAGTAAATAATTTTCTAATATTTAAACAAGATCCTAAGTTAAATTAAGTAACAGAAATCTTTAACAGTAAGGAAGCTAAAAAGTTTTTCCTTTGATCATTTAAATTAAAAAAAATCTGTTGTGGCCAGCACAAGACCTTCCGTCAATTCCTTGTATTTTGTACAAATCCCATACCAAAAAGTCCTTGGAACAGATTCTGTATAATATCATGTAAAAACACATACTATTTTTTACAAATTCCATACCAAAAGTTCATTTGAAAAGGTTCTATAAATCCAATAAAATTATAACATAAACTACACTAAGTAATGACTTCCATCTTCTCTTTAGCCTTTCTCTGCGTGTCACTTGCGAGCAACACTATGACATACCAATTTTAGATTCTATACTTTTTTCCATATTTGGTATTGCACTTGCAACTGACATCTGTCAATTAAATTTTTTTGAATAATTATGTCAGCTGTTTCCATGATAAATAACAAAGCTGACTAATTTTTGAAAATTAATTTCTTTATAATGCTTTAAATTTACATCTATTGAATATGAAGGAAAATGTATAATCAAACTGTATAGAGAAGAGTATTTTCTTTAATATATATAATAACAAAATGTCAAAAAATAATATTTAACTGCATTTTTTTAAGAAAAACTGTTAAAAACTTCAAATAAGGGTACTTCCGGTGGATCAATTATAACCAAAATCTAATCAACTCTTCATATGGATGTACAGAAGAGGAATACGAAAGAATTATAATTTTTAGAATTGTAGTATTGGAGTTATCGTCGGAGAAAAATTTGTCACACACGGACACACACACACACACACACACACGGACACACACACACACGGCCACACACACACACGGCCACACACACACACACACACACACACATACAGACATCATCTTAAAAATGGTATATTCGTATTGTAGGGACCCTAAAACGTGCTTATTCATTAAAAACTCACCACCGAATTTTTTGACCAAAGACAATACCTTCCTTACCTAAAGGTGACGGAAGGTAAAAATGGGCTAACTTTGTTTTTGTCAAAAGCTTCTCATTTGTACCTATTTGAAACAAAAAAAAATGTTATTTTTTCATTAAATCTTATATGTCCACTTTATAAGCCTCTCTTGGTCCTAAACGAGGATGATTTTTCAACAGTCAACAAGCCACAGATGACATAGCCACATAACACTATTTATGTAGTTTATTAGTAAGAAAAACTAAGTTTAAATTGACAGAATCCTTTCGGGACAAAATATCAATGGACGTTTTGTTCTGGAGGAAATTCCTAACTCTCTTCTTTTTCTTTCTTTAATTTTGCACGGTTCCCATTATAAAATTTTTATGAACTTCTATCATTTCACGACAATGCGCTCCCTGTGCGTTGCTTCTTTATGAGTTCCTTGTTTGGTTCTTTTTTTTCTGTTGAGAATTAGTTGTTGGTTATACGAAGCATCGGGCGTATTGTCAAAGCGGTAACGGAGATGGTTAATCACGAATTGTTTCAAAGACTTGCAAGAGTCTCATTTCGGATCTGCATTGTCGAGATGTCAATTATAGGACGCTATTATATATCAGACACGGCAAGACGGCGAATGAGATTCTCAATCACGACATGAAAGGCGAGTTGGTGTTAATTAGAAGTGGATATTGTATTTATTTTGCTAATTACTATTGTCTCTTTTTAACCAAAAGTTGGAGGAGTATATGAAAAGAGTGAAAAGTTATTAATAATCTTTATATTCTAGATGAAATAATACAATTTATTGTTCATCTTGAAACATAAGTTCAAAGAGATGTATATTTTACTTTTTAAACTCTAATAGCCGATTTCACCAAAATATCTGAAATATTAACCATGGTTTAAATAGACAATATTACATCGAAATGAAATATCAAATGAATAGACACTTAGCCGCTTTCGCACTTGCAATTGCAATTTGTAAGAGCGCATCTTGCGGCAAAGCATAGAACTAAAGGTTGCTATGGTTACCACTACCAAACACAGACCTGTCATCAACCATAGACTTCTACAAGCTAGTTATCGTTTTATTTCAATAATTAAATTATCTTCAAAATTATCAAACAAAAAAGTTGCCCCACGCACATCTTGTGGTTTTAAACCCATTTTTATTGAACACATCGAACAAATCACAAAGAATTAGATTAACACTGAATGACAGATGCATACATAATGACAGATAGAATCAAGGAATCTGGAAGCATGATCTTCTATCTCTCTCTTGCATGTGATGTCAATTCTGTAAGTGTCTATTATTATATATTGCTGTCAAAATTTCGATTTGCATATATTTGTTTAAACGTAGATTAAAATTTAAATCTTGTTGGAACAACTGGGCATAAAAAGATTAAACGTCTTTGGACTAGGAACTCTCTTAGACAGGGTCAATCTAAAAAAATGAACTATCAAATGACAAATTTATTATAGCTGTCAATCCGATTTAATACTGTGTATTTATTTAGAATTTTAACTGAATATTGGACTTTAGTCTGTAAATTTTGTGCAAAGGCCCAGGGTTGGATTCTATGAAAATTGTTCACTTTTTGGTGACAATCAATTTTTAAGTATACTCGTACTTATTATTTACATAATAATATATTATGTATCAAGTTTTATAAACATCACTTCACCCACGAGTATTCTTGATTCGACTATAGCGAGTTTACAAAAACCGAGTAGGTATCTATCTATAGTGAAATTTTTCTAAAAATGGTATTCCAATGTGATCACGTGGTTATAGAGTATGAAGAAATCACATGTGCTTTTAACATTGTGTTTATCTTGAATGATTTATTTTTACGCAGCGTTTGTTTCTGTATGTCGTAACTTGAGCTATATGAATAATTTGTATATTTATGAGTGACAACCAAAAATTGAGCAGTAAAAAATTATTGAAATGATTTTAAATACTTCTGAATACTTTAAGGAAAAGAACATTTATATATAGTTCCCTAATTCCATTCTCTTCTGTTGAAGATGTAAGTATTATTATTACTATTAGAGAGTTTATACTGTTTTCGGTGTGTCACATATGACGGTAAATAATATAAAATATGACTTTAAACGTGGAATTATTTCGGCAATATTAATCGGCGTTACTACCTGTCTCATATAAATTAATTAAATGCCGTCATCACGTTGGAATGCCATTTTTAGAAATATTTTACTTTAATAACAATGTCTCTTTATGCTTTGCCCTGCAGAAGGTATAGTTTGATTCATGGAAGATGACATTTATGGCTTGCCTGATAAAATATTACTTGCAGATAAACTCACTGTATTTCGTATGCATAAGCGTGCAACATGAAATATTTATGGATACATTTTAACAGAAAAAAATAATTTATTTGAAAATAATGTTTCTTTTTAAATAATGTCTTTCTCAAAGATTTATACAGGGAATTTATTTTAACATGCAACATATGGCGAATCACTTCCATGGTTACTTACTATTGTCAAAAAATGACAGCAATGTAATATTTGTCCATTTTAAAATGCAACATACAAAATTTGTAGTTTTGTATTATCAAAACTAATTTCCTATAAATTAGCCTACATACGATTAACAAATAATCAAAACATGAATGTTGTACATCTTAAAAAAACTTTAGCTTACAAAACTTTCATGTAATAAATGTTAAAAAATACCCCCAATCACTCTGAAGCAATATTCTAGTCGGTCGTAATAAGAATTGACACCATTTGTGATGTGTTTTGGAGGTATCTCCTGTGCTGCAATACTATTTATAATGTTGCATTTTAAAATGAACAGATATCACATTGCTGTCATTTTTTGACAATAGTGAGTAACCATGGAAGTGATGAACTATAATGTTGCATTTTAAAATAAATTCTCTGTATTCTTCGCCTAAGTTTTTGCAAAACACTAATTTATGTAACTCTACGACATACGTCATTGCGTGTTAGAAAGTAATGCCACGATTTACGTATATGTCACACAACATAAAATACATAAACTTACGTCAAATAAACTTTCTCTTTCTAACATGAACTGTTGCTAAGCTACTGTTGTATAAACTGCTGAGTATTCTTTCTTCGAACAAGTGACTGAATAGTCATCTTTCATGAATTCTACTTCTGCAACAGAACATAATCTAAAAGGCTGTTTTATTATATCTAAAAAGTTTATAAATCAAGTCACACTATACTTTTTCAACGACTAGAAATTAAGACAGCAGAAATACAGAAACACGCATCAAGCTTTCAAGCTGCGATTAAGATTTTAAATTTATTAATTTTTTTCATGCGAATGAAAAACTAAATGTGAAACAAATTGGAGATATTTGGCTACACTGCTTTCATGTATCAACAAATCGATTAAAAGGCCGCCATATTACCTAACTTGCATAAAAACTAGTACACTCTTCTCCAAAAAAGTTGGTAGAACAAGTTATAAAGTTACTTTTTGAAACTCGCTCGTAAAACTGTGTGATATATTTATTTATTAATAAATAAAAGCTCATTTACTCGCTGTGTAAGAAAGTTGGTCCCTTCTATCAATTATAAATCAGTGCGTAGCGTCCCGTGAATTAAATTTCCCCGTCGACGTCTCATCGCACGTCCCGGTAAACGCCTTCCGTCGCGACGCTGAATGCAAAGCAGCCAGAATGCCGACCGACGCTACACAGCTTATAAACAATCCCGACAAATAGATATTTGTTGCGAAACACCGGCAAGTCACGTTCGTCACTCACAACTCAGACAGGGAAGAAATCAAAGAATGAGGAAAATGCAGTTATGGGAAATAAAAATGATATAAAATATGTTGGGGATGAAATATAGGTAATAAAATAAGAGATAGTCATTTATTATGAGTTGTTTGTTTTTATATTAGTGGATTAAGGAATTATGGTTCATAATATTGATGAAATTTTAATCAAAATTAATGTGGCCAGAACATTGCCTACGTTTCCATTAAATTCAGTGATGATATTAAAAAAGTAAATAATTATATCATGTCTTACTACCCATTTCTGCATGTGCCAATCTGCACTTTATTAACAGATTTCGGTAATGACAATAGGTTTGTGCCAGCCTCTCACTGCTGATAGTTTGTGACTGTCAGACACATGTGCAGTACCAAAATACTGTTCCAGGCGTACCACTGACAAGTTTACAACTACTACTTAGATATTTCAACGCATATTGGTTCGATCCCGACACACGCCAAATATTTCCAATTTTAAATGGCACAAAAGTGACCCCTGTGGTGCACTCTCCACACCAGCTATGAGTGCCCGTGAGGTGACGCCTGGTAAGCGCCCACACGGTAAAATATATCGTCATCATTACCGATGTCTACATGTGTTGTAGATACTGGCACACACAGAAATGGGTAATATGCCGTGATGATATATTTTTTTTTTATATATTGTTGAACTGTCACAAACTAGTTGCTGACAATCTAAACAGTCAGAACTTTTTCTGCTGACTAGAAGTCAAAGCCTACGCATTGAATAGAAATTCAGTGTTTGTTTCTTTACGTCAATGTAAAATGAATTTGTATTTTTTAGTTTTAGACGTTTTAGAATTAAGGCTCATTCACAACGCTGAAATACTTAGAAATTATAATTATATTTAAAAAATGTAATAATTTTATATTATTCATATCCATATTGAGCAAATTATGATAAATTTGACAGGACGTGACATATAAATGTCATTTTTCTGTTAAATTTGATTGTCCCACTTATATTTATAATTATAAATTATAATTAAAAGTAAAATAAATGAAATTTTTATAAAATCCATATTTTAAGTTTTTACATATGTTTATTTTTAATGTCAGTTAACTGTCAGATCATTGCAGACCATTGTTTGTGCGTTCCAACCATCGCATGTTTCCAACTTGTCAGAAACAAGTTTATCTTCACGCATGCGCATTAAAAAAATCAGAAACATGTTGCAAACTTGTCCAAAATTACCGTCTGGAAGAAGGCTAATATATCTGTAGCGTTAAGGACGTCAGCCACATATCGCCTGAAAACTATGCGTGGAAAGTGCACCACAAGAGTCGCTTTTGTTGTATTTGAAAACTGGAAACATATAATTTTCAAGTTTTAAATTTGATGTTGGTTTAAATCGAACCCAAGTCGTCCAAATCACAACCATACCACAGAATAGACATTCATACAGAAGCGACAGTCAGAGAGAGAAACGAAAATTAGAGAGAGAAAGAGTATGCCAACAAATTTAAAGGGCTAATCGGATAAAATCGGATTGTTTCGGCATATCTTCGTATCTTACGATTCTTTGTTTTTTCATTATCTCGACGAGAACATTTTCTGTTAGGGGTCAATAATAAAAGTATATTGAGAAACACAAATTGATTTCAAATAAGAACAAACATGTTATTTTTTCAACAAACGATAGGAAAAATCGTTATCATAAAGAAAATCATTATATTTCACATATTCTGGAGGAACTGTTGTCTCAGCTTGTCACGCCCATGTATTTTAGGGTTATGGCTAATTCAAGCAAACCAAACACGTCTTCTCACTTTTGACATATGTCATTTTGTAAACCGTTTGTGAATTTTAGAAGTGGTGTTAGTTTTTAATAAAATGGAAAAAAACGAAGAAGGTAGAATGCGGAGGACTCGTTTGTTCATATAAAAACTGTGTAAGGAGATTTAAAAAATGGAGAAAACGAAATGTAAGTTTTTTTCGTTTCCGAAAGATCCATAAATGTAAGTAATGCAAAACGACTTCCATACCATGCAAAATGTATATTCACTTAATAAATATAGGTGTAAAATGTGTCTCAAGGCCTGAGGAAGAGAAGATTTGATGGCGAAGGATATTTGAGACATATTCATTGAATCTGACGTTTGTGTTTCCCACGTCAAAAATATAGAAAATTCTGCATTGTATTGAATTTGTACAATTCACGTATTTGTTCAATAAAAACATAATTATGCGTTTATTTTATAATTTCTTCTTAATTTGTTAATAAAATTAAAATTTTAGTACTTTTGTGTTCTAATTTTTTTTACCATTTAAAACAATTTAAATTTCGCGGGTAAATTTGCCAACAAATTTAAAGTTCAAGGTCATAAACATCAAATCGCAACAACAATGGTATAGACAAGGAGTGTCGCTTCTGTATATGTCTATTCTGTGACCATACCATAGTTCCCTAACCTTCTTTTATATATTTTATTTATATTAGACAAATGCCACTGATCTCTATACATATCTGGGTAGCGTACAGAGACCAGGTTAAATACAGCGTTTTGCGACTATTTGAACGCCGCCATGTTGGAGGATTTCGGCACAATTTTAGTTGGAGATTGAAACCTTCCTAGCTACTTTAAAGTTAAAAGTTGCGTGATTTTATAAGAAATTTTCCAACGAATGCACACTGTCAAAATAAAAAAATCTGTTGTAGCCAGCACAAGACCTCTCGCCATTTCCATATTAGGCTATATAAGTATTGTATTGCACTTCGCTTTCGAACCGTCGTTTTATAACAAAATATTACAGAACTTTACCCAAATATTGTTTTTTATTGTATTCAACATGTCTTCTGCACACATATAATTCTAATTATATCTATTTTTCATTGTATGAGGATATGAGGAAGTTTCTAAATGTCAGAGATTGTTCCAATTCATTAACCAGTGTGGCGGTATTTCTGATGGATGTATGCATTTTACCACAATTTTACCTATAATTTCAAATATTTAATTAATAAAACAAAAAGAAAAATTAAATATACTTCCCAGAAAAAGCTATCAGAATGTCACTAAAACTGTTGATATTTGACAATGACATGTGTCATTTACAAACTATGTTATAAACATTGCAATTTGTCAACTGATTTCTTTAGTGCCTTGGCCTCTGCGATTAGTTTACTCTATAAATTATAGTGTCTTTATCTCTAAATCTATACAAGATATAATAAAAATTTTAAAAAAACTCCCAAAAAATTATATTTAGAAGAATTTATCTAAGAAACTACTACTTCCGGTTGTTCAATTGTTACCAAAACCTTTTAAGCTCTTCCCAGGAATGTCAGATTGAGGAAACTGCAGTTAAATATTTTTTAAGTCTTATAGTTTTTGAGGAATCGTATCTACAACATCCAGACATACATACACACACACACATCCACACACACACACACGTCATTTTTAAAAAATGTTATAATCGGATTCTAGGGACCTTAAATCGTGCTTATTCAATAAAATCTGGATATGCGAATTTTAGCATGAATCCAATACCTCTCTTAGCGAGAGGTAATAAATCCTTCGGTTTACTTTTGGCATATTTTCTCCCTAGAGGTAAAATGTTTTACTTTTGTTAAGGGATGTGACATTAGAGATATAGATTTCTACTCCTGTAGTGACAACACCCCTTTAGCATTCTGTCAAATGAAGCATCTGTTTTCGCTTTTCACCATGAAACGACAATTTGGTAACTTGCGTGTAAAATATTGCAAGCTTACGACTTGAAGCGAAAATAATAAACTAACGCCAAAATTCAATTCAAAGTCAATTTATATATTATTTTTATATTTACTATATACAATTGTCAATATTTTCTATAAAATCCGAAAATTCTCGAAACACAAAGCGAATATTATGTAGAATACTAAACCACATGCTACCAAAATTCATAAAAGTAAAATCAGTCTGTTTTCTATGATAAAATTCTAAAATGATGCTTTCACTACTATGGTGGTGAAAAAAATAAAATTATATACTGGAAAAGATCTAATTTGTCATTAACCTCAACGTCCGGTTTTATAAAGAGCAGAATAAATTTACTCCCAAAGTAAATTTATTTAAAACAACAAATCTGAATCAATTTTATACATTTTATGGCATTTATAACATTACTGTCAAAAGTCGACTGTCATTTGAAGAAATAAATTTTATTTTCTTTGCAAGTAAATTTATCTGTTGTTTATAAAACCGGCCATAAGACTCGTAAAAATAATAATAAAACACACACTAAATACACTTTTAAATACTTTGCTAACGAAGTGTTCATAAAACGTTTTCCTCATACATTAACCAGCACAAGAAAAACAGTTTTAAAATCCACAATAAACTATCTTCATTGTACATAACTTTTCGTTAAATTTTCCACTAAATATATCACTGAAAAACCTCGTAACGGTTTCAGAGTTTGTTGGGCCCCATCCAAATGTATGCGGAGCCCGCCTGGGGCCTTGGCGACGCCGGTATTACGTGCCAACTTGACTGCCCCCTAAGGGAAATCCCTAGAGAAGAGGGTGGAACGATCATATGCATGCATGCAAGAGTACGTGTGTTTTGCATAGGTGATATCTGAATTAAAAGACGTAGAAATAGAAATATGGAGATAAGGGATGATGTAATTTTAGGGGTACTTTACAATTATATTTTATATTCAGCAAAAATTATGTTGTGATGCATTTTGTTCAAAATTTCTTATTTCTGAAAATTGTTTATTTTGGATATAAAGTTAAAATGTTTCAAAATTACAACTTATTTTTAGATATTTCTCATCGACTCCAAATTTTGAAACCGCATTTCGATATCTTTTTTCATTCCCAAGATACTTGCATTCCAAAATATGCCCCCAAAAACACCCATTTCTATATAAATAACCCAAAAAAATGAAAATACGAACTTGGTAATGTTCCCACTCGATTCTAGGGACACAATTAAGCATACCAATATTTGTAATTTTTGAATAACTTTTGTAATCTTTAGAGAAAATAAATAAATATATCATCACGGCATATTATCCATTACTAGGTGTGCCAGTATCTACAACACATGTAGATATCGGTAATGATGACGATATATTTTACCGTGTGGGCGCTTACCAGGCGTCACCTCGCGGGCACTCATAGCTGGTGTGGAGAGTGCACCATCTGTACAGAAAAAAGTTTGAAAATTTCCAAAATCGCAAAAATTCTATATCTATTTTCATACTATTATTCATATAAAATAGACTAGTTGTTCAAAAATTATGAAAATTGGTATACTTATGTATTTTTGCTTTTAGAAAGAGATTGGTGATATCGCCAAGTTCGTATTTCCATCCATATTTTAGTTGAGAACTATCTAAAAACATATAATTGAAATTTTAAAAATTTTGACCAATCTGCTTTATACACATATGATTGTAATGATGGTGACATTCGCACCGTGTAGATGTTTACCAGGCATCACCACACGGGCACTCATTGCTAGAGTAGAGAGTGCATCACAAGGGTCACCCAAGTCTCCAGATTCGCGACCAGACACTCGCAGGCAAACGGCCATGAGACCCCAAAGACAACTAATTTCTTAAGTTCATTGAATATATTATGCTAATTATTTATTACTCTTTGCAGCTATATTCGAAATTTTGTGACACTTTTCTGAAACATTGGGCTAATAGAACTTTTATTTTTTATTGCAAAAAAAATTATTTTCCAAAATTATGTCAGTATTTAATTGATTTTCCAGTAAAGTAATAAAAATTTCACTCAATATTTAAATTTAAAAATCTCCGGGGTGGATTTAAAAATCGTTAATAATTTTATTATATATAAAATTTGCATTTATTTTCCATTAATATAATCATATTTCCAAGCTTTTATTTTGCTTGTCAATAATATAATTATAATCGTTATTAGCTTTGAATTACAAATTAAAATAACAATATGATACAAATAATACATTTATATACGTATTTGGTCAATTATAGAATTGGGTTAAACAAATTCGAATTTAATTTAATAAATTTAAAATTCACACTAGCTTTTATTGTTTTACACAATTTTACTGCGAGAGCTTTTTGTAACAAATATTTTCTAAAACATTTTATTCATATTTTTGCAAGTTATTACCAGTTTCTGGGTGTGCCAATCTTACCAAGCAGCACCTTGCGTTATGGGTTCTCTAATAACGCTAGTCTAGAATAACACGGTTGTATCTACAACTTATATGTCGGGGAAACTGATTTGAAATTTTAGATGGAATAACGGATTTTATTTTATTATAAGAATATGTACGAACAATGACAATGGTATGGCTTAGTTACCGAAAAAAATATTACCAACATAGGCAATTACAATTATGTACCTCAAATTTTTCTCATTTTTCCCGGGATTAACATTCTATCTACACATATTTAAAAAAAAAACAACTTGATACGACATAAAAAATATTTTTATTAATAAAACATGAAAACTTAAATTTATACGCTACGAATAATAATAATAATAATAATAATAATAATAATAATAATAATAATAAAATAATAATTTAATAGATATTTATACACCAAGTGAGCTAAGGTAATGTTTATTCATGAGAAGAACGTTTTCTTCGAGTGAATAAACATTCATAGCTCACGTGGTTTATACAATATTTTATTCAATTTGGCGAAATAATAATAAAAACAGTTATAATATTTAATTTTGACGAAATAAAAAAACTGATCAGTCAGTAGGCTGAGCATGACAATCGTCGGTGATAGACGTCAAGTCATCTATTTAAAATACTTTATTGCTATATAATTAAAATGGCTGATAATGTGATAAACACTGTGGTGAGTGTTATTTTCATGCCTGATGTTATTTTTGTTGCAGAGTGAGTTAAAATTTTGTAAGAGTGATTTAAAAATTTTTAATTCACTTGTGAATAAAATGTTACTTATAGTTATTGCCATGGGGTTAATAATGACAGTTTAAAACGTCAAAGTTGAATAAAAAATATTAAATTTCTCCATTACAAAAAAATCTAATTTAATTCTAATATTGTTTTATAGTATATTTGCTATTTCTCAATCATTATAGTTATTATTGTTTTCAAGGCATTTCGCTTCTCGACGCTAATAAATGTTTAATAAACTAAACGAAAAATAAAAATAACCTACTACTGTACGCTGCAGCTATCTATCGTTTTGCGAGCGACAGCGGTCACGAATCATGCCGAGCATTCACGAAGAGCAATGGAAGGCAGCCTCCTATGCTAACATACACAGGTATAATGTGGCTTGATTCACGTATCGTGTATCTATCGCGAGCACCTATGCGTTTAAAGTGCAGAGGAGCTTAACCTCCACTGTATGCACAGCGGTCTAAAAACAATATAAAATTATTGAAAATAGAAAGCAAAATATACATGAAAGTAAATGTTTTGAAAACATTTTTTATGCTGATAAATTAAGAGGAGGCTTAGCCTCCCTTGCCTTCCCTGACGAGCCGCCACTGGGAAATTATTCTTTTAAAGTATTACTATCTGTACTATGTTGCAGAAAGAACTTCGTCCCTACACATTTGATTCAATTTTTGTCAGTTATAATTTTGTTTCTGTACTAATATCAGAAAGAAATAGAATACGCCCAGACAAAAATCTCATTTTATCAAAAACTTGCAGTTGTAACCATGTTATTCTAGACCAGCAATAATGTAACAATATGATTTGATATTTAGGTAAAGAATATTTTAATAATGAATTTGTTAAATTTACGACGTTCAAATTGCAAAACTAAGCAGCTATTAAGTTTATACAACAATAAAATAACTTTTGAGCATTTCCCGAATGCTGCACTCGGTTTGAAGCTTGTGGATGGATCTAGAGGCCGTGGACAGACAAACAACAGGCAGTATGAAGTGTGGAGCGATTTATAATGTTTGGGAAACGTACTCCGACATCACTGAGCTGTGTAAACAAATATTGTTATTTCTAACGGCGTGCCCGCCTTTTTATAGACGCCTCACGCAAGCGACTTTCTTATGTTTCACACTTACGCCCACCAGAAAGAACAAAGATTGTACTAATGTTGTTATTTGTTTTATAACTATAAGTGTCCACCTATGTATGTCACGGAAATTTATACTTATTTCTTCACAAAAATTTTGTTATCTGTGTTGAAATTTATATAAAATTGAATTGGGATATGGAGAAGGTAGTTTTTATAAATAAGAGTGATTTTGTTATTTACTACTATACAGTGTGTGTATGTGTGTGTGTCAGTGTGTGTGTGTGTGTGTGTGTGTGTGTGTGTGTGTGTGTGTGTGTGTGTGTGTGTGTGTGTGTGTGTGTTATATTTACATTTACGACTGACTCTGTCCATACAGTGCTGGATGGTTACTTAGATGGGGTTATTTCTACAATTCTACACAAAATAATGGAAAAGAGTTCTAAATGCAAAATTATTATCTGTTCATATGCAGTTTTGGAAATGGTTTCAGTTTTCAGGAAGAATTACGCGAAACGGTATATAGGTACATACAATTTTCAAAACAAGTCTACAAATTGATTTGAAAACGGTTTCGGCGCATGCGCATTTGACTGTTGTAATTAACAGGTCCTCTTCACTCCAAATACTTCGTTCTGGCATTATTTTTTACCTTCCGTCACCTTTAGGTAAGGAAGGTATTGTCTCTGGTCAAAAATTTCGGTGGTATTTTTAATGAATAAGCATGTTTTAGAGTCCCTAAAATACGACTTTACTAGTTTTACGATGACGTCTGTGTGTGAATGTGTGTGTGTGTGTGTGTGTGTGTGTGTGTGTGTGTGTATGTATGTGTGACAAAAATTTCTCCGACGATATCTCCAATACTACAATTCTAAAAATAGTAATTCTTTCGTATTCCTTTTCTTTACATCCATATGAAAAGCTGATTAGATTTTGGTTATAAATGGTCAACCGGAAATTCCCTTATTTGAAGTTCTTAACAGTTTTTCTTGAAAAAACGCATTTAAATATCATTTTTTGACATTTTATATTAATATAAATATGTAAAAACATTTGAATGTCTATACGGTTTGATTATACATTTTCTTTAATATTCAATAATCAATAGATATAGAGTTAAAAATTATAAAGTGAAATTTCGTGAATCAGCCACCTTTACTATAACCATAAAAACTGGGGATATATTCAAATATTCTAAGTGACAGATGTCAGTGTCAAGTGCAATTTACATAGTATATATTCATGTTATAATTTTGTTGAACGTATAGAATCTTTCCCAAAAAAATTTCATTACAGAATTTGTAGAAAATAGTATATGTTCGTGTTACAATTTTACTGGATGTATAGAATCTTTTCCAATGAACTTTCGGTAAGGGATTTGTGCAAAATACATAGAATTGAAAGAAGGTAATGTGCTGGCCACATCAGATTTTTTTACTTCGTACCACTAAAAACTGGACAACTCTTGAGTATATTTGTAGGTTAGTAATACAAAGAGGCAGAAACGTAATGCTATGTACGCATGCGCAATATCGAAACCGAATTAAGTGTTTACATGAATAGTTTTGAAACTAGTTTTCAAGTCAAAAGTCAAACCCTCAAACCGTTTCAAACCTATATACTTGATGTGTTTTAAATTAAAAACGTTTTAAAAACGGTTTCAAAACTACATGTAAACTCAGTATGACTAACAAGAAAAATAATTCACATTTTTTATGATCCGCAAAATTCATGGTCTGTTTTTTGGCGTGAACAACTGGTTTCGAATTCGCAATATCGAACAACTGTAGTTGAGGGGTTGAGCACCCTCACGCACAACAAGGGGTGAAGGGCAGAGCCCTAGACACATGACTGGATTCGCGTGACATGTCCCAGTCTGTCACACGACACAGGACCGCATTTACAACTAATTCTCTTCAGCAAAAAATAATGCGAAAAACAGGAACTGTCCACAATGGTATTTTTCGCTTGCCGCACATGAATAGGGTTAACATACAATAGGGTGATATTAATTTTGAAACATACCACTGAAAAGTGATATGTCTGCCCATGATATGAAAGCATAAATTATATCCATAAAGCAATCAACAAAATTTGCTTCTCGGTTTACATTTCGGATATTAAGATATATTCACAATCACTTTAGAGGGTCTAATTTACACTTGAAATGGAAATTGTGCCGTTTATAACGCCAACTAGGACGTAAAGACTAAATGGGTGGTATTAATAAAAATAATACTTATCAGTATGAGCAAGAATTACAAGTAAATACTTATTTTCATATTAATAATGAAATGCTGATACTTATAAGTAAATGCTTACTTACTTTTAAGAATGTACTATACAGTAATACAGTAATAAGCCGTGTGTTTGTCAAAAATGTAAATTTTGACATTTGTTAACAGTTCATTCCTACATTTATTTATTGAGAGTTAACAAACTAATCTGAAATTTAGTTCGATATAAATTTCTGTAATTTTAAAAATGTTTTAAAACTTTGTCGCTAAAATTAACGCTTGTGAGTGGCTATTCCGCAGACGGTTTTACAAGGTTAAACGAAGATTGAAATTGAAATTTCGTTGGGTGTAAATCCATCAGTGGAACAGCCACTCACAAGCGTTGATTTCAGAGCCAAACTTTTAAAACACTGCTATAGTTTAAAATCAGATACATGGCCAATAGCATATCATAAATCATTTTCATTTAATATATGAACACAGAGCACCTTTGGATTCATTACTAACGCCAAGAAAGTGTTCTGATAGTCATTCCATACTTTCGGGTGTAAAGCGATACAATTTGACAAAATCTTGTTTACTGGAATTTTCGCTACGAATTTTATAATCTTTACGGGTCCGAAACGCGTTGAACATGTTTTTACCTCCCACTACCCTTGGTAAGGGAGGTATAGGGATCGTGCTAAAAATCACATATCGAGATTTTAGTAAATGACCACGTTTTAAGGTCCCTAGAATCCAATTTTAACATTTTCACGATGATGTCTGTATGTGTGTGTGTGTGTGTGTGTGTGTGTGTGTGTGTGTGTACGGATTTTGTTAGTACTTTAACTTAAATACTATCATTCAGAAAATTCTGAAACCTTGTATTTCTATCCTATTCTAATATGGAAAGACACCATTAGATTTTGGTGTAAATCGGATGACCGAAAATGGCACTTTACCTGAAGCTCATAATGGTTTTTCATCAAAAAATACCATTAAATGCCATTTTTAGAATTTTTGTCATTAAGAAAATTAAAGATTATTGAATTTTCTACAGGAATACATTAATACTTTTTCTATATATTTTACAGATAAATTTAAAAATCATTTTTTTAAACAAATCCCGAAGCCTAAGATAAACACAATTTCTTTGTTATATATTTCAAATCACAGATCAGAGACACTATTATAGATAGGAAACTGTAATGCTGCAAACTGGTACAATAAGTACAGCGCCCCCTGGTCGTGGGAAGAAGAAGTTTCATGTATAGGAGGCGGAAATTTTGAATTGATTCGAATTCAACAATTAACACTTGGTAATAATTTGAAGATCTCACAAAGAGCCAATGTTGAAATTTATTTATACCAAATATTAAGTTTAAATTATATACGTTATATTTTATATTTATAATAAAATAAGTGAAATAGTAAATTAATACAAACTGTTTTCCTTGTTAAAGTTTTTATTTTTTAATAATTTTTCATATTTCCTCTGTGCTAATTTGTTTTTAATATCGCTAATTACACAATTTTTCAAAATTTTCTTCCCATTTAATATTCGGTGTTGAACATTAAATAATTTTTGGGATTTGGAAATCGATGTAAAGTAACATCTGTAAAATATATCAACAATTAATACCGAGCTTTCAAAATACTAATTATGCATCTAAGAACTAATAAAGTACACATATAATACACACCTGTCGTAATGCAATCTGGAATACAGCAATTGATGTTTCTTTCACAAAAATTTTTCACACCCAAATCAAATATCTGGTGATAAATTGTTTACTGTTTATATCACAAGTAATTACAAGCAACTACAAATAAATGTGTATATATCATAAATAAACAAAACCACAACTAAATTAAAAAAAAATATTAACCAATTCAATAACAATCGAGCTGTCAGTAAGCTGTCATTTTCAAATTTGAAATAAAATTTTATGTACTACCGCCATCTAAACGGGGGAAGAAATGTTATAATGTTGGCCCGCTTTGTCTAATAGGAGTTTCCACCGCATGTTTCAAATGAATGTAACTACAGGTGATTGTTACTGTCAAAAAAATAATCACTTCATATTAATAATAGTGTCATTTTAAAAAGAAAATAGTAAATAAAGCAATAGTTATATGCAATGGAACAGTTTGCAGCATTAGTAAATACGGAATTATGTATTTAAATTAATAAAAATTAAATAGCGGGAGGTTTTGTGTTGGCCACATCATCTAATTTTTAAATTAATATAATTTTTGAAATTTTAGTGCAGTTCTCCATAAGCGTAAGAAATATCATACTTATAAATTTATAAGTAAATACTTAATTCTATAAGAATCTACTCCATTTTATTAATACATTTTTAAGTAATTACTTATTTTGGTTATAAGTGCATACTTTTGCCAAATAAGAATTTTCTTATAGCATCAGCTTTTATCGAAACTTTATTAATACGGATATAAGTGTAAGTATTCATAAAATTGTCAGTATTAGCATTTACTTATTTTTATTAATACCAGCCATTGAACACACGGTACTTTCAACATATTTAAAATAAAATTCTAAAAAATATCTTATTCTTAATCATTCTAGCGTGACCCTCGTACTGTTACATTGTAAACTAATTATAATAATTGAATTTGGACCTTACAAAGAAATTTATTTCGTTTTCTTTGCATCAAAATAAGAAACCCATCAACTTCATTTATAGTGGGCTGCGAACAAAAAAACAATTCTGTCTTGGAAACCGTTATACGTATACAATCATTTCTCTATCGATCGTTCAATTGTTCTTGATTTCCCGCCTTTGTCCTGATGGAAAAGCGGCGACGCACTTTTGTTACACACGCCCCGCCTAATTTCATTTACATTCATTGCGGTCCAGCCTATCGCTATCGATCATATTTTTATTCCGCAACCCATACATGAAATTTAATTTTCTTAATTGAATATTGATTGCGATTTTTTTTCGAAAAAATGTAAAGGGATGGGGAATTAATTATTGGCGGAAATTGGTTGGTATTAAACAAGAAAACAGACAGGAATCAAAGATAAAATTGATGTTTTTTTTTTTTTTGCTATTACTGGTATTTTTTTAATTCAAAATGAGTAAAATTAAATACTTACATATTAAAAAACAAATTGAAGTTCAATTAAAACAACATCGCATCATGAATTTATAATGAAACAATTGATAATCGCTCTGGTATTCTATGGTGTAGCAGTTGAACGATGATAAACGGTCCAGCAGCGAAACAGTCGAACATCTGTCGCGTTGGAAATTGAGATATAAAAACAAACGACGACTAATGAGCGTTAATTTTGTTTGCAGTGAACCACATCGAGGCTCAGCCAACCTGCCTACTAGATCTGGGTCTGGATTTCGAACGACCAATCAGTAAGTACATTCCACGCATTGTTAGGCATTTGTTTTATCCGTCGATGACAAGTGACAAGCAGTAAATGATTTTATTACAAAAAAATGAACATGTTGCAACTGATGATTTTTTTGTATTTTATAATTGTTTTCAATTCAATACGCTTTTTCAATGTTTCAATAGATTTAATAAAAATATTTAGTTATTAATTTTACGCATATCAAAACGTTTTTAATAACTCACCAATTACAGTTGATGGAGTAAATGAAATGTTTTCATAGATTTGAAACAAAAAATAATTGTTAACACAAAATAAATAAATTAAACATGATTTTTATATTTTCTAAATAAAAATAAGTTAAATTGTTAACACTTTTGCAAAACATAAATTGATTAGATTCTAAATCAGTTCCTCTTTACAAAAAATCTGTTGTGGCCATCACAAGACCTCTCGCCATTTCCATATTAGGCTATATAAATATTGTACATATTTGACATTACTGATACACATAAAAACACATATCTTCTTTATATGCCGTGATGAATTCATTGATGAGATTAGCGGTATTTCTGAATTCTGCAGGGTACTCGAATTATAAATATTTAATTAATAATAAAATAAGAAATATGAAATGTACTTCACTGGAAAAGTCTTCAGTAATGTGTTTGGCTTTTTGACACACATTTATCTGTCAATTACAAACATTATTATGTTATATAATTAAATGTCTCTAGAACTCCATAAAAGATATAATAAAAATTTTAAATGTATCGGATAGAGATTTTATATTCTTTATTATTAGTAATAACAAAAATTTTCAAAAAATAATATTTAGAAGATTTTTTTTAAAGAAACTATTACTTCCGGTTATCCATTTGTTACCAAAATCTAATCAGCTCTTCCTAAGAATGTCAGATTGAGGAAACTGCAGTTAAATATTGTTTAAGTCTTATAGTATTTGAGAAACCGTGGCTCCAACATACACACACACACACATACACACACATACACACACATACACACATACGGACATCATCGTTAAAATGTTATAACCGGATTCTAGGGACCTTAAAACGTGCTTATCCACTAAAATCTGGATATGCAATTTTTAGCATGATTCCATTACCTCTCTTAGAGAGGTAAAAAGAGATGGTTTTATTTATTTATAAACATATCTGAAACCAACATTAACGTTTAGCACAATTATTTGTAAGGTTATGTAAACTGGTATTAGTTTCTCTGCGAAGTTTACGTTCATCCGTTAATTTTTGACTTAATTATAATTTTTTAAATTAATGTATACATTTCTCGTATCGCTTTAATTTTGTCTGATACTGTATTTGTTTAAATGTTAATGCTCTATTAGAATCTCAGTTGCATCTATTTATATCTCTTTATTCGTACACCCAGACGTCTGCATTTGAAAAGGTAGAGCAATCAATTTTATTCGGTGACAACATGTCTTACTATCGCATACTTCGCATTCCATCTGCTCGAACTATTCCTGTATTCTTGTCCGTTTATCTACCGAATGTTCAGACCAGAGCAATTACTGTAAGACAAGCATGCCAGAAAAAAAGTATTGAAATATCTTCATAATTGATTAGTGTATTTTTTGTAAAAGATTTCATTATTGAGTAATTTTTACCTAATTATCTTTGGGCTAGTATGCTACAACATTTTCTTTAATTTAAATTGTCTTAGTTGTTAATATACTGTAGTTCTGGAACAATTTACGACAAAACTATCAAAGTTTCAAATTTTTTCTCAACCTTTGATTTTCTTGTTTTACTTTCTAATTCCTGAACCTCTTACTTTACAAATGTTTTAAGTTAAACTTTTAAAAATTCTCACAAAAAAATGTACGTGCGTCAAATATCAACAACTTACTACCAACTTAAGAAAAGAAAAACCCTACAATCTCCTTTTCAGTATGCACACATTGTGTCGCAACGCGTTGCTTTTGTTTCAAAGTTATTAACACTTACCGACAGAATAAAAATAAAAGTATTAAGTGCAAGCTTTGCGCTTTAAATTACGTCGGAAGACGGAAAGCTTCCTGGGTTAAGCTCCGAGTTTCCATAAGCTAAGGAATTATTATTAATTGTTACTAATGGCAACATCTGTGTTGTAATTGTTGCAATATTACATGACACACGTGTAATGCTTAGTACAGAAATTCATCAAGGAGCATACATCTTACAGGATATGTGAGATGTGAGTTATATCTTCGGGTGAGTTCGCCCTAAGTCGTGTATGTTCGTCAGGGTAAATAATGGCAGACGGATGTTGGACAATAGATAACTCAGATTAATCTGACATATGCCCGGTGGCAGAAATGTTCATCAATTCCTTTGTCAGTTAGCGGACCATCAAAATGTACAAATTTGAATCGGTTTCCTTGTTTTAATATTTAAATTATTGCTGTCAAAAAATCGCATTGCGTTTGTTCGTTTCGGAGAACCGTTGATTGATCGAAAAATTGATGAAAGTTTCTGCAACCGGACATTACAGTGTTGTTATTTACGTATCTAAAGTGGATAGTGCTTTTTTGACGTTCAAGAAAGAATCGTTTGAAACATAAATGCTTTATGCTCGTGATATACACACTGTCTAAGGGTGAACTGAAAAGATTCGAGCCTAACACAAAACGTAGAGACGGCACAGAGATGTGAACATTAGTATATTTGCGAAGTTTTTTGTTAATCTGCTATATTTTAAATATTTAGTACCTATATTTTCAAACTTGAAGTTGAAATATTTTTTTCAGTTGACCGTATATTAATAGGTTATATTAATGTATAGGAAATCATTCATTAATGACCCTATTATTGCATGATTTTTTTATTAATAAACGATTTTAGTACGTAACCATAGATTCCATTGCAACAATTGTCAATAATAAACACATGAGCACATAAACACACAAACACCCAAAAACACAAAGACTTATGTGTCAGTCGTTACTAACCTAAAATATTTTGTTATGAAATAAAATTAGATTTTACAATTCAGTAAAATAGGGTCAACTGAAAAAATTTGTAACTAACACGTGTGCTAATTGGCGATTAATGATATCAAAATGTCTGAATCATTAAGAACCCTCATTAACACACTTGACAGTTAAATAACTATTTACTACTCCTATGCTTTAATATACTTATTAAGTATGTGTCATCTGTATTTGAATAACACTCGTTATGATTCAGATTTTTATTATGATACAGACAATTATTATGATTCAGATTTTCTTTTCAATATGATACAGATTATCATTATGTTACAGATTTTCTTTTCATTGTGATACAGATTAATTTTATAACCAATTTATTGGTTTATAGTTTATTTTTTTAATTATTATGAATAGTCGTAAAAAAATGTGTATGCAACTCATGTATCATGATTTCTTCATTCTCGTGTATTAAACAGCTATCATTATAAACTCGTTGCATAATATACTATTAAATTTAATGTCCTGAGTCCTGAAGCATGTTCAAAAAAGTGAATGTGGCATGTATTCAGCAAATACCGTCATATAAAATGTCCCTTTTCATTATTATCTTCCTAATGATTTTAAATCTCTTTGAGAGGTCAGTATCCCTTGGGCTTTGAGAAAATAAGATTTGCTTAATTCTTATTCTGCAATCACTTTTTCTTTTTATGATGAGACATCTCCGTCGCTCTTAATGAGCAAAAAAGGGAATTAAAATGAACGCGCAGTATGAAAAATGACGTGGTCCAAAGATGGTCATAATTTTCCCTGCTCATTTACAGTTTTCCCGCGTTCCCTAATTCATCTTAATTTCCTTCGTTTTGCTACCCTTTGTCACTGTCAGAATTTTCCTCGAATTATCGAGACTGTGTAAGTTTTCCACCAAGAAAAAAAATTGCATAATGTATGTCAAGAACATTTATATAAACAAAATTCATTTGCCATTTGTGAATATTCATATTTGTACATACAGGCAAACCTTGACGTAGTCATTTAATACGGGAAAATAGTTTTTTTGTAAATAAAAAGTGCTCGGCAGAAAATTAAGCCATTATACAGGACATGATAATAGTTAAAGCGCGTTGCTTGGTAACCCGCCCGTCGTCGAAGGCGGATGGGTGTTACCTAAAAGCAACGTGCTAGAGGAAGTTGTGAAAAAATTATTAGTATTTATCAATGATCGAGGGATATTCGGTGAGAATTTTTTTTTGCGATTTTATTTAAATTTATAAAGAAATTGTATTTAGCAGAATTTTTATAATTATAAAATTACCCAATAGATGTCAGTAGTAGCTATGAATATGTGTAGTGTGAAGTTGTAACGATAATAAGATTGACATTGACACAACAAGAAGACAGGACACGTTCAGTTTTATTATACAAAGGTTTAATAGTAATAATAATAGAATGGTATTTTATAATTTTTAATTTATAATAGAGTGTTTTATTATGAGTGTGAGTCTGTATTTTATTAATAGGCCCATAAACCATTTTTTTTAATTTTAAATAAAAGTTCGTTTAATTTTAAAACAATTCGTGGTATCAAAAAGTCATAATTGTTTTTTGTATAGCTGCATTTGATTTTTAAAGAAGAAACCTATATCTATCTTTCTCACGCCAGTTTCTGTAGTAGGCTGCGCGAGAAAGATACCAATAGTGTGACGTCATCTGTGTCCCTGGAAATACATTTAAATATCTCGCAAAGTAAATATTAAACAAAAAAATGTTTTTGTCTTAATGGTTATTTATTGAGTAATACTTTAAGAATAAAGTGTACATTTTATTATTTTTGTAACGGTTTATGGGCCCATTGAATTGTTATTTTTACTGCATTACCGTGAAAACGATATTTTCAAATTAAAACAATCTTTAATTATATGTCAAAAAGTATTTGTTATTCAGCAACTTAGTGACATAAGTAAGGATAATTATCAGTGTGTTTGTTTTGATTGGTTATTTTCGCACACGTGATCAGAAATGCAGGGATTCAATTGGCTAATTTTTTAACCAAAAAATTTTCAGTGTAAGTTTGTTTTGTTTGGTTATTTTCGCATACGTGATCAGAAATACAGAGATTTAATTGGATAAATTTTTAACCAAAAAAATTTCACCATAATAACAGTACCAAATATTCCTTTTCCCATAATATATTCCCATAATTGTAACAAAATTTGATAACTCAGTCATTAACTATGCTCTTGTAAAAAACGATTATGACATATTTATTGTCCCGTTTCTGAAACCTTTGGAAGAGTGGCTATAAAAGCGATAAGGTGGTAGTTGTGTTAAGATAAAACATAGCGACACAGACGTGGTAATGTACGAGGAAAGCTGCGGCAACTATGCCTCAAAGACGACGATTTGACGAAAGAGGAAAGCTTTCAAAGCTGCAAGTTCTCACGTTGCCCCGAGGAATATGAATAGTGCGCTAGCGCTCGCCCAATGGGATACTAGTTTTATCAGAAGGTTCCCTGAATATGAAATTCTAAATTCTTATATGTATACGTCCATATGAGTTTCTTTACAGTATGAATTTCGCTAGTGTAGGATGAAAGATATGAATGATCTACCATTTTGAACTAATGCATGTATGTAAGATGAGCTTTTGTAGTTTCTAAGTGCACAGTCAGATAATTAGTTGTAGAAATGTACATTGTACGATAGCACGAATGAACCGTGAAAATGTACAACATTCAACAATTTAGAAAATACTGTATAATTGTTAGAAGTACACTCTCGCCGACGAACGCCAAAGAGCTATTTGCTCTCAGTAAAAACGAATTTTTGCATTTACGAGGGCTGTACAATATTTATTGTACCCAATTCCAGTCAATAGATGTCGCGGACGTCGCTTTAAGAACTTGCATTTTTTTACTAAGGAACTATTGGTCCACGTATTTTTTCTGAGGTTGGAAATAAGGATGCGTGGGAAACATTTGAATTTGACGTAAATTTATGAATTTAACATATTTTGAATTGTGTTTTCGATTCTATCACGGTTCTATATAATTTACTTTGAATATTAATTGTAACATCTGTGTGTCTATTAGGCAAGTTTTTAATGTAACATTGTTTAATGTTATGTGTTGATAATTCATATAAGTAATTCAATTCGTGTTTTGTTAAACCGTTACAATTATTTCAATGAAGATGATAAATCTATTTTGAAAAAAAAAAATTATTATGTATAAATAAAAAAGGATAATTAAACATGCAATTTGTGCACATGCATTTTAATATCAAAATAAATATATATCAACAAAAAAACAGGACATCGAACCCGCCAAAAACTTGGTTCGGTTTAAGTTCAGGTTAATTTGTTTCTTGAAAGATGGGTCCGGGTGCGGTTCTGGTTGAAGCATTAATAAAATTTGCGGTTTTGTTCGCGGTTCAGGTTCGAAATAATGTAAAATGAGAGCCGGAATTTACGCAAAACGCAACAAGAAACGAACACAATTTTCACGAAAAGTCAGCCCAGACAGCAACGCAAACGCCTAAGACGTCGATTATTGGCTGTATTTACTTTTCGAACTAAAAATTAACCTGAACTGGAGTTGAACCCCGAACCTGAATTTTAATACTCGGTTCGGTTTCGACTCAGGTTCAATTAAAAATATATCTGAGGTTCGGTTTTCGGTTTGGGTTCCCTAAAATGTTACGGTTTTGGTTCGGTTCAGATTCGGGTTCGATGTCCTGCATAAAAACTACTATATTTTGTAGAAATTCAAAAACGGGTTGCCTAATTTACATTTTAGTTCTATTCCAACCACCAGTTGTAATGTTCAGTGTAAGTACACATAAGTTTCTGGTCTAAAGAGTATTATTTGTCTATGAAGGCTTCATAAGATATCAGCAAGATGGGTACCCCGAATGTTGACGTCACAATATAACCGAGAGATAGTCACCTCCTCAGAAGCCAGTTTGGCGTTGTTTAATCAAAATTCAAACAGTTTTTTGGCTCGCTTTGTTACAACTGATGAAACATGGATTTACCACTTCGATCACGAGTCAAAATTTCAAAGTATGGAATAGCGACATCGAGGATCTTCTCCACCTTGCAAATTTAGGGTCCAGTTAGATTATGGCTACTGCACTTTGAGATGCTGAGGGACTTTTAAAGATTGATTATCTGGAATGTGGCCACACAATCACTGGTCAGTAGTAGAGAACATTAATTGGTAAAATTCGTGGTTGCAATACAGAAAAGAGGAAAGGAAAATTTTCGCTTTGAATTCTGTGTCATCCATGAACGCAATTCACGATGTCGGTTTCAGACTGATGTTACATCTACCGTATATTCGTCTGACCTAAAGCCTAATGAATTTTATTTATTTCTCAAATAAAGGAAGAAATTTTAAAACCGACGAAGCTGTTATGGCAGCAGTTCAGTACTTCATCTGCGATAAAGACTCCCGAGTTTTTTTTTTTTAAGTGTTACTATGTTAGAACATAGCTGAAATAAGTGCCTTCAAATACACGGTGATTATGTTGAAAAATAAATTTGTTTTATATACTCGTATTACGGACAATAAATACTGTACAACCCTCGTATCTAGTGACCTATAAATGTTTCGAGAAAAACAAATACATCTTTACAATGGTCTGTTAATGGCGCGACTTTGCCCTAACTTAACCGACTTTATGAGATCCCAAGAGTGAGCCTGCGAAAACGAACACCTTGTACATTATAAACGCGTACGTGCAGAATTGCGCAAGATTTAAAGTCACTGCAAAACAATTTGAAGCTAAATAAGTCTTTTAAATAATCTAAATTTGTATTTATCTTTTACATTCTTTTCTTTATCGGTAACAATTGCTTCCTGTTGTCGTGGCAATGAGTGACAGGTGAGCATCAACTAATGGAGACAGCAGACATCTGACAGTCAAGCAACACTCACACTAATCGGATTCCACTTCCTAAGAACGCAGGCGTTTCAGGTAAACGGTTTAGCGAACGCCCTCTACGTCACTTCAACTGAACTAAGAAGATTAACACTCATCTGACATCCGATTTGCATTCTTATCTTTGTAAGATGACAATATTTTGGGATTTTTAAAAATGTTTTGATGGGCACAGAAAGAAATGCCTGCCGTAAGATTTTAATCCAATAAAATGGTTTCTTCAAGCTCTAATAATGGAGTTAATAACAATGTATACGATCTCAGAGTCTGTGAAGGTCGGGTACGATTCAAATGTAATGGCATGTAGTTTGATATTATTCGAGTGAGGGCTCTAAAACTATCGAGGAGATAAAACCACGTTTTACCATTTCTAAAATATTGGCCTTAATTGAAGTTTTTTTTATGAAAATCGAAAATGTGCAAAACATCTATTCAGGAAATAAAATAATTATTTACATACCAAGTGCGGAAACGCTTGGTCCCAGGAAGAACATTTAACGCACGTGTTTTGTACAATATATTTGGTACAAAAAGTATAAAACTAATAATAATAAAACTTTATTACATAATATTACAAATATACATTGCTTTGTAGGTAACTTTAGAGTAATGTGCCAAATTTAAATTCCAATTAGTTTAATGTTTACTTTTATGTAAGGTATGTATAATCAAGGTATGTAATTATGTAAATAACGAACTATTTATTACTTACTAAATATTTCACTTGTAGTATGTATAAAAGTGTCTCTTAAATAGGGGGCATGGCTTAACCACAGATTCCTGAGACTGAAATATGACGATTTAACTAAACTTGCTTCTACCGGAAAGTGTACCATTTAGCCAGAATTCTGCTTTAAAGTTCTTCGAAAAAAAAAAAGATTTTGCTTATAACAACAGAACGCTTTATACAATTGGATGAAATTTGGTAGGACAGTTCATATGGTTATAAGTCATCTATTAAGGTGACAGTTGTTTTTATTAGTGAACCACTAATGTATGAAACTTAGGTGTACCAACGTTGACATTTGGATAGACTACTAGATTAAATTTATTTTTAAAAAATTCACGATGCAGTCACTTAGGTTTTATTTTTTTCTGTCTGAACCATAACAGATATCACAAATTAAATAGAGAGAGAAAAGTTTACTATTGAATGTATCTTTCTGAAAAAAAAATAATTTTATGTTATCGGCGTGGCCATTAAAAAGTTACGGTCTAATCAACGTTGGTACACCTAAGTTTTATACACTAGGGGTTCACTAATAATAACAAGTGTCACCTTAAAAGATGACTTATAACCATATGAACTGTCGTACCAAATTTCATCCAAATCGTATAAAGTATTCTGTTATTATAAGCAATTTTTTTTTTTTTCGAAGAACTTTAAAGCAGAATTCCGGCTAAATGGTACACTTTCCGGTAGAAGCAAATTTAGTTAAATCGTCTTATTTTAGCCTTAGGAATCTGTGGTTAAGCCATGTCCCCCTATTTAAGAGACACCCTGTATAGTAAATTTAAATTTAATAAACTTCTTATTGCTTGGTTGCAATTTAAATACGTTTGTTGGTTATTATGTATTTCAAGATAATAAGTGCACTGTTGACTAAGAGCCGTTGCTCTAACCATTGAGCCACCGGAGCAGAAATTGTTTCCAACACCAAATGCATTAAATTTATTATTTTAAAATTAAATTTCATTCAACATTACTCCATTTTGTCTTATTATTATTAAGCAAAGGAGTTTTTAAGAACTATACTTTTTTTATTATGAATACAGTTTTTTAAGAAACGCATTAGAAATAGAAGTGTTTTTTTTATTCTAAATTTCCAGGACACTTATCCGCTGAGACCTGTGATATTGACGTTTCGGACGTTGCTTAGGCGACGCGATACAACAAATTTCAATGCATGAGTACAAAAACAAATAGAATAGAACAGTAGGTATATCTTCTTGTACTTAAAATAACTAAATTGGCCACTGGTAGAAACTAATGTCCAAATAAAGTACAAGAATTCAAGACCAATTATCGAATATAAATTCTTATGCTTCCTAAGTGAAATTCTTGAGCCCAACCCTGTTGAATTAGAAACATTGTTTAGACAGTGTCGCTAAGCGACGCTTTACCCCGTTCTCGAGAAGTTAAAGTGTAATTATAGTGTACTTATCCTTTGCAAGAGAGTAGGATCAGCAGGTCATCTACATCTAAAGAGACCTTCGTATATTCTTTATCTCATTTAGTAAACAGTGACTAGTGAATTAAATTTATAATTTCTAAATAAAAAAAAAATGACCCGTGTAGTGCTCTCTCTACCACAGATTTAATACGCTAATAACTATTTTCGTCCTAATTGGACATTGTGGTATTTTTATGTTGATGGTTTCCATTTTCTAGTGCCCAATTTTTTTTGAGTGTCATGTCAACCGCATTTTTCCAAAAACTGCACCTTCTAATCTTGAAACATAAACTCCTTTCTATTTAAAAATCTCGTACAATTTCCGTAGGTGTGATTTCTTGAAACTTGAGTCAAACACTTAATTTATTGATACTCTTTTTGTCTCCGAGGATGAAACACTATCTTTATGTGAAAACAAAATATAAAAACGTGTATTTTATATCGTGAAATATAATACGTTGACGCTTCTCTATATGTTAGACACTGTTTTCATGGTCAACCACTATGCGGAGGACTATTCCATTTAGTACTTGATATAGATATAAATAACACCTATTTAGAAATGTATGGTAATATATTTTCAATCATTACTGTAATGATGTCATTGTATAGAACTCGAATGGTATTTTTAGAACTAAAATACCATTATTATATATTCAGTAACTTTCACTCTAGAATATTTGAATAAATAATAATACTCTGTCTCATTGAAACCCAAAGCATCGCTGTAAACAGCTTAAACACCCGTATACTACAAAAATAAAATGGAACAGTTTAGTGCGGTGTACCGCAAATTGCGTTAGGTTTGTCACAATACACAATTCCCAGGGTTGGATTAAAGGAAAAACTTAAATATCTTATGAGACAATACACTTATGGAATGCACAATCCTACCCATAGACCAAAGACACTTATTACAAAAATAAGAAATTATTATTGGTTCAAATTTAAATAAATTAGTCTGGATTAACGAATCCAGTTTAGAGGTCAATTTTACCAACAACATATAAATTCGATATAGTTAAGAAACTGGTTAAATTTCCAAACTAAATTAGCAAAAACCCGGATTAAATTTTTCCTTACTATTTCATACTTACCCCATATAAAATACATTATAAGAAAAACTTAGTTTTGATACAACTTCTCTACTAAAGTTCACATTATTTAAAAAAAAAAATCATGTGGCAACCGTGGGTTTCAAATGATGGTGACGTAGCTGGTGAAAGTGATAATGTTAATGAACTGGACGTTTCTGTGAGAAAATTCATTGTTCGAAACTGAACCAAAAGAACATAGGACTGAAGTGGGATATCTCAATGAAGTCTATAATTTTTTTTTTTTTTATTGTTACACGCTTCGTAATACATTTTTAGTATATAGGCGCTGATATACATATATAAGGATGAGTTTTTTTCCTTAAACCTTTATAACTTTTACGCTTTTTATACCTTTGCTGATGACGATGAAATTATGAAAGAGGACATACACAACAGCCATGCCTTACCCGGGATTTGAACCCGGAACCCTTGGAGCGTGAAGCGCTAGCGCTACCGCTACTCCACCTGGGTCGGCCAATGAAGTTTATAAATAAATATATATATACGGGACCCCATAAAAAGTCTATAAAATGAATAAAATTTTATAATTTATAATTAGTGCGTAGTTTCATAATATTTTTGTTGTGAGAGTCCAACTCTGTGTATAGCAGTGACGGTCAGTATTTATGAGGGGTGAAAATTTGGGTTTCGTTGACAATTTAAGTGAGAGGAGTTTCAAAAGTTTATAGCGATCCTTTGAGTTTCGAAGAGACAGAGTATAACTTGGTAACATTTTTTATAAATGTAAAAACTTTATGTCGGTAATATGATCTGTCATAAACTTATCAAAAAATTAATTAAGAATCAAGTTACACATGGTTTAACTTTTCACAAACAATTTTTAGTGCATTATATATTATTCTTTAATATACCACACCTTTCAGAAATTTTGATATACGTATTACAAATTTTTATTTACAAACTAAGCATGGGAGATCAAAAAACATTTGAATTTTGCGCGGTATTCGTTGATCCCAGTTCCCACACCTGTGATGTGTATGTCAGATTTGTAGGTACAGCATTTTTACTTAATATTTCGCGGGCACTTAGAGTTGGTATAAAGAACGCACCACCAGGAATTTATTTTTGTTGGATTATAAGTATAAGAATATAATTCATTAGTCACGTGACATGTATTCCGCCAATCAGCATTCAGAATTTCCCTAGTTACATGTCTATCACAGCGATGATAAAAAACAAAGAAATTATCACCTTATTACCTCTCGCTAAGAGAGGTATTGGATTCATGCTAAAATTCGCATATCCAGATTTCATTGAATAAGCACGATTTAAGGTCCCTAGAATCCGATTATAACATTTTAAAATGATGTCTGTGTGTGTGTGTGTGTGGATTTGTGTATGTGTGTATGTGTGTATGTCTGGATGTTGTAGACACGATTCCTCAAAAACCATAAGACTTAAAAAATATTTAACTGCAGTTTCCTCAATCTGACATTCCTGGGAAGAGCTGAAAAGGTTTTGGTAACAATTGAACAACCGGAAGTAGTAGTTTCTTAGAAAAATTCTTCTAAATATAATTTTTTGGGAGTTTTTTTTATTAAATATTGAAGAACATAAAATTCTCCATCTAATACACTTAAAATTTTTATTATATCTTGTATAGATTTAGAGATAAAGACACTATAATTTATAGAGTAAACTAATCGCAGAGGCCAAGGCACTAAGGAAACCAGTTGACAAATTCCAATGTTTATAACATGACACATGTCATTGTCAAATATCAACATTTTAAGTGACATTCTGATAGCTTCTTCTGGGAAGTATATTTAATTTTTCTTATTGTTTTATTAATTAAATATTTGAAATTATAGGTAAAATTGTGGAAAAATGCATATATCCATCAGAAATACCGCCAATCTGGTTAATGAATTGGAACAATATCTGACATGAAAATGATATAAAATAGATATAATTAGAATTATATGTGTGCAGAAGACATATAAAACGACGGTTCGAAAGCGAAGTGCAATACAATACATATATAGCCTAAAATGGAAATGGCGAGAGGTCTTGTGCTGGCCACAACAGATTTTTTATATTCGTTACTAAGGGATTTTGACAACATTGACAGTTAATTTTAACAAAAAATCATTATATTCTCTCATTAAATATAAGCTCGTGATATGATCAATAATCGAAGACGTTGCTCATGAAATCTGCAACTCGGTTCCACTAGAAAATATCATGGATGATAATCATATCACTTGTTATATTACGTATGAACATATTTTTTAATAAAACTGTCACCTCAACGCAAAATTTATTGCCTGAAAATCGTCAAAAAATTATCTTTCATTTTTCTCCAAAAACTCATATTTCCTGATATCTAGCTGACATGTTCCCTGTAGATAATCCATTTATTTTTTGCGATATAAACCAAAACAAGATAAAACACAAAATTGCAGACCTGAAACCTTCAGTATCTGTAGATAAACTAACAATTTTCCTGTGTATTATATCTGTGGTGGGTAGAAACAATGCACGATCGCTCCGCACACATCGCATCTTTTGTTTATCAACGCGACACGTTTTTGTTTCGGGCTGGATATTTTTCAGGCGCATTGTTAGGGCGGCGCTAATAGATTTTTGATGTTAATTCAGTGAAGACACATCTGTTTGTAGCCAATTCATCATGGGCTGCTATGATTAATGAATTCCGAACGCAGTTCTGTCACCTAGTGATTAATGCACGAAATATAGAACAGATATTTTTTGTCGACGTGGTATCATTATATTTTTCAACAATTTAATATAATTGATTGGGTATTTTTAAGGGTAGGCTTGTTAAAAGATGACAATGTGTTAGAAAAATTATAATTTTAGGAGGCTACTGATTGCATCAGTGTTTTATTTGACACCCACATAATAAAATGTCAATTTTAATTATAAAATAAAATGACAACAGTGAAAAATTGCTACTAAAATAAAAATACATATACTAGTACCCTCATGTATTAAGATGTTTATCAAATTATTTGAACAAAGGTTTTGAATTTGACCTGCATGCTTCTTGATTTTCTTTTACCTGAATTTTACAATATTTGTTTTAGTACTGCCTATAACGGACCTTCAGTTTGCACAATACAGGATGGCTGAAATTATAGGGATATATGGTTATTTTCTTTATTTTTAATTGTAGAGCCACAATTTAATTTGAAAAGTTAAGGGCGAACTTAAATGCCACTTTTTGGTATAAAAAGGTCCTGAATTTTACCTACTTCTAATTACGCCGGCAACGATATCATAGCTTTTTAGCTATACAATTATACCAAGTAAGTGTATTGGTTTAAAATTGCAGTAGTGGGCGGGGCTTAATGAGACCGCTTTACACAGCAACATTTTGAGGGTAAATACAAATCAAGTTTAACACTTAGGGCCAGTTTTACAATCGATGGTTAACTTCGAGTTTGCACTTAACTATAAGTTAACATACTCGTACCGTTTTTCAAATGTTGGTTAAGATTTAACTTCTAGTTTACTTTTACCATAAGAATAGGTTGTAGTTAACTATATGTTCTAATTTGACTAATACTTCCTAACCTTGTATTGTGACATTGCGAATTGTATGTGTATATTATTTATATATTATTGTTTATTTGAAAATGAACGATTATGAAGTAAACGTATTTGGTGAAGATGAAGATGTACCAGTTCGACGTCCCAAAATAATCAGACAGAGACCAAATTTTTTTGAAGAGTATGATCATTTGAATTTTTTCAATCGCTGTAGGTTGTCAAAAAGGACTGTGGAAATGTTATGAAAAATTTCGTTCATCTTTAACAGCGAAGAATAAAAAGTATAGTTTAAAGGTTGCTTTAAATTTAATATTACGTAATTCATAGATAAAATAATGAAAATTTACGAAATAACCCTTTTCCGAGGCGCGCCAGTGCGCTGAAATATAATTTTGTACAAACGCGCCTTTTGCCCACGGAGCGGCACTTACTTTAACATTACGTTACTATTGAAATAGGTACTTACATTTGTTAGCTATATTAAATCCTTCACAACATAAATTATTAGTTTGAATTTTTGAAATCAAAATATGAATATATTCAAATTTTTGACAGATCATCAATGTTGCATACTTTAGATAATGTCATTACCAACTTTGAGTTAACTTACAGTTTAGAAACTATCAATTCAAAAATGATTGAAAAACACTTCTTAAGTATACTCAAAGTTAACTTGCAAGTTAAGGTCAACTAACCATAAGTCATAACCATCGATTGTAAAACTGGGCCTTATTGACAGGCTGTCAGGTTATGTATTTTAAGTCTCATTCACTTCTCCGAAAATAAAAATAAAATTATACATAAAAATAAAAATAACGATATAAACAATAGATTCTCATGAAAGTGTTCAAAATAAATTGGAAAAATACTACCTTTTTTTAGTTTATGTTCTGTATTTATTAATTTAAACTAAAAAAGGTAGTATTTTTCCAATTAATAATATGAGTTCTGAAAGATATTTTAATAATTATTCAAAATAAAATTAAACATTTGACATAAACACAAGGATATGAAAATTTTAAATATTTTACACAAAAATAAGCATATATATATATATATATATATATATATATATATATATATATATATATATATATATATATATATGATCCCATTAAATAAATAAATACATAATTAAATTTTTTAAACCCACCTAAATAAATAAATAAAAACATGCTGCCACTTTTTTTATTAATAATATGTAAGAATATCCGATGATACATCTTTCTTGTTATAAATCCCGCCATCCTTTACTTAATCTTTTCTTCTTCTTTTTGCATTTCTGCGAATCTGATTGTCACTCACACGTGTCCTCCGCATATTTTCACATCGCTATCTCTTTTTCTTTATCGTTTTGTTCTTATTCTTTTCGTCCATGGGTAAAATAAACCTGGTGCTAATCGGAATGAAATGTTTTCAAGTGAATCACAGTCCACTGAGTGTGGGGAAATAATTAGACACTGCAAAACAAAATTAAAAACTACTGGCGTTGTTTGTTTTAAAGTCTGTACTGAGAATTCGTATCTGAGAGAAGATAAACATTCTAAATAAAGATAATTGGAAATACGTTTACCTCTCGTTAAGAGAGGTGTATTGCATTCACGCTAAAAATCACATATCCAGATTTTAGTGAATAAGCAGGTTTTAAGGTCCCTCCCGATTTTAACATTTGTACTTTGATGTGTGTGTATGTGAATGGTGCATGATTTTTCAAACTAACATTAATGGGAAGAGCTGTAGTGGCAGCAGGCATTTCAGCATTCTATCATAGAAAACAGGCGAATGTGATTTTACTTTTACGAATCTTGGTAGCATGCACTTTAGAATTCTATATTCACTTTTTGTTTCCGGAATTTTCGGGTTTTATGCTATTAAAATAGAAAATATGATGACAGTTGCGTATAACAAATATATAAATCGATTCTGAATTTTATTGTGACAAAATACTGATGTTAGTTTAATACTTTTGCCTCGAGTCGTACGCTTGCAGGCGAATATTTTGAGACACGCATGCTACCAAATTTTCGCTTCGTGGCGAAAAGCGAAAACAAATGCGTCATTTGATAGAATTCTAAAGTGCGTGCTGTCACTACTGGTTATATTTTATTAACAATTGGACAACCGGAAGTAATAAGGAAGTGTAATAATATATAGAATAATCTGTTGTAATAAATCTCGCAGCCTAAACAACTCCATGGAAACCAGTTGAGATATTGTAATTGACAGATAAATGCAAAATGTTAATGTCAAATATCAACAGTTTTACTGACATTACTGAAATTTTTTCTGGGAATTACATTTAATATTTTTTTTTTCACTACTAGCCTAGGAACCCACTATTATTTACCTTTATTTGACATGAAAAATTTGTTTTTCACTACCGCTTGCTTGTAACCATGGTAACCTAGGTCAATAATAATTTATTATTAACCTAGGTCTATAATGCAAACTGTCACTTTTCAATCAAACTCAAGCCTCCAAATCAAAATATGTTAAGTATATAATTTAAATTTGCCGCTTAATTTTAAATTGACCTACGCTGCCGCCTCACCTGGCCACTTGTGCTGTTTTGGTGAAAATAATGTGAAACACGTGTAGATGTAGGAATGAATAAATCACTATTTTTTTTGTATTTGTAGGTAAATACATTTCAATAGATTTATTTAAAAATAATAATAAACTAATAAGGCTGCTGACTGTAACAGCACAAAGTGTTTTTATTAAATAATTAAATCAAATACAAATCAAGGCCCATAAGTGAGGTTATCAAACCAGCGAAATGAGCGAAACGTCAGATAAAAACAAATTCAGCCTACTTTGTTTTTGTGAATATTAACAAATAAGTAACGTAATTATTCATGTCAAAATGATTATTATCAATAAAAAAAAATTCAAATAGGATTTATGTGCTAGTAGTGAAAAAATAGTATATAAACCACGGTTGAGAAAATCATTATTGACCAAGCGCCTTGTATCCCTCGGTCTGCGCCCTCGGGTTACGATATTGGCGCTGGGTCAATAATGATTATCTTCTCAACCTTGGCGTATAATATACTATTATTGTATTATTAATTAAATACCAATTTGAAATTATAGGTATATTATTATTATTACATATAACTTTAAGAAATACCACTATAATACCGTCAATGAATTTGAAGAAAGAGCAGGACAAAATTCCTCATAGAACGAAAGAATAGATACAATTTGAACTATTTATGTGTACCAGAAATGTTAAATTCGATACTTATGTAACATAAAATAGAAATTGTGAGAGGCACCGTGCTGGCCACAACAGATTTTTATTTTTGTAATTAACTTTACATTAAATTCATTTATAAACATATGTACTATTGATTTTTTCATTAAAAAGAAAAGTACACTGTTTCGTTTTTTAGAAAAATTATATTTTAAGATTGTGGAAAAAATCATGTTTAGCACACGTGAGCATGTCTTTTTCTCACTTGTCCAGTTGGCGTACTCGCTCTTGCTCGTACAGCCAATTTCCGGACGCGTGAGAAAAGAAATACTTTGCTCACTTGTACTAAAAATACAAATAAGGAATAATTTTCAATTTTTTAATTTCCCCTGAAGAATGCACCAGTTTATGGTGCCGAAACGTTAAGTTTTATTAATAAAAAATACAGAACTTAAACTAAAAAGGTAGTATTATTCCAATTAATAATTTTCAAGTTTGACTTTGATCGGAATCGAACCCGGGCCGTCCGAATCATAACCTATCAACTTGAATATCTTTGAAACTATGAAAGACAGAGATGTTACTAATTTTAGAATATTGCGAAGAAAATTTTTGACAACCCGTAAAACAATTGTTACTGTCATTAAAAATTACTTGTTTGACATTTGGATAGACTGCTAGATTAAATATATTTTAAAAATTTAGCAGTGCAGTCACTCAGATTTTATTTTTTTCTGTGTGAACCGTAACAAATATCACAAATTACACAGAGAGACAAAAGTTTACTAATGAAAGTATCTTTCTGAAGAAAAATAATTTCACGTTTTCGGCATTGCCATTAAAAAGTTTGGGTCTAATTAATGTTGGGAGATCTAAGTTTCATACAATAGTGGTTCACTAATAATAACAAGTATCACCTTAAAAGTTGACTTATAACCATATAAACTATCATACCAAATTTCATCCAAATCGTATAAAGCGTCCGGTTATAATAAGCAAAATTAATTTTTTTTCGAAGAACTTTGAAGTAGAATTCTGGCTAAACGGTACACTTTCCGGTAGAAGCAAGTTTAGTTAAATCGTCTTATTTTAGCCATGTCCCCCTATTTAAGAGACACCCTGTATAAGAAATTCTTGTCGCATGCTACTAAGAGTAAAACAAACTCATCTTTATTATAACTGAAACAGAATCCTTGTTAGTAAGTTAAACATTCTTCTGCTACTTGTAAAATAATAGCTAGAATTTGCGTACAATTATCATATTTATGCCCATATGCAAAAAAGCAGAGCCACCTCGAAAGTTTACGAGTAAAATTTCCATTAATGTTGACCATAAACTTCTTGTCGCATGTTCCTTGCGATAGCTGCAGTGAGGATATTAATTGCAACACGATCCCGCCAGAGTATTAATAATCATCGCAGATTTACTGCCGCTAGTCCTGCCATCGAAATATAAATTCGGCACGGTGGGAGGCGAAGACCGGTTCGCTCAAAAATTTCACACAATGCTCAAGTGTCGCGAGATATTTATTCTCAATGACGAGGTATAAAAATACGTGTTTAAATTTTATTCTGAAAATAAAAATGGACAATGTGTATGAATGTATTTATAAAGCTAGTCGTAAACAAACTTATTTTATAATTTGTCATCTTAAATTTTGTAGAGTTTATACGAGGTATAAATCATAAACTGTAAAATTATCGTTATTATTTGAAAAGGCATAAAGAAGTCATTGCCAGAACCTACATTTAATAGTAAATGACACACCCAAAAATGGGTAGTAAGCCGTTATGGTGGTTAGAGATGCATTCTATTTCGAGCTTTGGCCCGGCCCGGCCCGAAGCCCGCCTCAATTTCGAGTCGATCATCGAGCCGGGCCGAAGATATTTTTTATCGGGCCGAATCGGGCTAATCATTTTCAAAAATCGAGGAGAGTCGGACTTTTGATTTGGCCCGAAAAATCTTATAGTTCAATCAAATGCACAATTTCCTTAATATTTTAATGAAAATGGATGAAGTTAAAAAGGATCAAAATGATTTAATAAAACACACTTCACATATTAATAAATAAAAATGTATTATTTTACTTCAAGAATTCAAGCTTATTCATTAAAGCATAATAATTATATTGTGATGTTGCTATTATTATTATTATTATTATTATTATTATTATTATTATTATTATTATTATTATTATTATTATTATTATTATTATTATTATTACTCGTATACTTAAATAAAAGTGATTTTTGTTCCTACCATAATGATTTCTTATTATAAATTATATTTTTTTATATAAGATTTGTGAAAAAGTTGTTTAAATTCTTTGGTAAACAAAGTGTTAAATACTTGTATAGGTCTGTAATTTTTATAACAAACTTACACTAGAATGGTCTCTTTTTTAACTATTTATGTTAATTAATGTTGAAAGTTATAAGAATGTAGAGATTTTTTATAAGTTTGACACGAAAAAAGTTAAACATTTCGCCTTAACATAAAAATAACCTTATTTATACTTATGTAGGCCATATAAAGAAAAATAAGTAAAAGTGAGCCGAATTTCAAAGAAATATACCGAATTCTTCTGCTTGATTAGAAGTGCTTCCTTTGGCAGATTCACAGATTTTGTGTTTGCGTTAACGGTCACGTTGCGTCGTTGCGCTGCATTTAACATTACTTTATTATAAATAGGCCTTTACAACGGACAAAAATGTTTCAAACACGATACAAATATTTTTCAAATAATGACTTTGACAGTATGAACATACAAATTATCAATGTTGCCAACTATAGCAACAATTAAATGAATAATATGTACATTATTTATATATTATTCATGTCATATACGACAAGTAATGAACTCTACTATTCATCTTAATAATAATTATATAAGGCTATACACTTTTTGACGGTCAAAAATGATTGAAATTTTATTTCATTTTTCACTATTAGTAATTTTAATGCTTTAAGGTTTTTTCACTAAGTGATGACGTGCATTGGCTGCTTGAATGATTTGGGTATATAATATCACAAGACCTCCTGATTTTATCGATAAATTTTTATTTTGCACGAATTTTTTTTGCTTAGCAACAAACACGAAAGCAATCTGCATGGTAAATACCGACTCCGAAGGAGGAGGAGTTTTACCTAATGTCAGTTTGCTTGAGTGATTTTGCTTAAAAGCAAAAAAAAAAATTAGTGCTTAAAATTAAAGGTTTATCTGAGAAAATCTGAGAGGTCGTGTGGTATTTGGTGAGATAAATTCCAAAGACAACGCAAAATGAAACTTGACACATTAATTGTCACACTGACAGTTATAAACAATGACAACTATTTATTTACTTGGTAGCGGAAAATTATCGGGGTAACGGGGTTTTATCAGAATAATACTGTTCCCATTGGTTGAATTTTCAAGTGTTTTGCATCATGATTGGTTAAAAAATTGTCGTTGGAATTTATCAGTATAATACTTGAAATATGTACTAATTTAATTTTATTGTTTAATTATAAACAATCTGTTATACTTAAGAGTATACAGGAGGTTTGATTTAAGACAACCAGTGCTTTTTGGGCGTACTAATGACTAAATAAAAATGTTATACACAAAAGGTGATACGGAGTAAGAGGCTAATGGGGGATTACCTCATGGACCTAAATGTTCTTGAAATATATGCTATTTTAAGTTCTATTTACATAAAAATAAATGAATATTATAACACTGTATAAGTCTACATACTTTATAATTACAGGTGTATTTAAATTATTAAGTTTAATGCAAGAAATTTATGTTAAAATAAAAACTGTTTGAAAACTGCAGTACAGGAATGTTAGCGCCTCCTTTCGAATTTGAATTTCTTAACTTCCATTGGTAGTAATCCCACCTCCTAACACGCTATTTGTAATGCATGTATAGGTGGTCTCTCGGTCGCCAATCAGAATATTTTCATATTAGTGTCGAAGCGCTATAACCAAAAACCCTTTATTTCCGAAATATCTCAATTATACCATTTCATTTTTTTTATTAATATTCGTTATTCAGCATATACATTCGTATTTTTTTACTATTTTCCTTTAATTCGATTGAGCCGTAATCCCCCATTTATTAGTAATAACAAACCGAAAATTCAATCAATGGTTCTCAAACAATTATTATTTACCCTATCGGTAAACATTAAAAAAACCCGATCGTGCAAAAAAGATTTTTGCATTTCGTATCAATTACGTAAATAGCGACATTTCATAACATATTAAAATTAGGTGAAATTCAACGTTTTAAAAAGGAATTAGATAATAGTTATTTATGTATTAAGAGCGTAAGGAGGCTTTTATGGCCTGTGGCGGGATTTTGAGCCCGAGACGTAAGCCGAGGGATAAAAACACGTCAAAGGCCATAAAAGCAAATTACGCTCGTGGTACATACAAAACTTTATGCACGGACGAAAATTTTCAAATAGGGCTGTTGCAAGAATTTTTATAGGACTTCTAAGTATTAAATTTGAAAAGATATTGTTCTTTAAAGAGCCTGAAATTTGAAAATATCACGAAATATCATTTAGATATTTTACAATTAATTTTTGAAATTTGGATAAAATTTTGAATAAGTCACGTGATCTGAAACAGAATGTGACGTCAGAGTACATACATCTTCAGCAGTTCTAAGGTGTCAAGTGTATTGTCAAAGTTGTCAAACAAGTGTCAAATAAGAATCACGACCAGAACTTTAAAGTAAAATATATTATCTATTTATATAATAAATTCAATTTTTATATTTTATTTTACCTCAACTCTTTAACACCCATTATTTCGGTAGCAGTAAAACAATCGTTCTAATATAAATTCAACCATCATTCAGCTAACGACCTTCGGTTAATTGTCCGATTTAGCTTGAGTGTAATTTGAATTCATTTACAATGAGCACTGTCAGCGTCAAATGTCAAATTAAAAGATTTTGTTATTAACATGTGACAAACTTTAGCCTACGTTTATTTATATAAATAATATGAATAAACGTAACGTAGGTGATGGAAAAACTATTTTCCTATTGGCTATTAATGATGTAATGTATGTGCTTCTACGTCACAGGAGTGGGGGGTAGTTTTTCAGTACGCCAATCTATTTATTTAATTATTTCCACAAATAACAACAAATTATTAAAATAAAAATTATTACTAAGAAAATCAGTCCATAAACTTTCATTTAAAATAGTTTTTGAAAAATGTGAAACAGGCTCATTATGAGTGTTAGCAAAATTGTATCGAAAAGAATTTGTCCTCGTACATCCAGTATCTAGTGTTGCTATGAAAGCAACAACAGTTTATTGTTTGTTTATTAGTTATGTCATTTGAGTTTTATTTTGTGTATCTCCGTGCTTTCTATATAAATATCACAAAATTAATTTCTATTTTTATTAAAGAATATAAAAATTTTCGATTTGTAATAAAAACTTTTCATGTCGCCTGTTTAAATTGTTTATAATGTAGGTTATAATTTGGTTTGACGTTTCATTATATCCCGGCGGGCTATAATGAGGCCCACGGGGTATAAAATGACGTTTATGTCAAACAAATTCGTGTATAATTGTCAAATTATGATACGTCCATACATAAAATTAATTATAGCTTCTCTTCTACTAGTAAAATATAAGCTTCCACATTTTTTCGATGTTGTTTGTAGGGGGCATATCTGTTGTTTATTTAGTATTTGTTTTCTCTTCAACATGTCATTCTGAAAAAATATCCAACTGACAACTTTTTATTCAAGAGACACTTTTAAATTATTTGAAAAACGGCATGTCATCTTTTTTAACCATGTAACATCTCTTTGTCAGGTTTAAAATTTCAGCCTACAGATATTCTCTCGTACATCTGTTTTTTAAAATTAAATTTATTCTTAAACGATATTTCTACGGGTTAATTCATTTGAAATGTAGATGCATTGGTGCATTTTAAACTAAATAAAAATTTCAATTTCTAATTCTAACGGGAATTAATTCATTTTGAATCTGCATATTTAAATTTTTAATTTTTTATTATCTGTTGGAGGATATTCTTTCAGAAGATTAAATTAATTAATACAGTTGAATTTGATCGCAGATATTTTGGGGTAAAATAAAAGTTCTGATCTAATGTTTGTGTTCTTACTTACTGGGGTTGGATTTGCATTTTGAATACCGTAGGGACAGAATTACAGAGGTCGTGACCCTATTAAAGGTCATTCATTTAAAGCCATTTTGTTGTCCACGCCTCTCCATTTATTTTCAATATGACAATCAATATTTCAAAGAATTTTCCTTTTATGAATATTTTTAACAAAAACTAACAAAATCGTAAGGGTTATTTCAAGTTAAACTTTCTAGGTGAATGTATCTGAAAGAGATATCAATTTGCGGTTTCAAAATCTGAAAAGCACATGCGGAGAAGTACTTATAAATAACAACATATTAATAACAGATTTTTTTTATTTTTTGACCCAAATACGTGTTTTGAAATGTATGCTACAGCCATCCATCAAATACAGCATTCATAATTATTGTTTGTAGAAACTTCTAGTTTCTCTTGTAATTATTATGCACAAGTGCATTCTCTATACTAATATGGCACTAGATACTACATAGGAATGTAGATGAACACATAAATATGATTTATGACAGACAACATAAGGTTGGAAAGTCCATTTTTATAAAAAAAAGTACTGTTTAAAAATGTACGTTTCTCTGAAACCATATTATTAATACAGCAATAGTAGTACTATAATTCAATTGTATTTGTATACAACGTACAACTTGCTCGTAAATTACAGCGTAAATCTATTTTTGAAAAGTATTTCATTCATTTCCTTAAACTTTATTTTTATCCTGAAATCTTCAGCGTTATATCTGGGACAGTAATTAACATCATCGTTTAGTAATCAGGCGATAGAACGCCGATTAATAATCTCAAACGTTCCGTTAAACTCAGCAGATATAGGTAAATAACTAGCAGGTGTTTGATAAGTCTTTACGTCTTGATGAAGGTCTTTATGAGCCAGTGGGGGTTGTGAAATGCAAGACTGTACCTGTACAGGATGGAACAAATCGAGTTCCTTATATGAATAACTTTCTTAATATACACGCTACCGAAAATTAATGAAGGTCTTTATGAGCCAATATTTTGAGAGAACTTTATAGGCACCATAGGAATTTTCTATCTTTTTTGTTTTTGAGCTACAGGCTAAAACTTGTTTTTCGCTTATTTTGAAAATACCTCATATCTCACTTATTATGAGAGATACTGAAAAACTGTTTGGATAGAACGTAGAATAACGCGTTGTAATTAGATATTTTCAAATCATCATAATTCTCGAAATATAATACAAAATAATATTTTTTAAATAGGAAAATAGTCTCATCTTTGATTATATATCTATTAATTATATTCTAAAAATTATTTTTGGTCATTTTTTTTCGTATTAGGTAATTTATTTTATCGACGTTGTAGTTGGCTTTAACACTATTCGAAAAAATATAGAAAATATTCCCTCCAAAGTATATAAATTAGGAAAATTAGTAAAAATAATGAAAATAACATTAAAATAAACAAATCATGATCTGTAATTGATTTTATCATTTGTTTCTTAAGAAATTTCATTTTTTTTTCACCCCAAAAATTTAATAATTCAAGTTATATTCATGTTTAAAACAAAAGGTTGTAGACTTATTATACATCGTTGAAAAGCTTATAAAGTAAGTAAAAAGATGAGACTATTTTCAACATATGTTCCCATTTAAAAAGTATTGTTTGTATTATATCTCGAGAATTATTAAGTACTAAAAAATATAATTACACCACGTTATATTCTTCGTAAAAAACTGTATAAAAATTATGTAAACATTTTTTTCTGTATCTCTCATAATAACCGAGATATGAGGTATTTTCAAAATAAGTGAAAAACAAGTTTTAGCCTGTGGCTCAAAATCAAAAGACGATCGAAAATTCCTATTGTGCCTATTAAAATTGTCTCAAAAAGTTGGCCCATAAAGATCTACATCAATTTTCTGTGTCGTGCATAATAAGAAAGTTTTACATATAAGGAACTCGAATTTGTTCCACTCTGTACTTCTTCTTAGTAATAAACTCAAACGTATTATTGTTTGATATAAATAAATAAATAAATATATCATCACGGCATATTACCCATTTCTGGGTGTGCCAGTATCTACAACACATGTAGACATCGGTAATGATGACGACATATTTTACCATGTCGGCGCTTACCAGGCGTCACCTCACGGGCACTCAAAGCTGGCGTGGAGAGTGCACCACAGGGGTCACTTTTTTGTGCCATTTAAAATTGGAAATATTTGGCGTCAGTCGGGATCGAACCTGGTTCCCCCAGGTTCGCGACCAGACAGTCAGGCACGCGGGCACGGGACCCCATATTGTTTGATATAAGTACCAAATTCAACTTAAAGTAAAAAAAAAAAATATTTTTGAACTTTTTCACAGTAATGTTTATCTATTCGGGAACATATTCAACATCTACTTTCATAAAACCTTAATAAAATAGTGTGTTCTAAAAGATGCACTTTCCTCAGTTTGCATGACGTTTGACGTTTTGTTTATAGTTAAATTGAATGAATAAAGAAAGATATGTATTTCACAACCCACAGCCAATCAGGACGTAAAAACTTATTGAACACCCGATATTTTATCAGTTTGATGTGTACAATCAATTATTTATTGAGACATATTAAACAATATTATCAATTCAATAAATTCCCGTTAAATAATACGTATTTATTTCCCATATTTTTCTCTTATTTTATTGTATTATAATTCAATCCCACATACCCACATCTCTTATCTACGTCTCATTCAAGGTGTGAAGCCTGCAGTCCACATACTCCAGAACTTGTTCTTTCGACGTTTAGATAGCAAATAAATAACGACGTTGACTTAAAATCCAGTTTAAAGACACCCACAGACTTCACTGCTGGATCAATTTTTCTCAACATATTAAAACACAACAGTATGCAAAGCGTATCGCAGAAAAAACGCGCCATATTTGAATAAATATGTAAATTCGCTATTTTAATTTCAAATGTGCATGGTATAAGACAACATGGATGCTAAAGAAATAATGATCATGTAAGATTAAATTTTCTGAGTTTATTAAATAAATAAAATAAATAAATATATCATCACGGCATATTACCCATTTCTGAGTGTGCCACAATCTGCTTTATCGCAGATATCGGTAATGATGATGACATATTTGTACCGTGCGGGCGCTTACCAGGCGACACCTCACGGGCACTCATTGCTGGCGTAGAGAGTGCACCACACTTTTGTTCCATATAAAATTGGAAATATTTGGCGTCGGTCGGGATCGAACCCGGTTCCCCAGGTTCGCGACCAGAAACTCAGGCACGCGGCCACGGGACCCCATGAGTTTATTAAATGCCTCAAGTAATTGGTTTTGCGGCAAGACAAATTACTAAAAACGTTAAGAATTGGTCTGTATATTGTGGCAATGTACTGGAAATGGACTCACCGTTGTAGAAGAGAAAAATGGATGTCCCAAGACGACAGCAAAAACTCTAATGGAAGAAGTGGTCCTTCTGCAAAAGAAATTATAACATTAATGAGCAATCAATAACTTAAAACAGTTTAATAGTTGTATTTGTTTACCAACATAACACTTTGTATTTAATAGTATATTATAAAATAAGCCGCATACTATACTTTTTCTACGACTACAAACAGCAGAAATAAACTTTATATAGTTTGGTTCACGAAAGATGACTATTCAAGGTCACTTATAAACCGTCTGATATAATATTACTTGTAGATAACTTCACAGCTTTTCGTGCATGTAGGCGTGCAGCATTTAATATTTATGGATACATGGATAAAAATGTGACATTTAAAAATGATGTTTCCTTTCAAATAATGCCTTTCTCAAAATTTTATTCTCTTTACACACAATGTAAAAATGTAAACTGACGTAAACCTCTGAATAATATTTTAATTTAAAGGTCAGCGTCACTGAATAAACATTAAAGGCGGATTTATAACAAACATAGAAAACACAACATAACATAGCATAGCAAAACACAGAATTTTTTTTGGGGGTTTTATAACTTGACATAAGACATAGGAAAAACACATATATAAGAACTGTAGGAAGAAGTACGGAAGTACCTGTCAAGAATTTTAACTTTATTCTTGTTTCGTTTCCTACGCTGTTATCTTGTGTTTTTGTTATATTATTTAATATGGATAAACGTTAATAAAGCAAACCAAACACAAAACACAAACAAAAAATTCCAAACAAAGTTTGACACATAACCACAAAAGAAAAGGAAACAAACTATTCACATCTCTTTCATCTACTCGAACTATTCCGAAGTTTGCAGAGCATGCACGAACAAACGAAAAACATAGCAAAAATTGAACTTTCGTCAATTCCCTATGCTATGCTATGCTGTGCTACGTTATGCTGTGTTTTCTATGTCAGTTATAAATGCGTATACGAAAGTCCATATGTTCAAATTCAAATATGAGCTGTGCTGTGCTATGCTATGTTGTGTTTACTATGTTTGTTATAAATCCACCTTAACACAGGAGGCAGTATATAGTAGATAATTTTATTTTTGAAACTTTACTGCCCGGTTGCAGAAACGTTTATCAATTCCTAACCCAATTAGCGGACCATCAAAATGAACAAATTCAAATCAGTTTTCTTGTTCTTATGACATTTAAATCATTGCTGTCAAAAAATCGCGTTGCATTTGTTTGATGAGGAATTGATGAACGCATCTGCAACCCGAGCATACGATTCACTATTACTTTTATTGTGTTAGGGAATAATGTCACTGCTTACATATATCCGTCAAACAACATAAATTAAATAGACGTACGGCAAATAACCTTTCTCTCTCTAATACGAAATGTTGCTGTAGTCCATTATTTCTTCGAACAACTATTTTTAAAGAATGACAGCTGTCAGCTACCGCAGCTAACTTCACGTCGTGTTTAAAGAATTTACTATTAGTGGTTGCTAGCTCGTGTCCAACAATATTGAAGCCACAGCTATCAAATGAGGTCATGCACTACTTTTTTTATAACTTTAATCGATAGAGCAGTGAAAAATAATAAACCCGTATTTTTTATTTTTCCTCAAATCGATCTTTAATCATGAAAAAATTGTAATTGAAAATGACATTTTTTAAAATGAGGCTGGTAGACCCCCGCTTCGTCCCTTGTCCATTGACGTCACAGAGTGAAAGGAACGACCATTTTGATTTTCACACTGTTTTTAAACGTCAAAGTGACATTTGAAGATAACCTGAAATTTATGAAAGTAAACATGTCGAAACGTTGTTTCGTGCCAAAATAAAGAATAAAATAATATGTATTGTATTCTGCAATATATTCAATGTCTTACATGCGTTTATAACCTTCCAGCGTTTAATCCCAAAATCAAAAGTGAAAGAAACATTTGATGTAACGTGTAGATAAGTTCACGCCAAATGAAAATTATATTTATAAAAGTGAACAGAACCATATTATATTAATATATTATAGCATATTTATATATGTAATCCTTAATTTATAGTTTATATATATTTTTCTTTTAGAAATTATGTGTCCATATAAAATGTCTGTTTGAAATGAGTCTGAACTTGGTTCGGAACGTTGTGACGACACAACATGGCTGGTTTTTGCAACTTTTTAAAAATGTCATACTTTAAAACGATTTTATACAACAAAAAATGTAAATAAAAAAATATTTAATCATACTGAACGATAAATTACACTATCCTTCTTCGATTTAAACAGAAAAAAGGTGAAATTATTTTTTTTTTGCATGACCTCATTGTGATTAAAATGGTGTTTAGTGCTACTAAAACCAATAACAACGGAATGTAAGTAAAATATTATATGCTACATCCGAAATGAAATTATATGCGAAGTGAGATGTTTCATTACAGCCGAGGGCTTATGTATTTTAAACTAATAATTATCATAATTAACTATGTGTCATGACGAAAGTTTCGGTTAAATGAACCCAAATATCATATTGAATTGAATTGTTAACATTTTTTTTCTTGTCAAAAAGAAAAAGCACTCAGTCAAAATATAAACAAGTTTAATTCTGTGGATCCCAATAGTTTTTCTGTTCATTTTAATTCTTTTTCTACCCCATTTTCTACTATATATGTATCTCCTATGTATTTACATTGTTTGCTCTATATAATATTTTCTCCTCTGTTTACCCTCTTCTTGCTCTTTCTGGTTTAATTTCCTGGAGATAAAACGTCAAAATGCACCTGTCAATGTATCCGGCACACCGACACATTTCCAATTAAATTCCTAACTAGCGAGAACAATACTCTGTGTGATAAGCTTTGCTTTGCTTGGCTTGGCTTCGAATCCCGACGCTTACGTTACCGTGCGGAGTGTGACAGCAGGCACCGACGCCGGAAATTACGCACAGACGCCGAGTTGGCGTCCTCCCTGTACCCCCCCTAACCCTCGCAGATCGCCAGATGTAATTAAATTCTGACGTTTCGCGTCGCGCACACGTGGTGTTGCGGTTGGTGGCAGTTGCTTGTGAAATGGTGGATGCGCAATTCGAAATAAAAATGGTAAAATGGAGATAGTTAATATATTGGTTGATATCCAACCTTTTGGAAATTACAATTTGACTTGTCAAAACGGCAATAGCATTATATCGATGGGAAGGTAACTAGCTGGAAATTTAGTAAGCAACGACTTGACTTAATGGGGACCATAACAAAAATTATAAAATGTACACTTTGTACTTCAAGTACTACTCAATAAATAGCGATTAAGATAAAAAAAAAACATTTTGTTAATTTTACGATATTTTTTATGGGGTCCCGTGGCCTCGTGCCTGAGTGTCTGGTCGCGAACATGTGGTGGTAGCAAGCACTTTAGAATTCTATCAAAAAAGGCATTTGTTTTCGCTTTTCGCATCGAAGCGAAAATTTGGTAGCATGCGTGTCTCAAAATATTCGCCTGTAAGCGTTCGACTTGAGGCGAAAGTGTCAAAGTAACGTCAATATTTTGCCACAGTTGTATTCAAAGCAAATTTATATATAATTTATACATTTATTATGTACAACTGTCATAATATTTTTTTATTTTAATAGTATAAAATGCAATAATTTTCGAATCAAAAAGCGAATACCTATAGAATTCTAAAGTGCGTGCTACCAAGATTCGTAAAAGTAAAATCGTATTCGCCTGCTTTCTATGATAGAATTTTAAAGTGCATGCTACCACTACTGGGAGTACTGGGTTCGATCCCGACCGACGCCAAATATTTCGATTTTAAATGGCACAAAAGTGACCTCTGTGGTACACTCTCCACGCCAGCAATGAGTGCCCGTGAGGTGACGCCTGGTAAGCGCCCGCACAGTACAAATATGTCATCATCATTACAGATATCTGCGATAAAGGAGATTGGCACACCCAGAAATGGGTAATATGCCGTGATGATATATTTATTTATATTTTCCAAATTTGTTCTGTCACTGTGTCGTCACATTATTGCTATCTTTCTCTCGTAGTACCGCTATGACGTCATGCTGACTTTGAAAATCAAATGCAGTTAAAATACTGACAATTAACAAATTTCAGTATTACGAATTGTTTCAAAATTAAACGAACTTTCATTTAAAATAATAAAAAAAAAAAATAGAGTGGAGGACCACATGCTCAACTGTTTTTCCACCCTAATGACACTTTCAGGGAAATAGGAAATAAATAAACAACTGATCGCCATGGAAACATTAGGCTTTTCCGGTCTCGGTATCGGTAAAGTTACTTCCTGATTCCTTTTAGACAATTTTCCGGGCTAGCTCAGTAAATAAGAAATTTCCGGTCTAAAAAGTGATCAGAAACAGCTCATTTTCTGGTCGATCGTGAAAAAACTAATGAAATTGTAAATAAAATAAATAAGTGTATATTAATGAGAAGAAATCAAAATTTAAGGTTATAAATCAAGCTGACAGTTCTTGTGACAAAGGTACAACCTCAAACCATTTATTTATTTATGTTAGGTTATCATTATTATTTAAATAGTTATCAATAAACCTTTTTAATTTAAAGAGACAGAAGATATGCGCAGTGGAAACAGCACGTACAGTGTGTTCAGAAAAAAATCTAATTCGGAACAGACTATGAACAGAGAAAGGAATGTCTTAATTTGGAAATACTTAGTTAAATATCAATTTGACATGAGATATTGTCAAAAATGTTATATACAGAAACCAAAGCTTTTTCATCTTGAATCTTATTTTAGGAATGAAAATAAATTAGAAAACGAGGAATGAAAACATTCTTTTGCAGCGTGTTACAATGAATTTCAGGAAAATTACATTTAATGATCAATTTTACCAACTTGACTTTTGAATTGAATAATGATCATATTTACGTCTCTCTGTTCATAGCCTATTCCGAGTTAGGTTTTTATTTGAACATGCTATAGTACACGAACAACTGGCGGGAGTCATAGTTACGTACTTGTGCAATAAGATCCATGGCATTTGTTTCTTCAAATTTTTGACGTAAAATATGAGGAAATTCTGGAAAAATGTTAGAAAACTTCTCAAAAGAAGTTATAAAAACTTTTATTGAAGTTAAAATATCAAACGATGCAAATATTCATCGAGAATACAAGTATTTTAATGACTGCAATATTTTTGACGTTTCGCTTGACATCCCAGCTGACAGATACAGGTGCCATTTTACTCAGGTACTATGTACAGAAATAGAAAGAGATAGACGTTAAATTAATGAGGTCTGTTTCACATTATTAATTTCCGATTGTGAACAAAACCTTGGTTAGTTAATAATATACAATTATTTTCAATCAGTTAGAAATATGTGCATTTCTAACATTGAAAACATAAATTACCTAGCAAAATTATAAAAATGGAAAATAGCATCGCCTACGAAAACATGAAGTTTGATTCACGTTTCATGAAAACTAATAGAGATATCGACTTCCGGGTTGAAAATTTAGAATACCCTGACATTTTGAGGTTGACTTTCGAATATCTTGAAAAATGGGATTAACAATAACTTCCTAACTTTTTAAAAGTCAGAAATCGTCATATTTACTACCTGATTGAGAATAAAACTATAATAATGGCCCCAATTCTGTAACTCCATCGATAATAGTTATCGATCGATAATAATTTTAGACAAATAGAAACAAATGTATCATCTGCCAGTTTTATTTTTATTCAGTATCTATCTACTATTATTATTGGCTACAATTTATTATCGATCGATAAAAGTTATCGACTGTGTTACAGAATAGGGTTGATTATATCAACCAGAGTATAATTTTCTTAAAATAATTCTCTTCATTGTCCCCTGTTAATTCGAAAGGAACAATATTTCCTTTTAACAAATCTATCTATCTCTTCGTTTGCTAATAAAATATCTCTTCACATATTCCACCCTTTTTCCGCGCAGTATACTTGCAAATCAGCACTCTGTCTACCTATATCCCTGGCGTGCAACCCCCTCGTTTAGAAAGGGTTGCTTGCGTGTTGAATGCGAAATGAACCGAACCCTACGGGCACAAGCTCAAGGTACAGGATGACGCCAAGGGATGTAGGCTACCGGTCAGCTGCTGTCTATGCGAACCACTTCATAAATATACCCAAAAGGAAAGGCTGCATTTTATGCCAACGAAAATTTGGGGCATAATATCACACTTATTAAATAAATACTTTGCCAGGGTGTTTATAAATGATAAATGTTTGTTAACAAGATCCTTTTAACCTCCCACCATCGTAGATCGTTGTTAAGAAAGGTATAGGAGGTCATACTACAATTCGCAAATTGAAATGTTAGTAACGATTTCTCCAATGCTATTGGAGAAAAAAATCTGATGTGGCCAACACATGACCTCCCGCCAATTCCATGTTTAAAATAGCAGTGAGCTTTAAGTAAAGTATCATTTCCGGTTAATCGTTTGTAAATAAAATCTAATTTGTTGTCCAATAAATATAAAAGTCTGTAATACGAAATTTTGGATTGTTTTATTGTTTTTCCTCAAAAATTTGTTAGAGCTCCAAATTAAGTACTACTTATATCCGGTTTATCATATATGGTTAAAATCTAATATGTTATTTCAAATTATATATGAGTTTTAAATACCAAATTTGAGAAATTTTGGATCATGTTTTAAAAGGCTTTAAGGAAAAATCATCACACACGTATATTCTTATAAAAATCAGCATCATCTTCTAGGTGCTCTAAAACGCAATCTTTGTAAATTCTTCGCCGTACATAATCCATTTCGTAAATGTGTAGTTGTAAATTAATATTAATTTATAGTGTAGCAAAAATAGCAATTAGCAAATTTAAATCAGATCATCCTGTACATCTAACATTTATGTATGATGGAAAATATATTATTTTTACAAACCTTAATAAAATATTTTACTATTATATTCTCATTAACACGGTTTCATTATTAATTTTAATATAATTGCTGCCTGTCAGTGACATTTGTTTAAATATGTCAAACCTGTCATTAAAATTATGATTTTGTTTGACGCATAGGCTAGGTGATACATGGAAATAAATTATATTATATATTCATATTTAAAGTTATTTAGAGTTATTTACTAAATGTTATTATCGTAGAATTGAAGATTAAACCATTATATTCAATTTTAATTAGTAAAAGTTGCTAAAAAATTATATTCAATGAATTTTTTACAAGAAAAACTTTTAAAAGCTTGTATAAATGATACTTCCGGTTATCCCATATACACTAAAAACTAATGAGCACTTCCCATATTAGTATAGAATGGGTATACAAAATTTCAAATTTTTTTGATTGATGGTATTTGAGTAATCGTGTCCACAAGATCCACACACACACACACACACACACACACACACACACACACAGACACACACACAGACACACACACATACATACCTACAGACATCATTGTAAAAATGTTAAAATCGGATTCTGGGGACATCAAAACGTGCTTATTATATAAAATCTCTATATGCTCTTTTTAGCACGATCCCTATACCTCCCTTACCTATGGTAGCGAGAGGTAAAAATCAAAGTAGCTGACATCTAATGAGAGATTTATGAATGTAGCAAAAGGGGAAAACATTACCTTTTATCATTTGTTGGTGTAGTGACATAAATGTTTATTTTGAACATAGATAATATTTTTCAATAAATTGTTTCAATGTTTATACTTTGAAGTAAAAACAACAAATGATACCACCATTTTACTAATACGGATCCCCCATTTCGTCGTCGTCCGACTTTTCATCTACATTTCATTTTTTTTTTCTCCTATAAAGCTTGTAAAACTACGTATTTTTGAATTGAACATTAATAGAAAAAGCTGATTCATTTGCGGTAACAATGGGTCCTCCACCACCATAACAAAAAATTATAAAAAGTACACCTTGTACTTAAAGTACTACTCAACAATTAACGATTAAGATAAAAAAAACATTTTTTTAATAATTGCTTTACGAGATATTTGAAATTTGCTGTCAGTGTGACGTCACACTATTGCTATCTATCTCTCGCAGCCTACTACAGAGTCTGGTGAGGAGCAAGAGAAAGATAGGAGTGTCGCCGTGACGTCATGCTGACAATGAAAATAAAATGCAGTTAAACTGATGACCATTAAGAAATTTTAATACTACGAATTGTTTCAAAATTAAACGAACTTTCATTTAAAATAATAAAAAAATTAGAGTGGAGGACCCCATTGCACTACCGGAAATAGTAAGCCATTTTTTTCTAAGTTCACGGAAATTAGTCAATTTTTAAATGTAATTATATCACATCTACGAAAACAAAGATTTTGAATGTAGGTATGGTAAAAAAAAATTAAATATCGTAATGTAGCAAGGCGGCACATAACTGTCCCTCCTGTCTTTTATATTGAATGCCAACGTGCTATGAATTGTGCCGCTCTATTGAAATAGAGGCATGCATTTATTGGATTTCCTACCTACTCTGTATAGTAATAGTAATTTACGTAACAAGACCTGAAAGTGATATTTTACTTACACATATTCCAGAGCGAGCCGTAGGCGAGCTTTGGAAGCTTGTGAGCCCAGTATAGACACTTTCAGGTCATGTTGGGTACAATTTTTTTTGCGATCCTGAAAAAAGAATAAAAAAGTATTATTTTATTTTTTACTGCGAGCAAATAAGAAATAAATAAACAACTGATCTCCATGGAAATATTTAGCTTTACCGGTCCCGGGATCGGTAAAGTACTTTCCGATCTCTTATAGACAACTTTCCGAGCCAGCTCAGCAAAAAAATAATTTCTTATGGAAATTATTTCAAACAGTAATAACTTTTATGTTAAAGGAACAGTAAGATTATTGTGATATACAGAGTAGGCAAGGAATCTATTTAATGTATGTTCCCATTTCAACAGAGCGGCACGTTGGCATTCAATGTAAAATCAAGCAGTGTAAGTTATGTGCCGCTTTATCATAATTACGAGATTTATACCAGTAGTTTTTAGTAATAGACTCAATTTTTCTGGCTATAACTAGAAAAAAATACACTAGTATGAAAAGTGAAAAGTACCTATTTTGTACTTTTGTAGACCATTATTAGCAACGATATAGAAATTGTTTTGATTTATAACTATTTAGTTTTTGTCACCAAATCACGGTCAAAAACCCTACATTTTATAGATCGTAGAAAAATATATTTTCCGAAGTCAGCGAACTATTACCGAAATGAGTAAATTAAAGTAGATTGCCACACCCAGAATTGGGTAATATGCCGTGATGTATTCATTTATTCATTTGTTACATTCTACCTTCAAACATATATGTTTCATTCTTTTTCTTATGCAAAAATTTCCCGAACAAAAAAGTGTCACTGCAAACAAACAATCGCGAAACCATATGCGAACAAACAAAAATACTGCGCAATTCTTTTATTTGATAAAAACTCTCTCCACGTCTGAGAGAATGTTTTACATGATTCTACATAAAATTTCATGTATACAACGTGTCAAAAGCCTTGCTCCACAGAGAAGAATATTAAGCGATTTATGCGTATTGATATTTGGACGTTTAAAATTCAAACCACGTCTCCAGAGTAAAGCGGCGCGGAGTTGCTCGCTTTGCGTGGCTTCAAATGATGGATGGAGGGAAATATTACACGAATTTCTTCCAGAAATTACAAATAAAACAAATACGAGCTAAAAATAACTGCTGCACATGCGAAAACAACATCACCATGACAAAATCAAACAAGAGATTAACTACACTTTAATGAGATCCAAAAAACAAATCAATATGTGATTGCAGTTGTTCTTCGATGCTCAAATTAGAAAAAAAACAAAGATATGAATACCTTACAACTTGTAAAAACAAATATTTTTAATATAATGATCCGTGACGATACACTATAAACCATAACTTAACCACAAAGTATCTGTGGGAATCAAATTTGTTTTTACTTACACTTCTTTACGAATGCGGAACGTTCTTTATAGTTATTTTTACATTAAAACACTCATACATGATTATTTTTTTATAGTTTTTGCTATATTTATAAGATTCGTTCACTATAATACACTTAAAACAAATATACACTATGAAAACATGAAAAACACAAGAACCATTTGACGTTTGATAATATTGTTTGTTGTATTAAGGACAGGTGCGACATCTGTTTGTTACAGATATAAACAATTTAAACAAACGTCAGATTATTATAAATTATTAGGTACAAAACAAATATAAATAGTAGGTAATTATAAAAATTTGAAGAGCTCTGGGCAAAAATAACAATAGTCCAAATATTGTAAATATGAGATACATACAGCGCCATGTACTATCCAGAATGCCAAACAGATTGGTGAAACTGTTTTCATAAAAACTTTCCTAGTAACAAGTTTCTTAACATCCGGTAAATACTTTTTACCTCTCGCTAAGAGAGGTATTGGATTCATGCTAAAATTCGCATATCCAGATTTTATTAAATAAGCACGATTTAAGGTCCTTAGAATCCGATTATAACATTTTTAAAATGATGTCTGTGTGTGTGTGTGTGGATGTGTGTATGTGTGTATGTCTGGATATTGTAGACACGATTCCTCAAAAACTATAACACTTAAAAAATATTTAACTGCAGTTTTCTCAATCTGACATTCCTGGGAAGAGCTGAAAAGGTTTTGGTAACAATTGAACAATCGGAAGTAGTAGTTTCTTAGAAAAATTCTTCTAAATATAATTTTTTGGGAGTTTTTTTTTATTAAATATTGAAGAACATAAAATTCTCCATCTAATACACTTAAAATTTTTATTATATCTTGCATAGATTTAGAGATAAAGAGACTATAATTTATAGAGTACACTAATCGCAGAGGCTAAGGCACTAAGGAAACCAGTTGACAAATTCCAATGTTTATAACATGACACATGTCATTGTCAAATATCAACAGTTTTAGTGACATTCTGATAGCTTTTTCTGGGAAGTATATTTAATTTTTCTTATTGTTTTATTAATTAAATATTTGAAATTATAGGTAAAATTGTGGTAAAATGCATATATTCATCAGAAATATCAATCTGGTTAACTTCCTTATACAATGAAAAATATATATATAATTAGAATTATATGTGTGCAGAAGACATGTTAAATACAATAAAAAACAATATTTGGGTAAAGTTCTGTAATATTTTGTTATAAAACGACGGTTCGAAAGCGAAGTGCAGTACAATACTTATATAGCCTAATATGGAAATGGCGAGAGGTCTTGTGCTGGCCACAACAGATTTTTTAATATTTAAAGGTGACCCTGAATTTAATTAAGTTACAAAAATCTATAAAAGTATGGAAGCTAGAAAACTGTTTCTTTGATTATCAATTCAAAAAAATGAACTAAGGTTGTTTTTGCAAACAGCTCTTCTGTTGAGAATGCATAATATTTTTGGATGCTACTGTAAATTTTACCTATTTGGCTTTCATTTTAAAATTTCCTTTGGAGAAGTATTTCTGATTTTCCGCTGACGAAAACGTGTGAGTTGGGGGAAAAATACGATTACTTTCAATCGGATATAATTACAGTGGCTTCGTCATTGTGTCTGACACGTAAGTACCTCCACCAGGAGACAGATTCTGATTAAAAGATCTTCCTTCTTCGAATATGCTCGCTCTATAAGCCGCTTATACTCACCCACACATATAGAAACTTTCTCTCAGCACACATAGAGCCATTCGCAAGCTCCGAAGCTTCGAGTTATGATACGATGAACTAGGACTGGTACATGTCCCCTATAAGATGATTGTTTCCTGATTGGGCAGGAAAGAGTCCTTTATCCGTTTTTAATTTGCCACGTCCTCGTGAAGAAATTGGGGATTAAGGATAAATCGGAATAAAGGAAGGATTAGAACCTCGAATGAGATTTTGGGAAATTTTGGCACATGGAAAACACTAACGAACAAATAACAATTGCAAGAGATAATCCTGTAGTGACAAACTGTAATTAAATGAACATTTGGACTTTCCAGAGATTATGATTAGGTTTGAAGAGTAATTAACCCAATGTTTTCCAACCTTTTTGATAACGTGACACACACGTGTTCATGAAAAAATAAATAACAATCTTATACCTGTGAAACTGTTGCATTTTAGTATTAGTAAAAAATCTTCGTAAATGCGCGACACAAATTTTACCAAAAAATTCGATGGAATTTAATTGTTTGTGGTATAATATGACAGATAACTCTATTTTTGAGTGTAAACAAGCTTCTTGGGACCTTTGTGTTGCTTTTGGCCCCACAACTAAAGTGCTCTTTCTTTTTAGCGTAGGAAGTTACCGTAAAATACTCTAAAAACATGTATTTTGCCTAGAAAAAGCATTTTGAAGCGATTTGGAGACTTTTTATAAACAGCTTTTATACCAGATTTGAACGTTTTACAATCCTACCCCATTTCTTGCGTTCTAATATGTCATAGTCATTGATGCTAATTCTAGATAATCCTTTTCATAGAAAACTGATACCTATATGAACTATTAACTGTGTTCTTGAAATGCTTAAATTTAGGATAATGCCTCTTATTTATTTCTAAGGACTTGTTTATGATGGATTTAATTTATAAATTTAAATTTAGAAATATAAAATGTTCCGAAATGCATTTGCTGGTTTATGAGGCATTTATACCCATATTCATAAACACTCGTAAAATTTTAAACGGTTCGTTATAATTTTTATCCAGTAAAGCAGTCGACCCTGAAAGAAAAATCGAAATGTAACTTGTCAAGTTCGATTCTATTTGTCAAAAATAGAAACGAGCCGTTTTGAAACTTTACGAATGTTTATGAATATGGATATTAGAGTTGTAATTTAGATTTACAAATTTTTATATTTAAAATTTTTTAATCACACCAATCAGAATACAGTTTTCTTTAAAATTCATAGCAACAAGTAACTAAATAAACAAAATGATGTGACAGTTGTTGAGAGTATCAAAAATACGTCAAAAGATAGGTAATTTATATAGATAAGATAATAAATGTATTTCATAATGGATATTCAATATAAATTAGGTATGGAATTGATTTTTGATGTAGAATTGCACATTAATTTGTATGAGAAAACGAAATCATTCAGTAATATCATTTATTTGAGTAGATTATTTATAAATGTAAATTCATAAATCTAAATTTATAAATTAAATCCATCATAAACATGTTTTAAGGCTGTAATTTAGCTATTCTCAACGAGATTTTTGACAAGAATTGCTGACTTATTATACATCATAGATACATTTTTTTAATTCAAATAGTGCTGGCGATTCTTAACAAAATATTCCTAGTTTATTGTTAAACTGAAAATTGTTCATTTCGCAAAGAATGCTTGCTTTATATCAAAAGCAAACCTACACTGCAATACAGAGAAACTCAAAATTAAAATGAAATGAAAGATTAAACTTTAATTTAACTAGTAGCGAATCAATTATTAAAATGTCTTTATAGTAAAGTCAGAAAAAAATATAGCAAATGGGGGATTACACCATTTTTTTTTATAATTTCATCTGAAAATATTAGGAAAACTAAGACTATTGATGAAAATTCGGTGAAAAAATTCCTATTAATAAGCGAGTTATGGTCTCCCGAATTTTGAAAAGATTGACGTGACGTCACATTTATGTGTTTTATATTAAACTGTTTTCATCATGGACCTAAATGTTCTTGAAATATATGCTATTTTAAGTTATATTTACATAAAAATAAATGAATATTATAACATGTATAAGTATACATACTTTATAATTACAGGTGTATTTAAATTATTAAGTTTAATGCAAGAAATTTATGTTAAAATAAAAACTGTTTGGAAACTGCAGTACAGGAATGTTAGCCCCTCCTTTCGAATTTGAATTACTTAACTTCCATTGGTAGTAATCCCACCTCCTAACACGCTATTTGTAATGCATGTATAGGCGGTTTCTCGGTCGCCAATCAAAATATTTTCATATTAGTGTCGAAGCGTTATAACAAAAAACCCTTTATTTCCGAAATATCTCAATTATACCATTTCATTTTTTTATTAATATTCGTTACTCAGCATATACATTCGTATTTTTTTACTATTTTCCTTTAATTCGATTGAGCCGTAATCCCCCATTCAAGATTTTCCATTGCTCTTTCAATGAATACAAAAATTAATTTCCGAATGGACGATACAGCATTATTGCTCGAGAGACAAATGTCTAACGTTGTCCATACGAATGTTGTTTAATTCCTTTCAGTATTCAAAACAGTAGGTCACTATTTTTAGTAGTTAATGTTTGCCGTAAATTGTTGATACATTAATTTAGTTCTTTTTTTTTGAAACACAAAATTAGCGACACATTTTTTATTTTTTAGTATTAACACCCTAATGTGTCGCGACATCGGCTGGAAAACATTGATTTAACCCAAAACATATTTCGAGGATAAATATACAGAATGAGCCAGGAGAAAGACCACTTCAGATTTTTTATTACCTATTTAAAAATATGGCCACCCATCCTTTCTGTAACTGCAGTTATTAAAGCTTCATTACCATAATTCTGTTCATAATTCTCACGTAGTAGTAAACATAAAAATGCTGACCAAGAGCAACTGTTCTTTTCTTTATCTTCTCGTTTGTTAAGTGTGTCTAAAGTCTAAACAATAAATTTGAATACAATCCCCACATTTTTTCTAACTGTTCATATACTGAAAAACATTTGCCAGTCATTCTCCTAATTCCCAAGACCTACACTGACTGTCTACGTTAATCTCTCGTGTTGGGAAGGGCAGAGATTTAAAATAATATTTAATATTTATGAGCGAGACTCGTGTAGTCTGCAACGGGCGTTCTACACTCTCCGGCTAATGTGTTTCCAGTACTTCATACATACATCATTCGTAATGATCAGTTTTTTGTTTATCTCGCGATGAAGTCGTTGAATATTCATTGGTCATGTGACTTTATACGCGTTAAGTGTTATTATGCACATGGAAGGAACTTTATAGCTGAACATGAACACTAAATGTTGCTTCTAACTACTGCGAAAGCTACAGGAAAGTTTTATGCGTGCATGGTTGTTTAAAACAGGAAGAAAACTCTCGTATTTCATTTCAGAAACACACTGCATTTCACATAGCTTAAGCTTAGTATATGAGTTGCCAATTATTATATTAGCATTATGGTATATTTAACACTGAAGTGAAATCTATGAGATTACTGCAGCGATTTTAGTTGTTCATTTATATCCATAATTAATTGATATATTTTCGTGATTGTACCTATACCTTCCTAACTTTGTCTGTAGCATAGTTTATGTACAAGTAGCGAATGGTTACTCTTGCATAAATATAAATAAATTTTAAAGGAGTCTGTCAGAAGTCAGATTCCACGATCATCATTTACATTACAATATTTTTTAAAAAAAAATTCTAAACTAAATTATATAATTATTTTATTAATTCGTTAAGTTATAGCTATTTATTATGTTTGTCTGTGCATATAGGTACTTTTAATTCCGAATAATAAAACATAAATTATGAAAAAGAACAAGAGAGACATACATACGTTTGTCCAACAACGTAGACACTGGAGATGATATTTCAGACAGGATTTAGTTGCAACGATTCTAATAGGGTCCTGTATCATTTTTTACCTTCCGTCACCTTCAGGTAGGGAAGGAAGGTTGGTCAAAATATTCGGTGGTGAGTTTTTAATGAATAAGCACGTTTTAAGATCCCTAGAATACGATTTTACTAATTTTACATTGATGTCTATATGTGTGTGTGTGTCCGTGTGTGTGTCCGTGTGTGTGTCCGTGTGTGTGTGTGACAAATTTTTCTCCGACGATAACTCCAAAACTACAATTCTAAAAATTATGATTCTTTCGTATTCCTCTTCTTTACAATCATATGAAGAGCTGATTAGATTTTGGTTATAATTGGTCAACCGGAAGTACCTTTATTTGAAATTCTTAACAGTTTTTCTGGAAAAAACGCAGTTAAATATCAATTTTCGACATTTTATGATCATTAATATGAACAAAAATCTTATTCCCTATGCGATTTGATTATACATTTTCCTTCATATTCAATAGATATAGAGTTATAGAGAGATTAAGAGAGGTTAACTTTCAAAAATCAGTCAGCTTTGCAAAAATTATGGAAACAGCAGATATATTCAAAAAATTCTAATTGACAGATATCAGTGTCAAGTACAAAACCAAAGTGGAAGGTATAGGATCAGAAAGTAACATAAGTGACAGAGTGTCCCTCGCAAGTGACTTGCAGTTTCAATGCCGGGAGTACGAGGAAGGCCAAAGAGAAGATGGAAGGACTGTGTAGCAGAATATTTGAGAGAGGAAGAACTGTGTGAAGAAGATGCGTTGGATAGGAATGAGGAAGTGTGAAGTGCAATTTACAGAATGTACATTCGTGTTATAATTATATTGGATTTATAGAATCTTTTCAAATGAACTTTTGGTATCGGATTTGTACAAAATACATGGAATTGACGGAAGGTTTTGTGCTGGCCACAACAGATTTTTTTTATTTTTTCCTGTAAGAACAGGATGAAACGAGAATTTTAGTGCAAAACGAGACTTAAAAATTTTACGTAAAAAGCGAGATATGAATTTTTAAAGTTTAAGGGCCGGTATTATAAACGTCCATTTAAATTTTGTTTCAAAGTAAATTTAAAAAAGTGGACCAATTCGAATCAGTTTCCATGTTCTTATGACATTTAAATCATTGCTGTCAAAAATTCGCGTTGCATTTGTTCATTTAATTAAATTTTCTAGGGAACTAAATTCAACTGAACGTTTATAATACCGGCCCTAAGAATTTGATACGTGACGTAACAGGTACTGACCAGTGATCGAGAGTTATAGAGCGGGCAAATTTTTTCATGTTTGCATAGCTGAAATATTTTTAAAACTTATACGTTCGTTATATTCACGAAGAAATTATTATTAAGCATAAATAACATAAATAATAAGCATATGTTTCCCTAATAAATTATAGATCATTGAAACAGTTTGACAATATTATGACGGCGGATGGCGCTAGTGTTTGTTTGTTTTGAAGTTTCAATGTTACAAATTTCTGACATTATTAATTTAATTAATATTACAAATTGATTTAATTATAAATACATTATTATTGTTAATATTACTAGTTATTATAATTAAACAAATTTACAAACACAAAATTAAATTTTTTGTTAGGTTATACATCAACGTGACAGTTTCATAGAGTGATTGTAAACCGGCTTTTAAGCCGAATCGCTCTTTAATAAATTATTATTATTATTATTATTATTATTATTATTATCTTTTAAAGGCGACAGCAGCAACGCGCAAATCTCCTTTTTAAAATCAGGCAACCAATCAAATTCTTAGGACCTAACGCGTCATTCCCAATTAGTAATGAACTTGAATCGCTTGTAGTTTGGGACCTAATGAATATTTAAACAATTTTTTTACTAATACTCATTAATTTATGTATATTTTCGTCTTCTTATTTAAGATAGTTAAAATTTGATTATGGTATAGTACCCTATTTAAATTCAGAAAATTATCCCCGAAAACACAAGAAAATACCATGCTTGTGACAAATGAAAGCAACAATAAATATTACATTATTTTTGTGTCTAAAACATGCAATGTTTAAATAAACATTAAAATAAGTTAATTTGTTTATTTTTATGTAGGCACATGTATATACTTTAAACATTGTTAAATAGTTTATTTATTTTTTGTATATTTTGTATGGATTATGAAGTTTATAAAAGTGTGTATCTAACAATGTGTTCTAATTTCATGTTCAACTATAATGTATCTTAAATGATGTAATGTTAATTAAAATACTATAGTTTTTTAAAGAAGTCAAATACTAAAATTAATGGCGAAAATGTCAGAAACTGCGCCACCAATAACATTACATTTTTAAGCGCCACCACAGCAGGATTAATATCAAAATTAAAATGTACAAAAAGTCTTTTATCCAATTTTTGAAATTGTGATTATTCTTTTCAAGTTTTCCTGGACCTGTTTGATCCGATAAACTTCACTAACAAGATTCCAAACTAACTTTGCGGTTTTTAAACAAACAGATCACTGCAAAACTTTTCGTGTACCTCCAATTGGAATTGCAAAAAACTTTTTCGATGCTGTGCGATTACCTCGACGATCAGGGCGTCTTTGCGCGTCTATTTCTGTCTGGACAGAGTTTGTTATTAGTCGAAGTGAAATCAATCAAACTTAATGGGAGTTTAATGCTTTTTTGGGAAGAAATATTCATAAAAATAAACACTCTCTTCTCAGAAATGGAATAAACAAGTTGTTATTGAATGATAGTGATTATAAGCCCGTGATTGCTTTAATGAACCTATATTGAACAGATATGGTATTATAATTATTATAAGTGTCGTTAAATGTATCTTTTTGTTTATTTATCTTTTATTTATTATTAGCACTCTGGTAGCAAATAAACTGATAACAGTTACTGGAGCAAAAAATACTGGAATATTAATTAATTTATTAATGAACATACTGGTAATGTAATGAAAAGTAACAAATTAATAAAGATACATATCTCTTGAGATAAATCTTCCTTAACTAGCAAAATTATTTTACGGGTGACAGCTATAAATTAAATTGCAATTACAACATTGCTCATACTATCACAAAATTCAAAAAATAAAATGTTAGCAAATCTATACCATAGCAGCCGAGAAATTTCCCACATTTTGAAAGTCTCTACTTGTTTATTATGCTATTTCTTAACAGCCAGTAAATAATTTTCTAATATTTAAACATAATCCTGAGGTAAATTTAGTTGCAGTAATCTATAAGAGTAATAAAGCTAGGAAGTTGTTTCTTTCATTTTCTCAGATTCAAAAAAATAGACTAAGGTAGTTTTTGTTGAGCTCCTGAATTTTGGTCTAAGAATTTTAATATAAAAGAACATTATTTATTTTAATGGTATCAGAGTTACACCGAGCAACTAAAATAATAATTTTTATTTAAAATCGTCGTTCAAGTGCTCAAAAATGGTCATTAAAAGTTCAGAAATCGGCACTTAAGTAATCTATTATACGACAATTTCAAGCTAATGCAGTGGAGCCAACCTTATAATAATTATTGTACATAGAAGATAATTTGGGTAGGTTGTACGATATATAATAGTAAAATGAAAAAAAAAAATTGTTCAAGAAGAACTAACTAAATAATTCCGATGGAGAAGATTGAAATAAAACATAAATTTTCATAAATGATATTAGTGGATGTTTTGAGTTGTCCAGCTTTTTACTATATGCGGATGATCTCAAAATATACCATAAAATTAATTCAATTGTAGATTGCATTGCACTCCAGGCTGACCTAAATAGGCTAATGGAATATGCGAATACAAACAATTTATGTATTAAAAAATAAATAAATATATCATCACGGCATATTACCCATTTCTGAGTGTGCCAGTATCTACAACACATGTAGACATCGGTAATGATGACGATATATTTTACGTGTGGGCGCTTACCAGGCGGCACCTCACGGGCACTCATAGCTGGCGTGGAAAGTGCACCACAGGGGTCACTTTTGTGCCATTTAAAATTGGAAATATTTGGCGCCTATCGGGATCGAACCCGGTTCCCCCGGGTTCGCGACCAGACACTCAGGCACGCGGCCACGGGACCCCAATTTATGTATTAATAATGAGAAATGTTTTATTATCAGCTTCTCAAGAAATAGATCTCTTGTGAATTACCCCTATAATATATCAGGTGCGACAATAACCGAAGTCAATGAAATAAAGGATCTTGGGATCATTTTTGATAGTAAACTCTTTTGAAACTATATTTTGCTCTTGTAAGGAGTCAATTAGAATTTTCAGTTGTTGTTTGGAATCCGCAATATTTTACTTATATAAATAGAATCGAACGTATACAGAGAAAATTTTGCAAATATTTTTCATTTAAATTTCCTAGTTACAATATAAATTTAATGTCATTGGAAAATAGGCGTCGTTTACTAGATTTAACGTTTTTGTTCAAATTAATTAATAATGTAATTGATAGCTCACAGTTACTTATGCAACTTTCTTTTCGTGTGCCATCACATGCAACTAGATCGCATGAACTTTTTCTGTTAAATTTTGCTAAAACTAACTCGGCAATAAATTCAGCATTAAATCGTTTACCCTGTCTGTATAATGTTATATCTAGGAATGATCTTTTCCCTGACATATTTAATATAAATATTATTAAAGTCAAAAAATGTTTAACGTATATATTATATAATGTTTAGTTATACAGAGAATTTATTTTAAAATGCAACATTATGGTTCATCACTTCCATGGTTACTCACTATTGTCAAAAAATGACAGCAATGTAATATTTGTCCATTTTAAAATGCAAAATAAATTCCCTGTATGTATTATATTAGTATATAAGCACTTTTCATTTTATTTTTCTATGTACTGCTACTTTATAAACTTATATCGTTTTTGTATATGTGCTTCTCTGTAATTGGGGCTTAGCCCTGTTGAGTAGCCAAATATAAAATAAATAAATAATTTGTATTGTTCTTTACGATAACCTTAACGTTCTGAGGTTAGCAACATTGAGTGTCAAACTGACAATTACATAAACTAACCTATAAAAATAAAATATTCCTACCATTTTCCCAAATTTTCAAATAAAATTTAATATGTAACTCGCCACTGAAGTTCCTTACGGTCTCGGCAACTAATTCCATCTTCGTGATAAAAAGTAGAACTTCAGTACCTTGATATATCGTCGCGTTCAAGGCAAAACGACACAAGCGCCATTTACATAATAAGCCAGGAGACACAAATAACTGTCTGCGCTTTTATACAAATATATTTTTAATGTCTTAACTGCATTAAAAGTAAGCAGATTTTTTAAAACACTTACTTTGACATCAATAACTCGGGCCATTTCACTCTGCATTCACCCATAAGAAACTACGTAGAAATGGAGCATATGCCATTTTAAGCCTGCGTAATAAAATTGTGATTGTCGCTCGCGCAACTTCAAAGTGAAATATCTACTTAAATAAATTTTTCGTACTTATGCGACTGTGTTTAATAGATGGAGATTACGCCAATCTATCGAAAGGTACCAAAATCGCAAATTACGATTTTTTGGCGCTTAGGCCGTTTTGCCTTGAACGCGACGATATAAATAACTATTATTTGAAATTGTCACTAAAATGCACAAAATTCGTCATTAAAAGTTCAGAAATCGGCACCAAAGGTATTTATTATACGAGGATTTCTTGCAAATGCTGTGTGGGCAACCTTATGATAATTATTGTACATAAGATAATCTGGATAGGTGCACGATGTACAATAGAATATTTATTTGTCAAATGACAAAAAAAATATGTGCAAGAACGAACTAAATAATTCCTTTATATATGTCTGAGTAAACACACATAGGTAATTATGAGTGTTCATTACGATAACTTCAATGTTCAGAGCTTCGCAACACTGAACATAAGTTCGTTTGTTTGACTGACAGCAACTAACAGATTTCTCAACTGTCAACTTAACCTATAAAAATAAATATTCCTTTGATTTTCATCATTTTCGATTTCAAATAAAATTTAATATGCACCTCAGCACTGAAGTTCCTTTACATAACTCATTCGGTTTATTTTTCACATTACAAATTCGTGTTATAAAGTAGAAATTCAGTACCTTGATCCATAAATAACTGTTTTATTATTATATTATCATATTTTTTTGTAAATACTTAACCGCAGATAGTAATAACTATTTATATAAGTAGTAATGTAGTTCATTGCTCAATATATTATTATTGAAGTATCTTATTATAAAATTATTTACGATCTCCATAAATCATTGTAAGTACATTAAACATTACAATCAATTCTTATGAATATGAAAATTAATTTCATACATTAATTTTGAATATAGCAATTTCTATACAAATCATATATTTAATTTTCATCGGATTAGGCTTGGCTAGAATACAAATAGAATAAATAGTCATGTAGATGAGTGTATGAAGATAGGTGAAATTTTAATAAGAGAAAGCTATGAATAAATCAGACATCATACAGTGAATCATAAGTAGATGATTATTTCTAGTTCCGCAATGTTGTAAATCTCTGCAAAGTGATGACAAACGACTCTTGTACCGTCTTTATGACATACATACATTATGCATGTAGAAAATAAACGATATGTTTTACATGGTAAAAAGTCATTATCTTCGACATAACTCAATATTTTATATTTGTTTATAATAGACAACAATAAGAAATATGTACCTAACTTATGTAACAAAAGTTTTGAGAAAAAAAATTACGCTGCAAATTTTAATACTATAAGTAAGGTCTAATCTAGTTGTCACTTGTCATTGGAAACAATAAATGTTTATAATATAGAATATACCATGTTAAAATAGCCAGAAAAAGTTTTGAAATATGTTATACAAACTTAAATTCACAAATCTATCCATATAGGTTAGTTTGCCAGATAGCCGAAACGAGAAATTGTTAACGTTTCTGGGGATCAAAAGACAACTATTTACCGAACCATGTATATATGGATGTGAAGAAGGTGTAGTATGTATTAATATACCAAAAAGTTCTTTCAAAATGCTCAAGACAAAGTTAGAACGGCATCGCGCAAATTAACTCGTCAATTTAAGCCGGGTTTATGCAACAATAACATAGTCATTGTCATAGTTGTAGACTTAGTCTTAAGAATTAAAATATGTTTTTATAATAGAGCTGTTTATGCAACATCGTCATAGTCAATATCATGAACATAAGCATAATTACAGAATTGGGTTAATTTTAAGTGACTATGACTATGACGACTTACAAACTGCGCATGCCTGAGAACTGTCAGTATCAGAAAACATAACTTCTATTTCTCTATATTTTTTCTCTAATATATGTTAATGTATCCATATTTATTTATTTATTTATTTATTTATTCGGCAAATATTTCAAAGAAAATGTAAAAAAGTTAAGGCCATATAGTACTGACCAAATTAAATAAAAAAAGCTTAATCAACATGGGTCCGATGTCCGATCAACAATAGTTTCCGAGATATGAGGCAGTGAAAAATGAGTTTTTGCGGGTTTTACCTCTGCTATCTTGAAAACTATAAGAGCTACGACTTTAATTAAATAAGACTTTTTGTTAACATATTAGAGGTCATCTTACATGTGCTTTAGTTTTTTTTAAAAAAAAAACAAATAATTGTACTTAAATAGTAGTTAAATGTTGTGGCGACCTGGGCCAATATTTCATTTTCATATAACTTCGTAACTATTAGAAATTGAGAAAAATGTTTCATATAAAATATTATTGTTTTTGTATAGTCTATTTACTAACATAGACAAGGTTTTGTTGGATCACTATCATTGTCAGTTTTTCTTCGATTTTTAATTTATCTAGGAAACAGTTGAAGATCACACCTATGTTGATTAAGGTTTTTTTTACTAATTTTTGTCAGTACTATATGTTCTTAAATTTTTTTATACCTCTCTCTTCCTTGGGCTCAATAATTAACCGTCCTAATATAATTTTTAGTTCTTTTTCAATTTAGGCTCATAATAAAGGACCTAAATATCATATCCAGTGATAAACTAGGTCATTAATTCAACTTGTCTCCGCAGAAGTTCAAAAATAGTCAACAACCTGTCCCTATTTTATATTATTTGGAGAAAAACGTTATTTAAATTTATCTGGGAATTGGTTGACACTGTCAACAGTATATCCACGTTAGGATGAGCAGTTGATCCAATCGTGATTTCAGTATAATCTAGGCGATCAGGCCAGATTGCTTTGGTACATGTGACATGTGCTATAAGTGTATGCAAACGAGGCACGCAGTGGCGTAGACAAGATTTGGGAGGGGCACCAGAATTCAATTACCCACTCACAGGAATTTCACCGTGGGCTAAACATGCATTGTCAGACTGTCTAACACTCTATAAATCTAGATATTCATTCCTCCTGATACTAAATTCAGGTGGAAACAGAAAGAAAACAATGAGTTTTAATTATTTTAATGGAGCAATAATGAAACACACAACTCATACAAACTAGATTACTTGCATTTTAACTGCCAACTACCTCATCAAAAAATATCTAATCTAAAGCACACAGTCGTACAAAAGTTTGGCGTTCAATATTTCTAAAATCCGCTTCCTCAAATGTTTGAAGTTTCATATTCCTCATTTTAACATGAATGAGAAGAGATTAGTTTTTGGTAACAATTAAACAACCAGAATTAGTAGTTTATTTGAAGCAGTAAACAGGTTTATTTATTGATAATCTGTGTTCTTGTACAAATAATAAAGAAATTATTAGAAAAACACTGGCCATGTTCCACAAGATCTCAGCGTCTGAATCAACCTCTCAGTCACTTTTCAAATGTTGGGCGTGCCCAGTTACTCGTCTCAATTACAGTACCCTACACTGATGAACTCCAATAAGTGCGAAACCTGTGTGTGGTTATATATAATAAAATACTATTTCGAAAAACTATTTAAATTTTTTTACGTAAAAATAAGAAACTTCAAGAAAAATAACGAAATATCAAAAATTTTAGGTGTAAAATACTATAACACTTATACCATTGAAAAGAGAAAGAAGTAATATTTAAAGTCAAAAAAAGAAAGTTGCTATTAACATCTTGGAAGCTGCCATCTTGAATTTTATTCTGATATTACTTTTAAGTTTGTCTCATCAAATTATGTAACTTTTATATGAAACACTTTTTATACCCTTTATAATTTTCAGTTTTTACCTCTCGCTAAGATAGGTATTGGAATCATGCTAAAAATCATATATCCAGATTTTAATGAATAAGCACGTTTCAAGGTCACTACAATCCGATTTTAACATTTTTACAATGATGTCTGTGTGTTGTGTGTGGATGTGTGTATGTGTGTATGTGTGCGAAACTACGCTAAGGAAACTAGTTGACAAATTCAAATGTTTATAACATACTTTGTAAATGACAGATTTCAGTATCAAAAATCAACAGTTTTAATGACATTTTGATAGTTTTTTCTGGGAAGTACATTTAATCTTTCTTATTGTTTTATTAATTAAATATTTGTAATATGCATATATCCATCAGAAATACCGCCAATCTGGTTAATGAAATGGAAGAATCTGTGACATTTAGAAACTTCCTCATAAATGAAAAATAGATATAATTAGAAATATATGTGTGCAGAAGACATGTTAAATACAATAAAAAACAATATTTGGGTAAAATTCTATAATATTTTGTTACAAAACAACGGTTCGATAGCAAAGTGCAATACAATACTTATATAGCCTAATATGGAAATGGCGAGAGGTCTTGTGCTGGCCATAACAGATTTTTTAATAACATTCAAATTGTTCAGAATTTTAGATTTTACTCATCGGAACTAGAACCTGCACAACATTGCCCATTTAACCGACCTCATAGTTTTTATAGTTTCTGAGATTCCAATCGTAAGCCACTTAAAATAATGAAATTTGTTATAGAACTGGACATCCTATTTGTCAAGATATTCGTTCCCAATGAAACCAATTTTTTACCAAATTGTTAACAAACGGGCTTTATACAAATAACTAGCCCTATTTTGTAAAAAAAATATTATGTCTTAGCAACAATGATATAGCAAATAACCAATAATAATTGCCAACAAAGTATAAAACACGCTTTACATTTGTTTCTATTATTAGTTAAAATTTTTAGCAACGTTGCTAAGACTTAACATCTTCCTTACAAAATAGGGCTAAATAAATTGCAGAGTTTGATGATCGACTGATGATGGTGTATGGGTTGTATTGTATTTTCTACATCCCATAGTACTAAATAAGTTCATAATATAATATTCACGGAAATAAAAAGTATACGCGTAATTCGGTCAAAAAATTATGTGTAATAGAAAAGATATGTATTAAATGTTAAATAAAATGGAATTAACTAGAGGCATTTTACTGAGCACCACAGATTTTTTTAGTTAATACTTATTGAGGACAGGATTTGAAACCACAACTTAACACTTATTAAACCATTGCATTAATTATAATCCACCACACGTTTAAAATTTATAAATGTATTTCCAATAGTTTTATAACTTTAATCTTCTTAAAATCAAAACGGTAGCCACTAATACATTTATAACGACAACTCCAATAATATCTCAGTTAATTTTCAATAATTTTATTGCCTTCTCAGTTGGTGTAATCCCCCAAAATTTACAACCATTCTGTCATTTGCTTGCAATTCCTCCTAAGTGAGTCTTCACGATACGATCAGGAGTCCGTCAGTTGATTTACGACCAACATTTGGAGCGTACATCACTCTTTATCCTTCCACTAATCTCTCACCTCCTGCCAGGATCTACCTGGAGTCTTTCAGCAAGAATTTTCCACGCTAAAGTGGCCTACAACGTTTAAATTGTATGAACACCTGGTGTAAACTTATTGTGGGAGACACAAAACGGCCTTGACTACAGTTTGGGTCTTGTGACAGTGTAAGAACTGCTGATGGATTGCAGTTGACATATTTTGGAATGTGGTGGTGGCATTGTGTGGGCAGACAAGTAATTGTTACTGAGAAATCGTTTGGAATGCATAGTTATTATTCTATTAGTACAGATTTAATTTAAAGTTCTGGGAAATGTTACATTAAACTTTTTAATATATAATATTAATTTTTGGGAAATGTCTTTGGGGCTCGATTTTGTAATTTAAATTTTTAATAGTTTAGGTTTATTAAGATAAATAAATTGTCGTTCTAAATATCATATAAAAATAAAAACAATACGTATATTAACAATATATATATATACAGTGAGTATTTTTTAACGTGAAACATTGAGTTTATCATGGTTACGACTTCATATTTGATTGACAGCAATGTATTTGCCCGTTCTATTTAAAATGAAACATAGGGAACGAATCTGACAGAAGTATTTAAATATTGTAAGAAATTTAGCGGAATCAGAAAACCACTCGAGAGTACTAAACATATTTCGGGCACATGGTGCACACAGTATTTTTCTACATCTACATTTAATTTTTAGAAAAGAGGTATAATTATTTAAGCAATATTAACCTCTAATGACATCTTGTCAATATGACAGATAACCCTTGAATTTCCCTATAAGTTATGATTTGACATTTGATTGACAGCAATGTATTTGTCTGTCTCATTTAAAATGACACATTTGACAGAAGTATTATTTAAATATTGTAAGAAATTTAGCCGAGTCAGAAAACCACTCGGGCACAAGGTGCACACTATATTTTTTCTACAACTAATTTTAAATTAGAATGCAGTTATAATTATTTAAACAAAATTAACCTCTATTGACGTCTTATCAAATGTCAAATTCGTTCCCTATGTTTCATTTTAAATGGAACGGGCAAATACATTGCTGTCAATCAAATGTCAAGTAACCCTGGATATAACAAACCCAATGTTTCACGTTAAAAATACTCACGGTATATATATATATATATATATATATATATATATATATATATATATATATATATATATACCGGGTGTCTACTTGAAATCCGTAATATAGGGAATACAATGTTATTTTTTTCATTTTACAGTTACTGACCTATTAAATTTAGAGAAAAGTTGTAAATAAAAAAGTTGTTCAGAATTAAAAACTACACATGTTACTAAAATTAATCACAATTTCATTTTCTTTACGAAAAAATCTCAAATTAAAATTCGCAATTTACAGCAAATTTCAGAGTGCCATTAAATTACTGATATTTAATTTTTTTATTTGACAGATCTCATAATTCTACTCTTGTGAATAAATAATTTTATATAATTTTTAAAACTATAATTAAACAGAAAAAGATAGTACAAAATGATTCAAGGATGGTATATTATTATAGCATTCAAAATTAATAATAATATGTCAAAAGTTAAGTGTCAAATAAAAACAAATAATACATCACTAATTGCAAGGCATTCTGAAATATGCTGTAAATTGCGGATTTTAATTTGCGTTTTTTCGTAAAATAAAAAGAAATTGTGATTAATTTATAAATAAATATAAAATAAATATATCATCACGGCATATTACCCATTTCTGGGTGTGCCAGTATCTACAACACATGTAGACATCGGTAATTTTTTACCTATATTGCGTAGTTTTTAATTCTGAAGAACTTTTTTATATACAACTTTTCTCTAAAATTAATAGATTCCAAGTAGACACCCGGAATAACTGTTTTAATATACGCCATCGAAAATTACATATTTTCCAACCTTCGAAAAGACACTACAAAACTAGTTGATAACTGGACGTTTCTTTATACTCATGTATAAACTGTCAGTTGAACTGTCGTTAGGTAGTTTTTTGTACAAATCTGTCGTCTATTATGTAAGTTACTACGAAAAAATCTTCCTTGTGAGACACTATTACTATTCCTATGTATATATTACCAATGTGTTTTCACTCCATTTTGCTTTCAAATAACTCAGCGCATGATTCACGAATGGTAAACCTTTTTAAAAATTTGCATACATGTGTAAAAACTAACATACCTACTTAAATTTCATTAAAAACTGTCGTAAATGCTTCAATGATATAAACCACCTCATATTCTACTGGATTTGAACTTTTCAAACTGAATCTAAACAAAGAAATGTCACACATAAACTATAGAAATTATAGGTTATTTTAACATATTTGTATATTTAAGTGCTGAAAAATATCAATTCATGTGACTCCAATTTAGCGAATCCCACTGAGAACAAAATCATCTCTATATCTACATCACACAATATTAAAAAAAAATATTACGGCTTAACGAACAACAGTAAAAACTTTGTAAAACTACAAATCCCTTTCAGTGTAGACGAAGTTTCACAAAAAAAATCTGTTTTGGCTAGTACATGACCTACCGCCAATTCGATGTTTAAAATAGCAATGAGCTTTAAGTAAAGTATCACTTCCAGTCTAATTTACAGTTTCACTGTAATACGAAATTTTGGATTATATTTTGTTTTACTTCGAAAATATGTTAAGAGCTCCATGTTAAGTACTACACCCTGTTTTATTGTTTCCCATCATATGCTAGTTTTAAATACCAAATTTGAGAAGTTTAGAATCATATTTTCACAAAAATTTGTTTAGAGCTTCAAGTAAAGTGTCACTTCCGGTATATCAATTTAAGTCATAATCTAATATGTTGTATCCGTTGATATAAAAGCCTTAAATATTAAATTGCAAAGTTTTGGATTATAAATATTTTAAAATTTTTCCATTAAACACTATTATGGGCTTCAAATAAAGTACCACTTCCGGTCATCCAACTTTATCACCTAAAATTTAATCAACTCTTTACATGAATGCAGAATCCTTAAATACCGAAAATAGAATTTTTGGAAGTTTTGTTCGAGTGTTCATACTGGAAACTCACTATCGAATTATCGAATTTTTGAACCGAAAACTTTATCTCCCTTACCCTCCCTTGTAGGGGAGGTAAAAATAAATTAGTGGAGGACCCCATACTGCTTCTCCAGATCAAAAGTACGTAATGTTGACTTTGTTTGTTCTTCCACTAAGCCACTGATTAATGCCTCTGTTTTAATTTGTTTTATTTATGTGAATTCCAATTTGTTAACAACTTTTAATCTGAATTTCTCTCCGTTTTCTCTCTAAACAAGAGCAGTGGTACCTAGCACTAAATCGCGGAGGCGTGTAAATTAAGCGTCGCGCTAATTAATGCCATGTAATTAACGCTGGTTTCACACCAGGACTCGAATCATTTCGCTGCAGCCCATAGCCAGCATTCTGCCACCAAGCTCACAGCACACTGCATTTTTAATTAGTGTCGCACGTGGTAATGTGCTCTTGTTTTAATATTTCTCATGTACGACGTAAGCGCCCAAAACAACGAGAGAAATTTTTTCATAAAAATTAGAGAGTAATTTTTTTCAACTAGCAAAAGTGGGAATTATAATTGCAAAGCGTACTTATGAGATTTAGGATTAATTAAAAAACACTGCTTTATTTAAATAATTACTAAAATTGTAGGAATTACTTCTATATTCTGTTCGAAATAACGAAAGAGTTTTAGCAGATAGATTCTTGTTTTTGTGATTCTATTGGTTGCTATGTGCTGTAAACAAGCCCGGTTTAAATTTCATTCACAGCTCCGAAAATAAAAATAAAATTATACATAAAAATAAAGACACAAAAATAAGCACATACATAACAATTGTCATTTGAGCTGTCAATTTACGGTCTGACAGAAGAATTTCGATTTAAATATAATTTTAAAAACCTGTCTTAAGACAAAGGTTCGCATATATGATTGCGCACAGTGCTTTAAAAGGTATGAAGTTGTCATTATTGCTTAATAATTATGAATGTCTTAAATGACAGTTGATGTTAATTTACGTTTTATTTTAGAAGCTATGAACACCAACCATAAAGTATTATTTATAATTTTATTTATATTTGTTATTTTCGTTCCCAAAAATAAAATTAAACATAAGACAAACACAAGAATTTACAAATGTTAAATATTTTACACAAAAATAAGCACATACATAACAACTGTCATTTGAGCTATATCAATTCACGTTGTGGCAAAATTCTATTTAAATATAATTTTAAAAAGATGTCTTAAGACAAATGTTCACATTTTCACTTTATCATGATAAAACACGATATAAACACAAATTAAAACTGATAGTTCATTAAATGATTATTGTATGTGATTTAATTTTATGTAACTAAGACCAAATACAACACCAAATGTCAGCACAAGTTTGACAACTGAACGTTATATACTAAGTTGTTTCAAATCAACGCCAACCACTACAAATTATTAGGAAATATGATAAATATTTATCGTTTACTACATGGTGCGTTAATTTCTTGGAGCAGTAAATGACAGTTGATGTTAATTTATGTTTTATTTTCAAAGATGTGAACACCAACCATAAAGTCTTATTTATAATTTTATTCATATTTCTTATTTTCATAGCTGTGAATGAGCCTTTACGCAAACACATTTCAATATTACGTCAGTTATGATTTCATTCTTTGTAAGTGCTGTGCGTTATGTGTTACTTTCGTTTATTAAATTTTACCTGGCTATTTCCCTGTATTTATTATTTTACGGTTTTATGCAATTGGCGCTTCTTTTTAAACATCGAAAATGTTTTGGCATAAAACAGACTCGTAAACCAAGCTCCAATTAACTGTCAAAATTCTTTCGTTATTTCAGAGTATAGTCACAGATTTCAGTAATAACAATACACCGGTGTCTACAGAAAGTCGGGCACCCCTATTAACTTCTTTATTTATAAAGATATCTAATTGAAAATTTGTATGCGTAAACAAGAATGTTGCATCATTTTTTTTGTATAAAAGACAAACATATCATTTCCGGTTTAAATAGAAGTGACATCCACTTACTAATTTTAAATGAACAGCCTGTATATTTTTACATTTTTAAATTCTACGTAAAAGTCCGAATACAATGATGTATCATAAGTCACATTTTTGCAGAAGTTAATTGGGGTGGTATGGGTAGAACACCACAAGGGCCAATTTTGTGCTATTTGAAAAATTAAAATTCTGATGTGGCCAACACGATACCTCACGCCATTTAACTTTTATACATAAATATATACATACCTACATATTTACTTCCTTTGCATATACGTATTATTCTATTTACTATTTTCTTTTTGAAACCTCACTATTATTAGTTAGTCGCATACATTTGAAATATAAACTGCGTAACTAAGAATTTGTGTTTATCTTCATAAAACATAGGCTCCAGGATAGAGATGCATTCGGGCCGGGCCGGGCTTTGAGGTTTGGATCGACTCGACAAAAAAAATAGCTAGCCCGGCTCGAAAATTGACTCGAAATCGGGCCGGGCTTCGGGTCGGGCCGGGCCGGGTCAAAGCTCGAATTTGGGTGCATCCGGTATTCCTAATGTTGATTTTTATGTTAAAGCGAAATGTTTAACTTTTTTCGTGTCAAACTTATAAAAAAACCTCTACATTCTTATAACTTTCAACATTAGTTAACATAAATAGTGAAAAAAGAGACCCTTCTATTGTAAGTTTTTTATAAAACTTACAGACCTACGTGTATTTAACACTTTGTTTACCAAACCCGTTCGAAAATTTAAACAACTTTTTCACAAATCTTATATAAAAAAATATAATTTACATAAGGATTTTTTATCTAATTTTGTTTCTGCTCAAAAATAGGACAAGAAATCATTATGATACGAACAAAAATCACTTTAATGAACAACCTTGAATTCTTGAAATAAAATAATACATTTTTATTTATTAATATGTGAAGTTTATTGTTATTAAATCATTTTGATCCTTTATCCATTAAAATTTTAAGGAAACTGTGCCTTTGATTGAACTATAAGTTTTTTCGGCTCGAATTTTCGGGCCGGGCCAAAATCAAAAGTCCGACTCGCCTCGATTTTTGAAAATGATTAGCCCGATTCGGCCTGATAAAAAATATCTTCGGCCCGACTCGATGATCGACTCGAAATCGAGGCGGGTTTCGGGCCGGGCCGAGCCAAAGCTCGAAATCGACAAATCGAGTGCATCTCTACTCCGGGATTTATAATAACACACACACACACACATTGTTAAAATCGGATTCTAGCGACCTCAAAAAGTGGTCATTTACCAAAAAAATATTTTTAGCACGATCCCTATACGTCTCTTACCATGAGTACCGAGAAATAAAAATAATTTTCAGGTTTCAAGATTATTGTGCAAGAATAAAAAATATGTAATTTCTTTTATTTCTTTAAATTTGTTTGAAACTATTTCTATTTAAATCTACAATCTATGTTATAGCCCATCAATAAACTCTTATTTATTTAAAACTGAAACCTCTTTGATCTGAAAAAAATATTTACAGTAACGTTCTGCTATAATTTTTAATTAATCTTTAACACTTTAAATGTTCTCCTCCGTCGGTAAGTCAGAGCACAGGTGGTGAACTTACCGACACACCTTGCTGTTCAATTAAAGCCCTGATTTATTATTTATGATTTACGACTTACTGTAACCCTTGTATGTAGAGCATGGGATGCGAAAACCACCCTTAAAGTTTTATAAATAAGGGCTGAATGAAGGCAGCAAGTTAGGAGAAATCGAATTTCTAATTAATGGTTGTTTAGACGGGAATTCGATACGCAGTTGTTTAGAGTTTATGACGTAGGCATATAGTAAAGATAATAGGGTAATTATTTTCTTAATGTACACTTATACTGACAAAATTATGAAAATGTTTTCTTTTTAATATTTTCTTTCAAAGAACAACGACCAATATAATATATTTTTAAATTCTTGTGTCCTTATTAATAGAGGTAGCAAATATGATATTAATTCTTAACAAATTTTGTTTTTCTTAAGATATAATATTCATGCACGGAATGTTAAACATCTATTTATATCTTGGTAAATTCGTAGAATTTGAGTTCTCCGAATATCGTCTTGTATTTCGCCATTGTTTGTTACTTAATGTTTTAGAAATTTCAGGACCGTGTCGTTGTAAATTAAACTTGAGGCTATCAATTTCTAATATGTTGTTCTATATTTAATTTTGTTATTTTTTCTTCAAATTCCGAAATACTTAAAAATAGATTAGGTTATTTTTCAAAGTAAACTATGTTAGCAGAAGCATATCCGAATTTTATTTTTCTGTAAGTTTTTCTTACATGCAGGGTAAGTCTTGGGAACGAAAGTAAAAGTTTGTATATCAAAAATATATAAAAAAAATCTGATGTAGCCAACACAAAACCTCCCGCTATTGAATTTTTATTCATTTAAATACATACTTATGTATTTACTAATGCTGCAAACTGTTCCATTGCAGAAAACTATTGCTTTATTTACTATTTTCTTTTTAAAATGTCACTATTATTAATTTGAAGTGATTAGTTTTCTGACAGTGACATTTACTGTCAGTTACATTCATTTGAAATATGAACTGTATAACAAAGGAATTATTGTGTTTATCTTAGGCTTCGCGACTAATAAAAAAAATTATTTTTAAATTTATCTGTAAAATATATAGAAAAAGTATTAATGTATTCCTGTAGAAAATTCAATAATCTTTAATTTTCATAAGACATAAAATGCGAAAAAATGGCATTTAATGGTACTTTTTGAAGAAAAACCATTATGAACTTCAGGTAAAGTGCCATTTCCGGTTATCCCATTTACACCAAAATCTAATGGCTTCTTTTCATATTAGAATAGGGTATAAATACAAGGTTTCAGAATTTTCTGAATGATAGTATTTGAGTTAGAGTGAAGACAAAATCCATACACATACACACACACACACACACATACATACATACATACACACATACACACATACAGACATCATCGTGAAAATGTTAAAATTGGATTCTAGGGACCTTAAAACGTGGTCATTTACTAAAATCTCGATATGTGATTTTTAGCACGATCCCTATACCTCCCTTACCAAAGGTAGCGGGAGGTAAAAAAGAAACAAACTAGAAAAACAAGATATTGAAACGTAAGGAATATGAAAATAAACAAAATAAAACAATAAGAAACAACAAAATAAAATAGGCATTTAATTGTTATTTGTTTAACGCGTTTTTTTAAATTAATAAATTAACTTTCAAATTAAAGTTTAGTAAACAATTATAGGTTGCTATTTAACCCTTCGGAAGTGGCATACTTTTCTATGACACGGAGGGTTGTACCGGGTCTGAGCTGAGAGGCCCATGTATAAAAAATCTGATGTGGCCAGCACATTACCTTCCGTCAATTCTGTGTAATTTGTACAAATCCCATACAAAAGTTCCTTGAAAAAGATTCTATACCTATATCCAGTAAAACTGTAACACGAACATAACTATTTTCTAAATATTCCATACCGAAAATTCCTTGGAAAAGATTCTATAAGTCCAATAAAATTATAACAAGAACACACACTATGTAAATTGCACTTAACACTGACATCTGTAAATTAGAATTATTTGAATATGTCAGCTATTTCTATGATTATAGCAAAGATGGCTGATTTATGAAAGTTATTCTCTTTATAATACTCTTTAATTCTTTAACTCTATATTTATTGAATATGAAGGAAAATGTATAATCACACCGTATAGACAATAAGATATTCTTTCATATTGATAATCACATAAAATGTCAAAAACTATTAAGAACTTCGAATAAGAAAACTTCTGGTTGACCAATTATAACCAAAATCTAATCAGCTATTCATATGCATGTAAAGAAGAGGAATGAAAAAGAATTATAATTTTTAGAATTGTAGTATTGGAGTTTTCGTCTGAGAATTTTTTTTCACACAGACACACACACATATATACATAATCGTAAAACTAGTATAATCGTATTATTCATTAAAAATTCACCACCGAATTTTTTAACCAAAGATAATACCTTCCTTTTAAAGGTGACGGAAGGTAAAAAGTTAAGGCGAACATCTTCGCAGACTCTGTATATTTAAAAATTATGGAAGTGTGTACGTACAATAAAACGGTATTAAATCCGTTTTCAAATTTTGTCTGTGCGTTAAAATTAATGACTTTTAAATTTACATTGCGAAAACTTTAGTCTCAACTTTGTTTTAATTACTTTCCGAATTAAATTTGTTTAATTTGACAGCGAGACTTTGATTCTACATTGCGCTACACTCACTTGTCTCGATTGCGTTTCAACTGTTTCGATTTCCACCCTTCCTATGTTTAGGGGATCATGTTTACATTAACAACTTCCATTATTGTTGGGGAAAACAATTGAAAACGGGGATTTTTAATTTAATTTCCCTAGGTATCTCCCTAACAGACTCCAGACTTCAAGCGGACATTTTAGCAAATTTTGATTATTCTATTTCAATTATAAGTAACTAATGAAATCTTTCTTGTTTCAGATTTCGACTCCGCATCTTCTCTCCACATTTCCCGGTAAGTCTCCGCATTCACCTGTATTTATTCAAATCTACCGAAAATTATCTAACTGTTGAATAAAGCATTTTGGTGGGTATAAATATTTTGGGGTAGTTCATTGAGCTGTCGAAGTGTCGATGGACAAAACGTAGTCGTAAATCAACTGTGGGTTATAAATCATCCCCCAGTGTGGGTTTTAAGCCCTGTGGGGGTGCGAGGGGATGTTTACATTGCAGTTTCATGCCTGGAAAAGGTGCAGTCACAACATGGGATGAAATTCGCCATGCCCTACACTGTTAAAATCCGGAAAAAGAATTTAGAAGCTTAGCCCATTGGAGAATAAATAAGGAGTATTCATTCGAAAATTTAACACGTCCAACATAAATAGTTTTAACAAAAAGAGAAAAAACTAACTACTTTCCTGTTAATATTTTTTAATTAGTTTATTACTTCCTTGTACGAAGTAAAGGAAGTATTGTAATCGCGAAAAATTTCGTTTTCCAGTTTTCAACGGAAATATCCATTTTGACCATCCCTGAATCCATTTTGACTAATTTCGTCGTGACGTCTGTACGTACGTATCTCGCATAACTGAAAAACGGGAAGCCGTAGAAAGTTAAAATTTTGTATTTAGGACTGTTATAACATCTAGTTGTGCACCTCCCTTTTTGGTCATTACATAACTTTCGGAAGTGGCACTTTACTTGAAGCCTATAATAGATTTTAATGAAAAACTATATTAAAATATAATCCAAAACTTTTCAAATTTGGTATATAAGACTTTTATATCAATGGGAATAATATAATTGATTATAGTTAAAATGGTTTATCCGAAAGTGGTACTTTACTTGTAGCCTATAATGGATTTTAATGAAAAACTATATAAAAATATTATCCGAAACTTTTCAAATTTGGTATATAATACTTTTATATCAATGTGAATAACATAATAGATTTTAGTTAAAATGGTCTAACCGGAAGTGGTACTTTACTTGAAGCCTATAACAGATTTTAATGAAAAACTATATTAAAATATATTCCAAAACTTTTCAAATTTGGTATATAGTACCTTTATATCAATAGGAATAACTTAAAAGATTTTGGTTAAAATAGTATAACCGGAAGTGATACTTTACTTGAAGCTATTACCAGTTTTTCTTGAAAAAAATGTTGTTGTATTGATTTTAATAATAAATGCTTCATAAAAAAGTTTTAGAGACTAAAATTCTGCGTCGAAAACATTAAGTATGATTAAATTAGCTCTTTGTATAAGCGACATATCTAAATTTAAAAATTATGTACTTTTTGATTTCTGTAATTAAGTTTGTTATGAATTAGGATAAAAAAATAACAAAAAATAAAGAATTTAATGTCAATGTCAAATTATGTCAAATACGTGCAATTTTATGATGGGTCTGTTATAATACATATTTTAATTATTAACAAAATATGTACATTTAGTGTAACTGCCATACAAGGAAGTCATGTGGTGTCCACATCAGATATTTTTTCTATCATTCAATCAGTAAATGTATATCCTATCATCATTAACTAATATTTTTAGATATAATTTACAAAAATATACGAATATCTTATTAAAATCGTCAACATTTCCCGTCTTTTGGTAATATTTCCCGCAATAAAATTTCGTGTTGTTTTACGTTCTGTTATTGGAAAAGAGATATGGAGGAGGTAGTACATCATCTGGAAATTTTCATCAAAATGTAATAAAACCTCAAGTATAGCGTAGAATCGTCATGTATTCTTCTTGTCTTGCCTGTATTTCATCAATATTAAAGCGAATAATTTCATGACAACAGTACCTTACCTATCCTATTCCGCATTTGGCATTTGTCTTCAGCGGGCCGAGGAAATCTCTTGTTGTGCTCCAATAACACGACCCAGCACAAATTCAATCAACTTCTATTTTCCGGAGAGAATCCTTCAAACATTCCCGGAGAGAGATAAGAAATATCGTCATAGAAACGAGAACACAGATAGACAATTTCAACAATAAAATTCAGAATTTTATTCTATAAATCTTTATGTATAATGCACTACATAAAGTTTTACGGGACAGGTAATCGGCCTAATTCTCTAATGCCCGCTTTCACGAATAAACATTTTATTCATCGTTGGTTAAATTATCTGGAGATTTTTACCCAGTTAAATATTTATTCAACGAATAGTTTGACATTTCATATTTTTATTGTGCATGTTTAATAATTTTAGAATTGTTCAGTAAAGTGATCAAGGGAATAATTATAATAGGTACCATCTAAAATGAATAATAGATAAATTTGGAAAATGAAATATTATAAGGTTATCTATATTTGTTATTAAAATCCATATAATCTATAATCAATTTGACGAAGTATATTTTCGAATACTATTCCGATTATTAAAATAATGCGTTTATGAAATACTAAATATGATTCGACATCATTTGGAGCCAAAATACAAGAATATGTCAGTTTTTTATGAAGGTCACATTCACAGATCATATTTTCGTACAACAATATTCCATTCTTTAATTTTTACTTCCTTGTACGGAGTAAAGGAAGTATTGTAATCGCGAAAAATTTCGGTTTCCAGATTTCAACAGAAATATACATTTTGACCATCCCTGAATCTATTTTGACTAATTTCGTCGTGACGTCTGTACGTACGTACGTATCTCGCATAACTGAAAAACGGGAAGCCGTAGAAAGTTAAAATTTTGTATTTATGACTGTTATAACATCTAGTTGTGCACCTCCCTTTTTGGTCATTACCTAACTTTTGGAAGTGGTACTTTACTTGAAGCCTATAGTAGATTTTAATGCAAAACTATATTAAAATATAATCCAAAACTTTTCAAATTTGGTATATAAGACTTTTATATCAATGGGAATAACATAATAGATTTTAGTTAAAATGGTCTACCGGGAAGTGGTGCTTTACTTGAAGCCTATAATAGATTTTAATGAAAAAATATATTAAAATATAATCCAAAACTTTTCAAATTTGGTATATAATACTTTTATGTCAATGGGAATAACATAATAGATTTTAGTTAAAATGGTCTGCCCGGAAGTAGTATTTTACTTGCAGCCTATAATAGATTTTAATGAAAACTATATTAAAATATAATCCAAAACTTTTCAAATTTGGTATATAATACTTTTATATCAATGGGAATATCATAATAGATTTTGGTTAAAATAGTCTAACCGGAAGTGATACTTTACTTGAAGCTGTTATCAGTTTTTCTTGAAAAAAATAGTGTTATTTTGATTTTAATAATAAATGCTTCAAATAGAGAGAGAATTGAATTCTGCGTCGAAAACATCAAGTATGATTAAATTAGCTCTTTGTATAAGCGAGATATGTAAATTTAAAAATTATGTACTTTTTGGTTTCTGTAATTAAGTTTGCTATGAATCAGGACAAAAAATACGTGCAATTTTATTATTGGGTCTGTTATAATACATATTTTAATTATTAACAAAATATGTGTAGTGTAACAGGCGTACAAGGAAGTCATGTGGTGTCCACATCAGATATTTTCTTGCAACAACACATCGTCATATAATATGTAAATATTCTTCCACTACAAAACTACAATTATTAAACTTTTTTCTTCCTCTTTTTTTACTTCGTTTCCTCTTCTTATTTATATTTCCACTCATTTTCCATTGATTTCAATGACGCAAATCAAAAAATTATTTTTGTTGACAGCAAATTTGACAGTTTTGTCAGGGAGATGAACTTATTAACTGTAAAAATAATATTCTACGAATACGAATAACTATCTATGCAACAAATTTGGTTGGTGAAACAAAAGTTTGACTATTCAATGAATAAAATTTATTCGTCAGATAACTATTTGTGAATTTAGTCGGCAATGGTGAAACCGGACATAAGCAAAGTAGTTCTAATTAACAACCATTTTCAGTTTAATATTCGTATTCACGATTATAGTTCTCGTCACCAAAAATCGAGGTACGGTCATAAACAGCTTAACTGTACATCACTAAAGTTTACAAAGGAGCCTAAAACTTCTACCCATCATAAATAATAAGACTGAATACTGTCACTGTTTTGTACACAAAACTAAAACAATTTGCGCTGTATTTTTTTTATATCGTGCTGAACTAGGTATTCCATTCTAGTTTTATAGTATAAGGTTATACTTTGGTGACGGGAACTATACGTCAAATTGCTAAAATTTCTTGTAAATTTTATGTTAGGAAGTGAACTTTTATTGGAAACGTAGGAAAGGCACTAAGGAACTATTTGTAAACTAATATATACCTAAACATTTTTTTAGAAAAGTTTAATTCGTGAACTTGATGGTCTCATTCAATTGAATGATAAATCTTACTCGAAAAAGTTTAAGCTTAAAATATAGTACAATCTATTCCTAGTTTTTTGATAATATTTTAAAGATTAATGCCCAGTTGCACCAAAAAAAATTAAATTTTAATAATCTACGTTTAAACAAAAAAAAAAATGCAAATCGAAACCTTGGTAGCAATTTATTATAATTCATTTGAAATTTAATTTCGATGCAATATTGCCAATTTAAACCATGTTTAATATTTAATTTATGTTGGTGCAATCGTCCATAAATTTTAAATACCGGAGTAGAATAGAATTCACTAATCCATAAATGACTATTAGCTTAAACTTTTTTGAGAGTCGGGCTGTAAATGTTTAAATTCATAAAAAAATATTACACTTAATTTCTACGTCTATGGGTCATATGTAAACGCCATAATTTCAATTTTCCGTGAAATCAATTAATGATTTGTAAAATTTCAAACTAAAATGCAACACTTGCTTTATATCGTTTAATTTACCGAAAATCATCTTTTTTTGTTCATAAATTTATATAAATCTACCATTAGAGAATATTGTCCCGCGGAACATGCACCCCGAATTTTCTTATCACTCATTATTAAAAACTCAAACGTCAAACTTGTCATAATCTGTCATTTTACGTTGTCGATAAAATCTACATGCCTTTTAACTCACTTGTTAATAATTTCACTTTTATATTTAAGAACGATCGTTTACAACGACCGTTTTTAACAATGTCGTTAATTAGGTATTTACTGAAAACCAATGGGTCCATAAACCATAACAAAAAATAATAAAATGTACACTTTATTAATAATAATAAAAGTACTACTCAATAAATAAGGAATAAGAAAAAAAAACATTTTTTTTAATAATTACTTTGCGAGATATTTAAATTTATTTCCAGTGTCACAAATGATGTCGCACTATTGGTATCTTTCTCGTGCAGCCTACTATAGAAACTGGTGTGAGACAGATAGCTATAGGTTACTTTAAAAATCAAATCCAGTTATACAAAAAACAATTTTGACTTTTTGATACCAGGAATTGCTTTGAAATTAAACGAACTTTTATTTAAAATTAAAAGAAAATGGTTTATTGGGTCATTGAATGACAGTTGTTACAAGAGTTGCTAAATATCGTTGATAAAAACTATCTTAGTGAATTATTGTTTTTTTATGTTAAATGCCTATGTTACGCTTTTTGGTATTCATCCTGTACAAGCAGTACTCTTGAGAAATTAATGGCACCACGTTAAAAACTATGAATTACCCTTCTAATTTATAAGTTGCAGCAAGTGTTGGTTATTAATTTTTAAGCATTTTAAGTACCATTAGATACATCCTGAATGCCTTTAAAGTAAGAGGGTAGCAATCCATTAATAACGCCGTGCGCGCTGGATGGGAGAAACGACCTCCATCGGCCTAAATACTAAAACATCCTGCTGTAACAGATTCACGTTGGCGTTGGAATATAATCCCAGTTTGATTTGCAATTGACATTTACGGGTACGTAGGCTGTAACCGCATAAAGAAACCACGTATGATTTATAACAAGCAATTCGAAAGTCACTTTATTTATAAGGGGAATGCAAGAATGCAATACTATCTTTTGCAAGATTTTATACATCATAAACAACTCTCCTGTCTCTCTTGTGTTCACATGGTTTCAAACGGACCATAAACTGTACGGAAAAATTCAAGTAAAGTTTAATACATACTCACAAAAATAAATAAATATAAATATATCATCACGGCATATTACCCATTACTGGGTGTGCCAGTATCTACAACACATGTAGACAACGGTAATGATGACGATATATTTTACCATGTGGGCACTTAACAGGGGTCACCTCACGGGCACTCATAGCTGGTATACATGTATGTATAAATCATCCTCACGGATAATTTTTTGTTCATTGCCCTCTTTTGTTAAAAATTTATAACGGTGTTTCACTTAATTCTTTTTTTACCTTCCCTCGCCTAATAGACAAGGTCAAAAATGGTCAAAAAAATCGATGATGAGTTTTTAATGAATAATCACATTTTAGAGTCCATAGAATATGATTTTACTACAGCGTGTTCCAAAAAAAAAACCTAACTCGAACTATAAACAAAAAAAATGTATGTCAATTTTAAAGTTTTTAATTTTCAGTTTGACACGAGATATTGTCAAAAATGTTATTTAACACCTTCGCTGCCAAGCGGTCATTTTAAAATTGTCCCTGAAGACCAGAACTGATACCTAATAACAGGGTTAATTCTATGTAGTTTGGTAATTTTATTTTTATTTTATCTTTATTCAGTAATTAGTAATTAATGAAAATACGAGCGGACACCGGTGTCTGCCGTTGGCGCTGTATTATTTCAAACTGGCTTTTAGATCTCAAGGCGAAATAGCGGACACATTTTTTCTTTTTTCCTGCGCCACAGCAGACACCTTTATCGGACACAACGGAATCGGCGGACACGAGTAAACATGTATGGACAATATGCGCAATAATGTTGAATTGTTGTATTCTGTAAGTTTCTTTTCATCAGAGTAGTATAATCTATCATTAGGGTTGTATCTAAATCATGACAGAACTTGCGAAAAAAATTATAAATATGGCTATGGAGATGCCTTATCTCCTTTTAATATAACTTATTTTGTATAATATTGTAACGATATTAATAAAGAATTTATATTTATTTTTCACAAACTGCTTTTTATAATACTGATTTACTCACATGTGTATATCTGATTTTTTTACCGTGTCCGCTTCGCCTCTTAAAATAAAAATATTAATTTATCTTCTGTACGCCAGAGCGTACACAAATAGCGGACACATCTCTAAACCTGTTACTATAAGACATATCGAAAAACCAAGATAGTCAAAGTATCCTAGGGCGCCACAGTAGACACATATTCAATGCTTCTTCCAATACATTTTGTCTGCTTGGCGTAAAGCGAAAATAACGCTGGCGGACACCGGTGTCCGCCTTGGCGCACAACGAAATATCACGATGTCCGTCATGGCAGCGAAGGTGTTAAAGAAATCAAAGCTTTTCTTTTTGAAACTTAATAAAATAAAAAACGGCGAATGGCAATATTCTGATTGTGTCCCTATATGTATTTTTTTAAACTTACATCTCTGCAGAAACTAAAACTTTTCAAATTTGATAATAAATGAAACAGTAAAATTAAATATGACTTCTTAAATTTCCCCTTGAAATTATTTTTGTAGAACAAGAAATTAATTCTACTTCGTTCGTTTCCTTCAACAGGGTAGCTCCTAAGTGTCACTTGTGCTTTTCTTTGACCTGTACCCCCCTCTATCCTCTGCCATCCCAAGGGATGGAATGCTAACGAAACGACAGATCCCAGTAGCTTGTGAAAAGATCTCTTCCGCCCAGAATAAAGCGCCCTAGTTAAAATAATACCAGGAGAAGTATATCAACTCGTGTACCGGCCAAACTGTTTAATTTTTCACTGAGCTAAGACCCACATTTTTATTTCTTAAACTGCACCCGTATTTTTCAGGATAGAAACAGGAATTTATTTTACTTTTAAAGAGGGCAGACAAGACGGATGTCATATAGAATTTGATGCGACAAAATGGTTTGAAAGAAAGAAATATGTAACAGGGGACAAAATTATTATGTTGTCAATTTATGGAAAACTGAATATTCAAACAAATGTAAAATATAAACAATAATAAACCTTTCGCCACAAAATATTTTTATTACAATATGTGTACATTTCGACTGCAAAGCAGTCATCATCAATTGTACTGATATAAAAACATAATACATATTTATAAATATGTCAAAAATATTTCAAATTTTTTGTCAAAGTCACATTATTTATATCATTAAATTTGAGATAATACTAATATGGGGGATGACGTTAAACAATTGAGTTAACAAATTTTAGTAGTGTAGGTATTTTGTAGTGGTGACAAATCAGTGTTTAATAAATTTTGTTAATGTTTTTTCATCTCAATACTTCCAACATATTAAGATTTTTGTGGTAATTAACTTTTAAACATTTAACATTATCAGAAGAGAAGTTATGACCTGTTTAAAGATGGTGTAGAGCTATGGCTGAATTAAATGTATATATGTATATATGAGTTAATTTTTTAGAAGGAGATAAGAAATCTAATTTTACAACACTGATATGGGACAACGGGGTATTCCACCATAACAAAAAAATAAGAAAAATTTAAGTTAAAGTATGGCTCAATAAATAATAGTTAAACAATGAAAACATTTTTTAAATAATTACTTTACGAGATATTTCACATTTGCTAAAAGGGAAAATTGACGTCATATAATTGTTATCTTTCTCTCGTAGCATACTCAGAGCAGTGTGTATGAGAAAGACAAGTATAGGGGAAATGTGATTTCTCGAAAATAAAATACTAAAACTAGGAACAATTAAGATTTTTATTCAATTTTGACGTTTTAAACTGTCATTATTAACTCTATAGCAACAACTATAAGTAACACTTTTTTCACATGTGAATTAAAAAAATTTTAAATCACTCTGCAACAAATAATGCATTTTAAATAACGTCAGGTACGAAAATATCACTCACCATAAAATTTATCAGACATTATCAGCCATTTTCATTATTTTTCACGGCACAAATGACAGACAATAAAGCATGTTAAATACATGACTTGACGTCTATCAACGACGATTGTCATGCTTAGCCTACTAACTGATCAGTTTTTTATTTTGTCAAAATTAAATATTATAATGGTTTTTATTAGTATTTCGTCAAAATTGAATAAAATATTGTACAAACCACGTGAGCTAAGAATGTTTATTCACTTCTCATGAATAAACATTACCTTAGCTCACTTGGTGTGTAAATATCTATTAATACTATGAATTGCTTCAAAACTGAAGTTTTATTTAAAATAACAAAAAGAAATTGAGTGGAATACCCCATTATCGTCAATGCTACTTTTTTATACCTTGTCTTATTTTTGTCTCTGGACGGTTTGTCAGAAATATTCTTGTCTGTAACTGTTATTCGTTTCGGTATTATTGAATACTTTTCTGCTAAGAAATGCCCAAAAGTCTTCAATAAGTCGTGCCTGAGAAACATGTGGGGGATAATATTTTCTCTATTTTCTATAAAATGTTAGTTTCTTGATGCTCTGCAACATCCTGCAAATTCGCTCAAGCTGGGCCGTTCTTTATTTGGTTACATTATTTCTTTTTCAATATTTTAAATCATTTTTGACCAAATTTTTTTAACAATCATCTTTAAAATTCTAAATTGTCGAGTGTATTTGCGCAATGACGTTCTAACTTTGTCTTGAGCACTGTGAGTGAGTCTGTTGATTCAATGGGAGCGTTTAGTAAGGAACTAATGGTGCTGTAGTTCCTGACATATTTATCCCCTTAATTTTTTTTGTTATCATTCAACTGTCAATCTGACATTTGTTTATTATATAACCAAACAAAATGCCTTATTGCTGTGTTATAGGAATGCAGAAATAAAATAAAATAGGGCATTCATTTCCAAAAACTAAAAACTTAAAAAATGCTTGTTTACATTTCACTTCACATGCGGTATGCTAAACGCGAACATGCGAATTAAAGGTTCGTTCACCAATCGAAATTAGTTTTAGTTTTATGTAATTTATATTTAACACAATTTAACAGTATATTATGAGAGTATTCACTACATGTTTTGTGAATGGTTTCATAAAATAACATAGTGTTAGTGTTCTTAAAATAAAAACATAAATCATAAAACTAAAACAAATTTCGATTTGTGAATGTGCCATAAAGGAAATATTTTTGTCATAACAGTGTATACACTGTCAACTTTCAAAAAATTATGTGAACAGTTGTGCTGCCACCTGTAAAAGTTTGGCGTGAACGGTCCCATTCGGGGGCAAACATTCGGATCGCACACTTTTTGGTAAATACATATTGCACATTCCTATATAGTTTGGTAAATAGTCGTCTGTCCAATATTTTGGTCCCCAAAAACGTTAACAATTTCACGTTATCACGTTTTGGCTATCTGTTCAACTAACCTGTAGGTAGATTTGCGTATTTTAAGTTTGTATAACATCTTTCAAAACTTTTTCTGGTAATTTTAACATGGTATATTAAAAACAACTCATGTTTTTACTGTATCCAGTGACAACTAGATTAAACCTTATTTAGTAATAAAATTTTCTAAAAATAAATTTCGAGTAATCGTTAACACAGTCTTGAATGGCCATAAATTTATTAACAAGCGAAAAGTTAAAGAACGTAATTCCTCAAAGTATTTCTTTTTTAATTGAATCATTCTTTGATCTGATTACAACTTCAAGTTCTTATTAAGTGGTACTCGATATTGAATGAAAAAAATAACAGTAATCTGTTGAGTTTAAACAACCTGTCATCTGTGTTATTTGATTGTGAAGGCGTTAAATCTGTTTCAAAACACTTGTATTAAATAATCCTTGTACATTTGCATTTGTATAGCCTTGTTTCACCGATTTGCATAAATTCTTTCTCCAAGTCAAGTGTCTCTAACGCCTTATCGTCAAGTGGGCAGAGGAAATACAAATACACCATTGTTTATTAATTCATCACGACCAATCGTCATTTACATTGTGAAAAAATTATTAACGAGATATTTTACATATTGCGAAATGAATATCATCACCATGAGACAATGACAAATAATACACAATACATAATATGTCGCCTTTTTAGGCGACTTTTATCACCCTAATATCCATATCCTAAATTTATATGCCCTAAATATCGCCATTATTTAGGATTTTAGGAATTAGACTTTAGTCCCAATTTCACACCCCCCTTTTGTCAGAGCAATTGAAAGTGTGAAATATATATGTAGGATTTCATTTGTAAAACTCGTCACTTGTAAATTAGAACATTTATTTGAGAACAATCATACAGAATATATTAAATAAGGATCGTCTTCATCGTATTATGACAGTCTCACTTCACTATATCAAAAACAATGTCGACAGTCGATCGTCGTCGCAGCCACCCTCGGTGTCTTAATTTTCATTCCTACATTCGGCCATTCCTGCCTTCGACCTCGTCCTCGGGGCGACGTCAGCTTTGTCGTCCTCTTCCTCGTAGTCGCCGCCAGCGCAAAGCGCCCACGGCTTCATGAAGTCAACTGCAGTAGAAGTCTTCTTAGGACCTTCTCCTTGGTTTACTCGCTCCACATCATATCGGTCACGACCCTTGGCCGCAGTCACTCGATACGGACCTAAAAATTTACGTTTAATCTTACCCAAATTTGTGAACTGTGTTCGTTTTATGGCAATAAGGTCGCCACATCGGTAAATTCTGGCTGGTTTTCTATGTTTATTGTAGTTTCTTCTGTTCTCTTGCTGCACCTTCAGGATTTGTTTCTTTGCCGTTCTTCGTAATTCTTCTCGGTCTTCTTCGAACGTTTTTTGAAATTCATTTCGTATCGTTTCTTCTAAGTCGGGATCATGTGGATGACGCATTTGTACCCCAAACAGCAACTCAAACGGAGATGTATTGATGCTTCTTTGGTACGTTCGGTTCAACGCTCTTTGAACATTTTCAACGTGTTTGTACCATTTTGTCTCATCCTCTAGTGAAAGTTTCGTTAGAACAGGTATTATTGTCCTGTTCGTCCGTTCCACCTGTCCATTTGCACGAGCTACCCCGGTGGTAATATGGAACAAGTCAATTTTTTCAGCTTTACAGTATTCTTCAAAGGTCGTTGACGTGAAGGCAGTACCTCGATCGGCAATGATTCGTTTCGGATTACCGAATATGTGTTTTTGATTTTCTAGCTTCGAGATTACTTCTTCACTCGTCACAGATTTGGCTGGATATAGCCAAACGAATTTGCTAAATCCGTCTACAACGACAAGAAGATACTTATAACCCTTTTTCGTGGAGGTCATTGGACCAAGATGGTCTATGTGGTAAGTGGATAAAGGCATGTCATCCTTACTGATAGGATTTAAGAAACCCTCGGCTTTTCCACTCTTCTTTTCTGATAAAATACAAGGGATGCAGTTTCTCACACATTCTTCGATCTTCTCGTGTATTTTCGGGAACCAGTAATCTCTTAATATAAGGTCTTCAGTCTTCTTTACACTAAAGTGGCCATTTTCGTCATGGAACCTCTTTATAAGGTCGTTTTGCATTAGTTTTGGAACAACAAGCAGGTCCCTTCCGTCTTGTGTTCTATAAAGCAAATCATTTTTCCGGATATAATCTTTATATGGTTGTCCAGAAGAAAGAAGCTTCTTGATAACTTGCAAATGTTCATCTCGTGATTGCGTAGATTCTACTGCTGCTAGTAGATCATTTTTGACAACTAGCATCACGCTATTTCTCGAAAGCGCGTCAGCGTGCTTCATCCGATTAGCAGATCGATGTTCGATGGTATAATTAAATTCGCTTAGCAGCATTGTCCATCTTGCTACTCGGGTACACAAATTCTGTTTCTGCATCGTAAGGGCAAAGGCCGAACAATCCGTTACAATTTTAAACGGAATACCTAAAAGGTATACTCGAAATTTTTGCAGTGCATAAATAATCGCTAGAACTTCTAACTCGTAGCTGCAATATTTCCGTTCAGAGTTCGAGGTTTTTCTACTCATATAGTAGATTGGATGATATTTACCTGTCTCATTAATTTGCAGCAGGATTGCACCAAATCCATCGGCGCAAGCATCCGTATGTAATTCGGTTATTGCGTTTACATCGTATATACCCAGAACAGGTTTGGTCGCTAATATTCTCTTCAGGGTCTCGAAAGCTTCACTTTCTTCTTTCCCGAAAATGAATGGAACGTTTTGACGTGTTAAATTGCTAAGGGGTCTAGCTATTAATGAATAATTCTTCACAAACTTCCTGAAGTAGCCTGCGAGGCCTAAAAAGCTTTGGACCTGTTTCACTGTGGTGGGCTTCGGAAATCTGATCACAGCATCTACTTTGGCGGCTGATGGTTTAATCGTTCCATCTTCTATTTGATATCCAAGGTAATCAATATTTCTTTTTAGAAATTGGCACTTCTTCCACTGGATTCTTAAACCATAATTTTCAGCAGTTTTTAATACTTTGGTTAATCTTTCCACTGCTTCTTCTTCGTTTTGTGCGAGTACCACGAGGTCGTCCATATAGGTTAGAAGAATGCCATCTTGCATATGGTCTCTGAATACGTGATTGATAAACCGCTGGAATATCGATGGGGAATTACAAAGACCGAAGGGTACTTTCATGAATTCGTACTGAGCTGTTGGCGTAATAAAAGATGTATACTTTCGACTTTCTTCATCTATTTGCACATGAAAAAAGCCGTTCTTTAAATCCAATGTACTGAAAACTTTTGAACCTTGCAGGCGGTCCAGTTGATCCTCGATTAATGGCAGAGGGTACCTGTCTTTCACGATTTCTTGGTTAATCTTCCTGTAATCTATGCAGATTCTGGTTGCACCTCCTTTTTTCTTTACTAAGACAATTGGACTTGTGAATTCAGATTGACTGGGTCTAATCACGCCTTCCTGGAGCCATTCCTTCATCTGCTTGTCTACCTCGAGTTTTTCGAAATGCGCTAATCTTCTTGGTCTATGTGCAATGGGTGTTTCATTTCTAAGTATGATTTTCATCTTCAATGGTGTTTCTTTTATCTTCTTATTCGGGTCATAATTTTCATACAACTGCTGTATTTTATCTTTCAGCTCATTATTGGTAATGTGACTTAATTCGAGTTCAGAAGTATCACATTCAATATTTAAAATCAGCGTTTCTTCGTCAGGGCTGTCATCATGTTGTTTTTCCATTACTTTAATTCCACTTGTATCTATCTTAATTACGGCGTTTTTCAAATATTCTTGACCAAGAACGACAGGAATTTTCAAGGTATGATCAGCAACTACATGAATCTTTGCGCTTACGATAACATTATCAGCCTGGACATTTGTTTCGAAGCTACCTAAAGTATTGATTTTTTTACCTCCAATACCAGTTAATGTCATGATATCAGCTTGCAAAGTCGTCGGTCCCAAAGACAAGAAATTTTCATGTCTAATTAAATTGACATCACTTCCTGTGTCAAATAGTGCTGGAATTATTTTGCCTCCAACAATTACATTCTTAATGGCATTGTTCTTCTGATGTTCAATCAGCATGACAGTCATTGATTGCTTGTCTTTCATTTTATTTGGACATGCCGCCGATTTGTGTCCGAATTGGTTGCAATTGAAACACTTAGCACCTTTGTCTTTGGATGGGCAGTCTTTGGACAGGTGTCCTTTTGTTCCGCATGCAAAACAACGAACATGCGATCTTTCGTTTTTCTCATTTGTATGCTTACTTGTATCAGTAGTATCCTTTTGTTTTTCTTTCATTGAATGGAACTTCTCTTTCCTCTTGGATTCGGTAGCAATTCTCTTCGTGATCGTGTCGTATAATTTAGTCTTCTCCTTAAATTCTTCAAATGTTTTCGCACCATATAAAATTATTTTATTTCCAGGATCATCAGGAATACCGTCGATAACATACTGAATGACAACTTCTGGTGTAATGTGAGCTCGACTAGCGATCTCACGCATGACTAGTACGTATTCTTGTACAGTTTCATCTTTTTTCTTTATTCGCATCATAAGGGTCCTGTGTACATCAGCGCTGGTCGTTTTTTCTTCAAACTCCCGCGTAAGTAATACTTTTAATTTCCCCCATGACGTAATACCTCTTTCTGCTTGTACTAATAGCTTTGCTAGTCCAGTTAATAATTTTTTTGCAAAGATTAGCTTTTGTAATTCATTCCATCCTGTTATTTCAGCTACCTCCTCAAAATCTTCTATCCACTTCTCTACTGGATATCCGTCTTTTCCAGAGAATTTAATAATTGAATCTTCAATGTCCCGAAATGAAAGAGAAAATGCGGCTGACTCTTTCTTCTTCCTTTTCATGATATTTTCTTCGTAACAACTATTGTGTCGATAATCTTCTTTCTGCAATTTATTTACCTCGTTTACTCTTGTTTCTTTTTCATCTTTAACGTCTTGGGCTTCATTATTTCCATCGGTTTCATTTTTGCCATCATCTTTGCCTTCATCATCGTCTTCATCTTCATCATCTTCATCATCTTCATCATCTTCGTCTTCATCATCTTCATCTTTATTTTCTACATCCATATGGCAAAGAAATGTCACGATTCTATGCCGGACGTCATCTTCGGTTCCATCATACTTTAAATTCAAAACGTGACATACCGAGACCAAATCTGCGAAAGTTAGATTAAACTTGATTTCTTCAATCTTGGCTAAATAGTCGTCAGAATCTTTTACAAATGGAAATCCTTCGAATTCTTTCAACGTAGTTCGACTGAGTCGTCGCGAAACATCTCCACATATAATCGTGAATAATAATTTCAAAGGTTTGCCACTAAAAAGTGTTATATTTTTGTTTATCTTACAAATGTCCCCTAGAGTAGGCATTTTAAAGCACACTACTTGTCTAGCCGCTGTGAAACTATATGCGTACGCCGGTCGAAACACTTTCCCGCGCTAACTGTATTTCCACGTGAACTGTATCGGACAGTCACGAACTCGCATAAGCCACGCTTGTCAGAAAGTCACTGTTTTTAAAATGCACTAATTTTATATTTCACAACCTAATTCATCATTGTTCTATACTACACTTGCACAAAGTACTGTCCAGCTCGATCTGATCCCTCGTTGAGCCCCCAAAATTGTAGGATTTCATTTGTAAAACTCGTCACTTGTAAATTAGAACATTTATTTGAGAACAATCATACAGAATATATTAAATAAGGATCGTCTTCATCGTATTATGACAGTCTCACTTCACTATATCAAAAACAATGTCGACAGTCGATCGTCGTCGCAGCCACCCTCGGTGTCTTAATTTTCATTCCTACATATATTTTATAAAAAATATGTCTTGTTGTCAAGCCAACTGAATATTAATTCGTATATAGTTAGCTTTGTGTGTTTTGATAGATTTTGTTATACAGGTGTCTCTTAAATAGGGGAACATGGCTTAACCACAGATTCCTGAGGCTAAAATAAGACGATTTAACCAAACTTGCTTCTACCGGAAAGTGTACCATTTAGCCAGAATTCTGCTTCAAAGTTCTTCGAAAAAAAATTAATTTTGCGTATAATAACCGAACGCTTTATTCGATTTGGATGAAATTTTATATGGTTATAAGTCATATTTTAAGGGGATACTTGTTATTAATAATGAACTACTAGTGTATGAAACTTAGGTGTCCCAACATTAATTAGACCGTAACTATTTAATGGTAACGCCGAAAACGTGAAATTATTTTTCTTCAGAAAGATAAATTCAATAGCAAACTTTTCTCCCTCTGTGTAATTTGTGATATCTGTTACGGTTCACACAGAAAAAAATTAAATCTGAGTGTCTGCACCGCTAAATTTTTATAATAAATTTAATCTAGCAGTCTGCCCAAATGTCAAACATTTAATTTTTAATGACAGTAACGAGTTGCCAATCTTCACAACTTGTTTAGGAGTAAGCTAAGAAATGTAATTGTCTTATTTACAATAATGTTAGTAAAATATTATTAGGCCGAACAAACGGATGTTACTAATTTTGGAATTAAAAAGTTACTGTCTAATTAATATTGGGACACCTAAGTTTCATACACTAGTGGTTCACTAATAATAGCAAGTATCATCTTAAAAGATGACTTATAACTATATAAACTGCCATACCAAATTTCATCTAAATCGAATAAAGCGTTCTGTTATTATAAGCAAAATTAAATTTATTTTTTTTTTGAAGAACTTTGAAGCAGAATACTGGCTAAATGGTACACTTTTCGGTAGAAGCAAGTTTGGTTAAAATTTTAGTCTCAGGAATCTGTGGTTAAGCCAGGTCCCCCTATTTAAGAGACATTCTGTATATTTTGATGAATTATGAAATGTCATTAATCGGTTTTGTATATTATCTGTTTGAATAAAATAAATTGTGAATATTGTTATAATTAAATAAATCTTAGATATTCTGAATTCTGCTTCTACTTCTAATATATAATAGTAAATTTATTTGTAAAATAACAAATAATATGTGCAAGAAGACCGAACTAAACAATTCCGATGAAGAAGATTGAAATAAAATATAATTTTTAGTGCTTTTTACGGTAACCTCAATGTTCAGAGGTTAGTAACATTGATGCCCTATTCATAAACACTCGTAAAATTTTTAACGGTTCGTTATAATTTTTATCCATTAAAAACAGTCGACACTGTCAGAAAAATCGAAATTTAATTTGTCAAGTTTGTTTCTATTTGTCAAAAATTTTAACGAGTCGTTTTGAAACTTTACGAGTGTTTATGAATATGGTCATGAGTGTCACACATCAAGTTAACGGAAGTTTATGTGTTGGTTACATCAGATTTTTTTAAATATTTCTAATTCCTTGTTTGTATGAGTTTTTCGTTTAAATTTTCATCCCCCAAATTGAACAATATCGCAACACAGCGTACCAATTGAAAGTTTGCGAAAAAGTTTGCTGTTCCCAGCGTTGTTGTAAATAAATTTGTTTTGTTGGCAGCTTGGGGATGGAAGTAGTGAAGAGTATTGCTATTTAGGAGGTCCGGCTATTCACTTAGCCGCCCATAAATTCTCATAAATCTGCCAGAAGCAAACCCAAGGCACAGCCTAAGATTTCCACCCCGAACGAACGACAACAGCACAGGCCACACAAGGGGTGCATTACATAAAATTAGAACACGGGGGGGAGGACATTATTTTCGAGGAAGACACTGTATTACACACACACTGTATTCAAAAGTGATTACATAGATCATTTCGACTTTTATTCGTACAAAATGAACACATTGACGTCATCAAGTTACCATAGGAAATAAATTTAAAAAACGAAACAAAATCTGTATACGAATATTGCTAATTACCTTTTTACTTCCTTGTACGAAGTAAAGGAAGTATTGTAATCGCGAAAAAATTCGGTTTCCAGATTTCAACGGAAATATCCATTTTGACCATCCCTGAATCCATTTTGACTAATTTCGTCGTGACGTCTGTACGTACGTACGTACGTATCTCGCATAACTGAAAAACGGAAAGCCGTAGAAAGTTAAAATTTTGTATTTAGGACTGTTATAACATCTAGTTGTGCACCTCCCTTTTTGGTCATTGCATAACTTTCGGAAGTGGTACTTTACTTGAAGCCCATAATAGATTTTAATGGAAAACTATATTAAAATATAATCCAAAACTTTTCAAATTTGGTATATAAGACTTTTATATCAATGGGAATAACATAATAGATTTTAGTAAAAATGGTCTACCCGGAAGTGGTACTTTACTTGAAGCCTATAGTAGATTTTAATGAAAAACTACATTAAAATATAATCCAAAACTTTTCAAATTTGGTATATAATACTTTTATATCAATGGAAATAACATAATAGATTTTAGTAAAAATGGTCTACCCGGAAGTGGTACTTTACTTGAAGCCTATAGTAGATTTTAATGAAAAACTACATTAAAATATAATCCAAAACTTTTCAAATTTGGTATATAATACTTTTATATCAATGGAAATAACATAATAGATTTTAGTAAAAATGGTCTACCCGGAAGTGGTACTTTACTTGAAGCCTATAGTAGATTTTAATGAAAAACTACATTAAAATATAATCCAAAACTTTTCAAATTTGGTATATAATACTTTTATATCAATGGGAATAACATAATAGATTTTAGTTAAAATGGTATACTAGGAAGTGGTACTTTACTTGAAACCTATAATAGATTTTAATGGAAAACTATATTAAAATATAATCCAAAACTTTTCAAATTTGGTATATAATACTTTTATATCAATGGAAATAACATAATAGACTTTGGTTAAAATAGTCTAACCGGAAGTGATACTTTACTTGAAGCTATTATCAGTTTTTTTTGAAAAAAATTGTGTTATTTTGAATTTATCAATAAATGCTTCAAGTAAAAGTATTAGAGAATTGAATTTTGCATAGAAAACTTCAAGTATGATTAAATTAGTTCTTTGTATAAGCGAGATATGTAAATTTAAACATTATGTACTTTTTGGTTTCTGTAATTAAGTTTGCTATGACTTAGGACAAGAAATAACAAAAAAATAAAGAATTTAATGTCAATGTCAAATACGTGCAATTTTATTATTGGGTCTGTTATTATACATATTTTGATTATTAACAAAATATGTATAGTGTAACAGGCGACAGACGTACAAGGAAGTCATGTGGTGTCCACATCAGATATTTTCATTATATGTAAATAATTTTGATAATTAAAAAAAAAACGGAAAATGTTAATACTAGTAAATATGCAGATATGGTGTTTATATATGGATATTGTAAAGGTAATAGTTGTGGCACGCCCTGAAAATATCGACATAGATATTCAAGAATGAATTTATATGATTTTCATTGTTTTTTAATTATACTTATACTGCATTCCACGTAAGAAAATAGCAGATGGCGCTTGTGAGTCGACCGTTTTTACATAAATAAAATAAATAAATATCTCATCACGGCATATTACCCATTTCTGGGTGTGTCAGTATCTACAACACATGTAGACAACGGTAATGATGACGATATATTTTACCGTGTGCGCGCTTACCAGGCGTCACCTCACAGGCACTCATAGCTGGTGTGGAGAGTGCACCACAGGGGTCACTTTTGTGCCATTTAAAATTGGAAATATTTGGCATCTGTCGGGATCGAACCCGGTTCCCCCAGGTTCGCGATCAGACACTCAGGCACGCGGCCACGAGACACCATTTTTGCAGTTTTTACATGCATTAAATAAATAATTTAAATTCGTGTAACCAAACTTTGTCAGTAACAAATATTTTTATCTGTACAAATGTAGACCTGAATATTAAAAATTACAATTACAGTTAAATATCTCTTGATTCTGTAGATTTTATTTGATAACTAACAACTGACGGGTGATATTTTTTTTCGTTTCTGTACAATAGGTTTGCATTCTAACCAATCAATGGACAGAATTTATATGCCTATCTAAACCAACGCTATTTTCTCACATGAATTGAAGTATATTACCTATTTTTCTTTTTTTGAAAAATTTAAATATCTCAGAACTACTGAGTTTTAGTAAGAGTACCTTTTTTGTTTATTTTACTTTTATGTTAATTGGTAAAAAAAATAAGGCTAAAAATGTTCATGTCTCGCCCATATGAGACGCCTCTAGTTGATAAAAAAAATAAAAAGAAAGAGCCAAGTTTCAATATTTTAGTGCAACTAGTATCGGAGTTAATCGCCACTATTATGTATCTCAATGTATCATTTGTCATTGGCTACAAATATCGATTTTATTTTTTGCACACTCTTTTATGGATCACCCAGTATCTAAAATATTATAGTTTTAATATAAGATTCAGATTTCTCCTCCATGACCATCGAAACATAATTTTTTTTCTCTCTTAGTGTGGTCTCTCCTTCATCTTCTAACAGTTGAGCATCTGATCTGCTGGTCCATCTCCTTCTTTTGTTTACCTTCCCAGCTACCTGTGATATTCTATCCTTATCTTTTAGACCTGTCTCCTACTCCTACACCGTCTCCAAACAATGCAGTTATTATTTATTAACGTAGATTGAGCCATAACTCAGCCCATTGTCATAATTATAGGCTCAGTGCTCCATAGAGGCGCTACCAAACAATTACATATGTTTGACTTAGATTTATAGACAGTTAAACACACGCTAATTGATATTTAATTCGGGTCACGCCACAGACGAGTTAATATAGTAAACAAAAAAATATACGACTGAGATGATTGGTTTATGTTTTTGTATGGGTCAGATTTCATTCATAATATTTTGTACACATCATTTAATTGCCATATTTGCAAAAATTGGTTTATCACAAATTTATGCATATTCAACAATTTTCATTACATTTAAATCCGAGTTATATTATTTAAATAATAAGTAGTGCGTTTTAAATGTACTTCTTCTAATATCAATTTGTAAATTGAATATTAATTAAAATATTACATGCATAGGTATACAAAAAATAAAATTATACAAAGTACATAATTTTTTTAAAATAATACCTATGAACACAGATTAGGGATTTTAAATTTTTTATTTGATTGTTGGTAACAGTAATTAACATTTACTTATATTATTACTTATTTTAATAGTAAGATTTACTAAAATGACAATGGGGGATTCCACCATTTTTTTTTATATATAATTTCATCTGAAAATATTAGGAAAACTAAGACTATTGATGAAAATCCGGCGCAAAAATTCCTATTAATAAGCGAGTTATGGTCTCCCGAATTTTGAAAAGATTGACGTGACGTCACGCTTATGTGTTTTTTTATCAAACTGTTTTCATCATGGACATAAATGTTCTTGAAATATATGCTATTTTAAGTTATATTTACATAAAATAAATGAATATTATAACACTGTATAAGTCTACATACTTTATAATTACAGGTGTATTTAAATTATTAAGTTTAATGCAAGAAATTTATGTTAAAATAAGAACTGTTCGAAAACAACAGTACAGGAATGTTAGCCCCTCCTTTCTAATTTGAATTTCTTAACTTCCATTGGTAGTAATCCCCACCTCCTAACACGCTATTTGTTATGCATGTATAGGCGGTCTTTCGGTCGCCAATCAAAAAATTAAAAAATAGATTTCATATTCGTGTCGAAGCGCTAAAACAAAAAACCCCTTATTTTCGAAATATCTCAATTATACCATTTCATTTTTTTATTAATATTCGTTATTCAGCATATACATTCGTATATTTTTACTATTTTCCTTTAATTCGATTGAGCTGGAATCCCCTATTACCTAAACGCGTAGTTACTAACCTAACAGAAATTAGGTTTGAGTTCTTTTAAGAAATACTTTATAACATCCAAATGAGTTTCATAAAGAACATATTAAACTACCAAAATAGAAAAACTTAATGTAGACTGTATAATGTATTGTGAGACATTTAAAAACCGGGTGATTTTTCATCAAGGTGTACATAAGATATTTTTAGACGACCATTGTGATAAGTATGACATATTAACGTAGTATCCTAACACTGAAAGTTGAACTTATGACATTAGTGTTACGATATATTTCATATCGTAATAGTTGACACGGTTGCTAGGTTACTATGTCATTATTTTCTGGCTATATGTATACATTATTCATTTGTCAGCTGTCCGCACGTTTGAACCTAAATTTCAGTTTTGTAAAAAAAGTAAAATTTATTTAAGCTCGTCTAAAAAATAATGTTCATAACTTGTATGAAATACAAATATCTTAGCTCGTGTGTATTGACTTGCACTCCGCTACGCGTCGTGCGTCAATTTACACTCGCATGATATTTGGTATTTTTCATAACTTGTTACGAAAATAACTATATTAAATTAATTCAATTTCGTATTAATAGCAACAGATGGCATTTGAAAAAAAAAAATGTTTGACATTTTATTTGTCAAAACTTGTTATTATAACCTATAACTTGTGCAAATTTTATTGTTATAATTTTACTAATTTAATTTTTGTCAAGCAATTTCTAATCTTTTATAAAACATTAAAAAGAAAATACAACAAATCATAGCTAACAAATTCTGAAAGATTAAATGCCAAACATTTGTTTATCTTGGCTATTGCTATTACTACAAAATTTATTAAATTTTAAAATTAGTTTATGGGACCAAAATATTACATAATTTACATGTATTTGGTGTCATCTGATGCAGATTTTTTTATTGATACAACAAACATCATCGCCAGTTAAAACGGGGGACAACAGTTTGCAAAAAACTGAGTTCCTATGTTAATCTTCTATGTGCACCTTGAAAAAAAAAACACTCGGTATATGCTTTGTCTATTTTATAAGAAGATATTCCATGATAAATATATGAGTTTGCTTATGCATTAATATGTATTGTAAATTTTCGAGAAATATTTGCATAAGTTGTTTTATTTTCTTGTGAACATTTTGAGAGGTAAAAACAATTCCAGCCACATAACCACATAACCACAAGTAGTTAAAATATTTCCCCGTCTTGTTAGGTGGCACAAAAAACGGCCAAAAAAATCAAGTGACACTTCAAATTTATACAGCATCAGATAAGGCTCGGCGTGGTTATGAATTACGATGACCGTTCGCTTCAGATTGACATGGGTACACCTATCTACATCGTTTTATCTCTACACGGCTAGAATACACACTAAACAATATTTGGACAAGGAGTTCTCACCTTACTCCCGTGGATTTTTAATTAAATAAATAAATCTTACCTTACGACACAACGAATATGAGATATCTTGTTTCCTGTTGTATTTTATATTTTTATAGAGGACGCACAAAGAGAAAATTAATTAGGAAACGTATCATTTTTAATTAGATGACTTTCTTTTCAACATTGAGAGAAAGAAAATGAATAATATTTGTGAGATTATTTTGAAATTATTTAATAGGGCTGTTTTTATGCCTTCTAAGTATTAAATTAAAAAAAATATTCTTAAAAGCTTCAAATTTGAAAATATCACGAAATTTCCTTAGATATTTTACAATACATACATACATACATACATACATACATACATAAAATCACGCGTTTCCCACTTAGTGGGTTAGCAAAAACCCGAAAACAATAAGAAAAGGCATGAAAGTAAGAGCTCCACTGAATCACTTAACTCTTTAAAAACATTCTTCTTTCGCCTTGTCCAAAATCATCATAACATTCATACAAAGAACATATTAATGTGACCGATTTTCGGTAGCGAATAACCGCATCCGGACCACAATAATAGTTACGCAACATTCCTATCCAGGCAAACTTCTTTCGCCTCAGCCACATTCATAATCGTATTCATACATGCTCTTCTTCTCTTTCCACTCGGAAACTTACGCTCCTTCAAAACACTACCAATCACATCCATCCACTTACACACTGGACGGCCACGCAATCGAACACCCTCAACTTTACCAACATATATGCGTTTTACAAGTCGTTCACTCATCATTCTCTCCACATGACCAAACCATCTCAACTGACTCACTCCAACTCTCTCACAATTAATTATTGAAATTTATGTTAAAGCCTGTTTTGCATTTGTCAATTTTTGCATCAATTTTAAGAACTTGGTCAAGATCTGGAAATTGAGCTTAAAAACATTTGCATTACACTAGTCAATTTTAAGTTAGTATAGAGCATACACTATTTTTCCTTCAATTTTTTAGTTCTTTCTAGTAGTTTTAATACGAAGAAAATTGATAAATGTAAAAAGTTGGCTAAAAATTGAAGAATTTATTGTATAATTTTAACTTCAATTTATTGAGCTTGGCTAAGTTCTTAATATTGACAGAAAAATTGACAAATGTAAAACAGCCATAACATTTTGAAAAAGTCAAGTGCTCTGAAATAGAATGTGACGTCAAAGTTCATACAGCTAAAGATGATCCGACGTCACAGGAATGGGGGCGGGGCTTGTTTTTCATTAGGTACTATTTCAGGCGCCAATCTTTTTATTTTATTATGTACGAAAATACCAACAAATTATTATTACTATGAAAAATATTGCATAAACTGTCATTTAAAATACTAAAATGTGAAACCGGGTCATAGGTGTATTTTAAATAAAATCCGTTACATGTAAACGAACCGTTAAAAAATTTAACAAATCAAGCAAATTGACATATGACAAAAATTTGGTTTTTGTTGTATGTCAATCTAGTTGATTCGCTAATTTTTTAACGGTCCGTTTACATGTAAGCATGTAACGGATTGTGTTTAGAATACACCCATCATTGTGTGAATTTTTGCCTTCAATCAAGTAAGAGGCAACCTTTGGTATACATTTTATAACAAATTTATAATAATAATAATAATAATAATAATAATAATAATAATAATAATAATAATAATAATAATAATAATTAATAAATAATAATACTAAATAATAAATAATAATAACACTTTATTTCACAGACCATACATAGTGTAGAAAAGGTCACAAAATGAAAATACAAAGTAGTTACAAAAAATTGACACAAAATAGTTGAAGTTTAACATATACAGGAATATTAAATTATGCATCGATTATATAGATAAGAGCTAATTATAACATAGAGAATATTATTAGATTGAAATGAAAACACTTGTGTCATTAGTCATCCATTAATTCCACCATACTATAACAAGTTTTACAAATTAAAAATTGTTTTACTTTATATTAAATTTTTTTCAGATCCTGTAAATCTTTTACGGAATTGAGGCAGTTTATTGTATAAAATATAAAACTAATCCATGTAATTTTGATTATTTTATTGATTTATTTAATCTGATTCTTGGAACTAATAAGTTATCTTTTCCACTGATATCAAAGTAATGGATATCACTGTGGTATTAAATCGTTTTTTAATATGTATAACCACATTTAAAATATAAATAAAGAGAAAAAATAAAAGTTTCTCTTTTTTGAACAACTCTCTGCAGGAGGATCGATAATTTAATTGAAACATATTTCTCACGGATTGTTTTCTGCAATTTAAAAACTCTAATTGATGATGTTGAACAACCCTAAAAAAATTCCGTAGCACAAGAAGGAGTAAAATTTGGTGAAACAAAAGGTTTTTGCTGATGGTGCATTTTTTGCCCAATAAAATTTCGTTCATTACCAATATTATGACCTACCAATGTTTAATATAGTATCCTTATTTCAAACCTTTTTTAAAACAAAAAAAAAACTGTTATTCTCCATTTACATAGGCATCCATAGCTCGTAAAAAATGAAATAACTCTCTCCGTCATGTGCCTAGTTGAAAATTATTCTTCCCTGACTTTTTATAGAGTGCCCAAAACAAATATTATGCCAAGTGTTTAACACTGCGACTGTGCATATCAACAAGATAATTAATATATGGAAAAAATAAAATGGTCCATCGTCTCTCGTCGGCTGCTCTCGGCTGTGTTCGTTTCTCCCCGCGAGAACAGTTGAAACTCACGCTCCGAGCTTCCTATGATTTAGTTCGCCTGAGACCACAGTTGGGAAAGCAGTGCTGTTGACGTCACGTGACGTTTATTGTTGGTATTCCGCGAGTGCGTTTTGTTTATTGTTACCATGGCAATATGTGGATGATTGTTTAGTGATATTAACTGTGTGGTGGATTTTTGTTGGTGATTTTTCGGGAATTTGGACGAATTTTTGAGGATATTTTAAGGTATGGAAAGACCATTAATCATTTTTGATAAATATGAATGTTTGTTTGGTTATTAATGAATTTTAAATTGTTGATAATGTTGTTGAACTTGCATTGTATATTTTGAAAATATTTTGAAAAAGTACGTGACTGTAAAATGTAAAATAGCTGAAATTTTGTTCTCGGAGCAATTTTGCCGGCGGCCAAAAGTTGTAACTTTGGAAAAGTATTTTATTCTAATTCTGAACAGTATTTTTATTTTGTATGTATTTATCATCTAAAGACTAAAATTTATTAGTATAATGTGTCAAATTTTATTTCTTAGTTTTTCGTAACGAATGGTCAAAGTTTCGTACATTTGCGGTATTATACTGTAAAGTTAGTGTTTTTGTATGTTCTTTGGTTTTAGTAATACAGAATTTTGTACAATATTTACGTGTATACTACGATTTTGAGACTTCATATTTCATTCTATAAGTATAAGTAATCCTGTAATTTTCAAATTTTTTGACTGTATGACTCATATTTTGTAAATGTTTTCAAAACTATGTTATTTTTGTTTATATATGAACAAAATATTTGAAATTAGTTTGTATATATGTTTAAATATAATCTAAAGTAAATAATACTTGTAAAAATATTTAGCTTGCTGTAACTTTCTTTTACTTACTTTTTTTTATTTAAATTTAAATCTTTTAAATTATGTAAATTATTACCATAATCTTGTAGTTAAATCTACAGTTAAAATGTTTTCTACTCGTAGTTTATAAATGTTCATTTATTTCATTATTGAACAAATTGTACATTATTTTTTCTCACTTTTAAAATAAAGTATGGTCTATAAAATTTTCTGTTTGTTTTTCTATATTGTTGTAATATGTAGTGTTCGTCGTTTCATTCCAAAATCGCATATAAAATAATTCTTATTATTTATAATACCGGACATTATTTTCAAATATATATTAGCTAAAATGTTGGATTAAAGTATGAATCTATTGGCGTACTATAATACTAATAGTAAAACTATTTTCTAAGTAAAATTCAAATGTATTTCTATTTTTATCTTGCATGTTCTGTGCCAGACTAATTTTAGATAAATAACATTATAAAATATTTATAAAATGGTATTATTAAACTGACAGCAATAATGTGGGATTACATAAAATATAGGTGCACTGGTCTGGTTAAAAATATATCTAAAGAATTGAAGCGCTATTTAAATACATATTTGTTTGTTAACTATCAACAGAACAATAGTATTTTACATTACTAGACAGGTAAAATGGTATTTACCTACTGCTGAAAGGACGAAATGACTGGCGAGCCTGTCACTTCCTTGAGGCAGTAAAACAGTTACCCTGGCGTGTATTGTCCAATATTTTATTTGTTACTAGTAAATAAAATTTTAAATTATAACCAAAACCTGTCAGTTGCAATTGATATTTATTTTTAATGCGTATGATAGTAACAAAACAATTATTATTTAATATTTTCTTTTTAAAATGCCACCATTATTAATTTGACAGTGACATTTATCTATCAGTTACATATATTTGAAATATGAACTGCGTAACTAAAGAATTGTGTTTTATCTTTAAAACATAAACTCCGGGATTTATAAATAATATTTTTTTTTTAATTATCTGTAAAATATATGGGAAAAGTATTAATACAAACTTGTAGAAAATTCAGTAATCTTTAATTTTTATAATAACATAAATTGCGAAAAAATTACATTTAAGGGTATTTTTCGAAGAAATACTATTGTGAGCTTCAAGTAAAACGTCATTTCCGGTTATTTGATTTACACCAAAATCTAATGGCTTCTTTCTATAATGAAGTAGGGCCGATGTACAAGGTTTTAAAACACACACACACACACACACAGAGAGTGTGAGAGAGAGGAAATGTTAAAATCGGATTCTAGGGACCTTGAAACGTGGTCATTTACCAAAATCTCGATATGCGATTTTTATCACGATCCCTATACCTCCCTTGCCAAGGATAGCGGGAGGCTCGGAGGAGGTAAAAAATGAAGTTTGTGCTATTGGGCTTCCAAAATTAAAATGCGCCACTGGTGGCAGATTTCTGAACTGAGTGAAGTGTACATGTAAACAAAAACAATTAAATAAAAGTAAGGCTATGTAGATAGAAATTAATATACGTACAACTACAGCAATGAAATATAATCTAAATAAAGGAAATCAAATATTTTTTTATTAAAAAAAAAACAATATAATGTTAATTAAAATATGACTAAAATACTCTTAACCTACAACTACTTACTAAAATTAACCCTATTAACTAAAATATTATTAAAACTATCACTAAATTGTTACTACAAGAAATATCAAACTCAATTCTACCGAAATTAACAAAAAAAAAACACTATACTACATCTCAAATTAAATAAAAAACTACGAAAATTAGTCTCACACCAATTGTACTCTTTTGGAAGCCAGTGAAAAATGTACCATTCGTTTGAGTTTTGACGTTTGACGCCAGCGCCATCTCTTGATAATTTGGAAGCCTAATATCTTACCAATAGAAAAAATATTTTTTTGTACACCACTGTATAGACGCTATAATAATATTGAAACGTTTTTTCGATAACTAACAGTTTTGAGTTATTTGATAAATAACCAAAATCAGTTTTTTGTCCTTATCTAGTGACCTAAACATCACTAGAATGACCCCCTCTAATAACTGGTAACTTTTGTCCCGTTACACCAAAGTCCTCTTACAGTTACCGAGAAACAAAAAGTGGCCCCGATAAAAAAAAACACCCTGTACATAGGTATGCGAATACGTATATAACATATGTGTAGTAGTCCACATAACATATAGACAAGTAAATCATACAAATCGCTACCGTATAAATATATAGCATTCCGTCCGTCGTCATCAATAGGTATATAATATTCAGTTATCATCTGGTCGTAAACAGAGTATTTAATCCCGTGTAAATCAATTACACGCACTGACAATTTTCACTTTAAACAGAGTAAAAAAATGGGAGCAAAAAGTGGACAGCTGTTGACTATATAGCAGAGCAGGTACTCGTACAAAGCCGTGGTTGGATTCTGTTAGCGCTGGGCTGCCTGAAGGCAACAGGGCTCGCCTACCATTTTAAAGGCCCTCGTTAACTTTTTCAACTTTCTGGTCAGTGCCCTGTGCCCAACGGAACGTGCCGCATACAACACACGTCCGGGCTAAGGGGCAGAAAAGAAATATTCAAAAGATTTACAAAGTTGCACAAGGATGAAAAGTTTACAAAATGTAGAAAGTTATAAGCAGGAATTTTTATGCTTAAATAAATAACGAGAATTCAGTTTATGAAAATATACTTAACAAAATGTATCAATATAAGAGCCCAAACTCATAATAAGGTAGTTCAACCGTTTTACATTTTCAACAAACAAATTATAAAACACGCAAATTGTATGAGATTTTTTTTTACTATACTGTATTCCAGATAAAAATGGAGTTAGGAGTAAGTTAGGGCTTACAATTTCAGCCTTCTGATTGATCTAAAGACGAACCAAATTTAAAATAGTGAAAGATTTATAACAAAACATTTCAGTCATATGTCAACTGGAGTTAAAGACAGAAATGTACAAGGTAAACGAGCAATATCGATGTTAAATAGTATTCTGTGTGATCAAACAATATCAAAAGAAAAAATTTGACGTTTCGAGTTGTCAAGTATGTCTTACACAAAAAAAAATTATAAGTTTTATGTGTGTAAAACAGGCTGGCGCCGTAGCGCCACCAATTCCATTCTTATCTGGAATACATTATTAAAATATAGATTTTAAAATTACAAAAACTGAATATACAGGGTGTAGCACAACATTTGTTTATTAATAATCATAAAATTGACAATTCTAATATAAAATTATTGAAACAAGTTGATAATAATAGATATTTAGACGCACATGAGAGTTTGATAATACATAAATTTAAAGATAAATTGATGAACGCGGACCTAGGTCCCATCCCAAATTCTAAATTATAGGAGTTAATATAAGACAATTACTCTGTTTAATCTTAGTTACCCAGTTAGGTATCCATTCACCTATGACTCCTGTCCCTATATAACCCGTGTTCTCTCCCTTATTCCTCAGAGCTGTTTTGACCTCTGGCATGGTTTACATGCTGAGTAATCTTAACTTCTCTGTTTTCACTTTGTAATTTCTACTGATAATGAGAACTTAGTTCTCGAAATACGTATATAGTTTTTAAATTTATTGTTAACGGGTTTTTTCTTTAGTTATACAGGGTGTTACGAAAGTACGTCTACAAAGCTTAAACCATGGTGGAACTGACCCCATAGATAGTAAACCTGGCAATAATTTTTGTTTAACATGCTTTCTACAAGAACTAGAGGCCTTTAAAACTGACCAATCATGTCATAGTTCAAAATTTTGCAATAAAGTAAAAATCAATGTGTTCTCCGGAAAAAAATGTCACACCTGTCACAAATGACATATAAGATCATTGGTGTCGCGGGATAATTCAGATTTTCATAATGCAAACTATATGTTTATGAACACAGATTATAAGTAATTAGACTAACAAATAAATAAAATAGATGAGTTCAAAATAATTTTTATTCTTGAAATGTCTAGAAAACATACATGTATATTCAACTTTGTTGGTCACCCGATAATAATAACAATAAGAGCTCAACTGACTCACTCCAATAACTCACTGTACCGTCTTGCAACTGCACGACTATTTTGTTAATGTATCGCCATAAACCATATGCATGTCTGCATACTCTTGATTTGTAAATGGCATTTTGCGAATATCAAAAAACAGAATATAAATTGTACGTCTATGCAAAAAACATTTAACGTCAGTTTTGATAATTAATATTTTTTCCAGAGAACTCATTGATTTTTACTGTTTTTGTAGAAAGCATGTTAAACAAAAATCACTATCTATGGACTCAATTCTACCATAGGTTAAGCAATGTACACTTACTTACATAAAACTCTGTATAAATCGTAGAAATAGATCAAGAAGATTTTAAATAAACGAGAAAAGAATTTGTGAATATTTCTACCACTTTCTTTCTATTTCGACGATTTAAACATTTAGGAAAGATAACAAATAATTATTAAAAACTTAATATGGTATTCAAGTATTCCACCATTTAATATTGGGTTCCATCGCATTTATTAGTAATACCAGCTTTCATTTTACTAGTCATTGGTCATTGTATTAGTAAGCCCTGCACATTTTTCTGTTAGTATTGACTTATAGAATATTATTCCATACTAGTATGTCTTGCAAGGCAGGTTTTTTACTGTACGCACTGAATTTTTACGAAGTTGTTTTTCATTGTGCCAAAAGTAAAGGGTCCCAGTACAAGTTAAATCTGGAGTAGAAGATGACCGTTAAGGTGATTCTATCATGAAGCAAGACAGTTTTTAATGAAATTTAAATGTTATTTTTCATGAGTTTTTATGCATGCAAATTTTTAATTTAACATCCGTGAGCTGATTTGAAAACAAAATAGAGCGAAAATACATTAGCAATATAGGAATAGTGTCTTACAAGGTAGTTTTTTCTTAGTAACTCATATAGTAAATGACAAATTTGTACAAAAACGACAATTCAATTAGATTTTGCCCACGCTCTAACTCAAATACTATCATTCAGAAAATTCTGAAACCTTGTATTTTGACCCTATTCTAATATGGAAAGAAACCATTAGATTTTGGTGTATATCGGATAACCGGAAATGGCACTTTACTTGAAGCTCATAATAGGTTTTCTTCAAAAAATACCATTAAATGCCATTTTTCGCTGTTTTGAAAATTAAAGATTATTGAATATATAAGGTATACATTAATACTTTTTCTATATATTTTACAGATAAAATTAAAAATTAATATTTTTTATAAATCCCGCAGCCTAAGATAAACACAATTCCTTTGTTACACAGTTCATGTTTCAAACGTGTGTAACTAACAGGCAAATGTCACTGTCAAAAAAACTAATCACTTCAAATTAATAATAATAGTGACATTTTAAAAAGAAAATAGTAAATAAAGCAGTAGTTATATGCAATGGAACATGATATAGTTTGGGGCATTAGTAATGACGTAGGTATATATTTAAAAATTAAATAGTGGGAGATTTTGTGTTGGCCACATCGGATTTTTTTTATTTTTATAAATTTATATTTTACAATTTAATTCACTAATTAACCCTAAACTATTAAAATTTAGAATATCTCTTATAAATTTTATTATTTAGGAAAACTTTTGTATGAGACTGCTATGATTCTAAGATCGAACCATTCTCGGAACCATCTTAAAATGGCGGTCGAATTATTGCGAGAACTATTATTATCCGTTATTTGGCTCACAATTTCTTTAGTTTTAAATCTATATTTATATACATAACCGAAATAATTTTGTAGAAATTTCTAACAATTTGATAGATTTTATAATTTGTTGAAAATGTAAACCGGCCGAATTATTATGAGTTTGGACTCTATTTTTGTAACTAATTCGTCTTACAAACACTTTTCCAAAAAATTGTATCTACGCTTGGCTCTTTTCTATTTGTATTTACTGACTTACTTCTCTACGCTGTAGTATTGTCCGTCCTACAAGTGAGAATAAATAGTCCAACCTACGTGTTATGGCGCCAACTTAGCAACCAGGCGCCTTGTGGATATTTTTCATTAGTTAAGTATGAAGCAACCGAAAGAAAAGAGAGGTTCGAGCTATATGACAATGACAAATACAACGCAGTGGGGAGTGCAACGTATATAGAGAGATATTAAATATGAACGCTTGCATAAATCAACGAAGAAGATGGTTTATTTTATAACGGAGGAAGGTTGTAGATGCAGTCAAGGCTGTACAGAAATGGAAGATGAAATTTGCATAGGATAATTATAATTGATTGGGAATGTATTGAAAAATGATTTAATATATGTTCGATAGTTTTTATGTTTGTAACCGTTAAGTTTCTTTAAAAATTCTGTTGAAACATTTTGTGACAATAGATGTGGAAAATATCTTGCTTTCCAAAGCCTGTTTTACATTTGTTAATTTTTTTGTCAATATTATGAACTTGGCCAAGTTTTAGAACGCTTGTCAATGAGATCATTTCACATTTTCTGAAAAAAATAGATCAAATTAAATATGTAGGTATATGTAGTAGCGTTTAATTTCAAATATTTCAACCACTGACGATACAGTGTCACGGATACGACAGTCGAGCTCTACCGGTTTAATTTGGAACTATGATTGTTTGGTTTGGTATTTATTTAAATAAATGGTTTATATACATACCTTATACTGCACTAGTACTTTTAAAGAAATAATAATCAGGCACCTGCATCGAAATGTATTTATGGTTTAGGTTCTTTTCAGGAAATAAATGTCTGTTCAGATTCAGTTTCAGTTCAAGATAATAAGAATTATAACGGTTCATTGGTTTTGGGTTCGGGTTTGACTTTCGGTTCAGAGCGATAAATGATTAACAAAAATATGGTGGTATTAGTAAATTTAAAATCACATTTAATTTGAAATTTACAATTTTTAATTATATATAACAGATCGGAACCGAATTGGAATTTAAAACGGTTTACATTAGGTTCAGGTTTCTTAACCTTGACAAATAAAGTTTCGGTTTAGGTGCAGGTTCATCAAAAATTCCGAATAATTTGGGTTTTCGGTTTAGGTTTAGATTCACTTTCAGGTCTCTGATAATAATCTTCTCTCTTGTATATTTTGCTGCCAGATGTCACAATTTTAGGTTAGATTACTGTTTCATGTTATAAAGCGTAAATGTGTACGTGATATGTGTGTACGAGAGAATTGTCTTTGTGTGAGTATAAAACTGTGTCGTCACAAATTTAGTTTAGTTTAAAAGCGCGAAAGTTTATTAGCAAATGAATGAAAAGATAGATATTTCAAATTATTAAATGAGATGGATTTCATGATTTTATAAAAAAAATAGACAATTTTTTCTTAAATGATCCCATTTCAACCGCTAAATAAGCTGGAAATAGAGTAGGTTCTATTTTTCCTTTAATTTTTTAGTACTTTCTAGTAATTTTAATAACACATCAATATGTCATTTTAATTATATGATTGTTAATGTCTCAATGACTTTGATATTTCAATATGAAAAAATCTGATGTGACCAGCTTAGTACCTTTCCTCAGTTCTATTTATTTTGTACAAATTATTATAATTTTATTGGATTTATAGAATCTTTTCCAATGTACTTTCGGTATGGAATTTGTAGAAAGTTGTATATGTTCTTGTTACAAATTTATTGGATATATAGAATCTTTTCCGAGGAACTTTTGGCATGTGATTTGTACAAAATACATAGAACTGACGTAAGGTAATGTGCTGGCCACATCAGATTTTTTAAAACTCATATCACATTGGTCAACAACTAAAAATACCTACTGTAATAAAAATGAAAGATTGTAGACTTATATGTAAAACTGATGTTATTTGTTAGTTGTTATTTGCTATGCATTTATTTATTAATGTTTAAATATTGCGAGAGGTTTGCCCTCGCCATAATTAATAAATATAGCATGTGGGCTGTGAAAATAAATATATTAATAATTAAATATTCAGGAAATAAGCATAATCCAATGTATACGACTGTAAATAACGTTTAATAGCCGTCATAAATCCTGATTTATTTTTATCGGCAGATTTTTGAGAATTATCAAGTAGATAAGCGCATAATTTATTGAAATGGAGAAAGATAACGTTGGTTACTTCATCCTCATTCCGTTGCGGATGTATTTAACCCGGCGTTAAAGTGATTTCACGGTTGCTCAAACTCTCCGTTAACTCTACGACAGATTAACGCGCACCTCTGGGAATTCGCTCTTGCGAGATGCCATGCTTCAACTTTAATCTTTATCATTGCTCCAAATACCCAAATTAAAGGGAGGGTTTACAGGAAAATTTAATTAAATAATTAACCTAATTTTAGAAGGAAATAGCGATACTCGTCTCATATACGTGAAGAACAAATAAAATAGCAAGATCTATGCGATTCCACGAAGAATAAATATACATGAATACATCATTTTTAAAATAAATAAATATCATACCAGATTATTACCCATTTCTGGGTGTGTCAATCTGTTTCTATTATAAAAATTTCCAATACAAAGAAATATCAAGTTCTCTGTATATCTTTTTGCAAAACTACCGATAAATTCTAAGATGTTTCTGTTTATTCATGCTCTATTAAAATTCACTTATTTGGTTATTTGTATCAATTTAGCGGTCTATAATTACAAGTAATATTTGCTTTATCATCTAAGAAACTGATGTGTGATTATGTAAGATTGCCAAAACATGCTGACAGTTCTTCAACTGTTTAGTCAACAAAACAGACGAACATCTAGTCATGAAGTAAACAGTTACGCCACAAATGAATAAATAACTGACAATCGATGTTCGCATGAATATTTTATGAGGCACTTTGTGGTTATATCTATACATATTAATAGGAAAAATCGGTCAATATTTTGTTACAGCTGGTATAGTATTGGTTAGAATAGGCTATTCCACGACATTTTTTTATTTTTATTTCTTTCTTGAATTATATAAAAATATAAGAATACATGTGAAAGCTCGAGTTAAAAATTCCTCCAAATAAGTGAGATATTAAGGTCCGAATTTTAAATTTGCTTTGTGTCGTAGGTAATGTGGGTATATCAGAAGTAAACAAACAGTCGTTCGCAGACCACGAAAAATCTTGAGTAAATTACAAAATAATGTATATTTAAATTGTACCATTATAGTTCATTATTAGAAGCCTAAAATAAATTATTATACTTAATTTATTTCACATTTTTACTTTTTTTATAAAAAAACAAAGAAATTAGAACATCACTCGAACAGCAATCGAACAGAACCGGCACACCCGTAGATGTATATTCCTTGGAAAAGATTCTATAAATTCAATAAAATTATAATACGAACTTACACAATGTAAATTGCACTTGACACTGACATCTGTCAATTAGAATTATTTGAATATATCAGCTGTTCCCATGATTATATCAAAGCTGGCTGATTAAATGAAAGTTAATCTTTTTATAATTCTTTAACTCTATATCTATCGAATATGAAGGAAAATGTATAATCTAATCTATAGACAATAAGACATTCTTTCTTATTGATAATCACATAGAATGTCAAAAAATGATATTTAACTGGTTTTTTTCACGACTAACTGTTAATAACTTCAAATAAAGGAACTTCCGGTTGACCAATTATAACCAAAATCTAATCAGCTCTTCATATGGATGTAAAGAAGAGAAATACGAAAAAAATATAATTTTTAGAATTGTAATATTGGAGTTACCGTCGGAGAAACTTTTATCTCACACACACACACACACACACACACACACACACACACACACACACACACACACACACACACACACACACACACACATCATAGTAAAACTAGGAAAATCGTATTCTAGGGACCCTAAAACATGATTAAAATAGACTTTTCCTTATTCATTAGCTATTATCATTCATATTTTCAATGAACTTTTACTATTTATGATTACTGGGACTGTGGAATAGCCTATTGCATGATGGAAGTATTTACTGTAGGTACTTTTACTGCAATTATAATGAAAATTTTATGAATATAATTTGTCGGAAATCGATAAGGGCAGTAAAGAAAAATAACTAGTTTGCCTCAATTTATAAACAAACAGATTGACTCATTCAGAAATCTTATATTGCAAAGTATATACAACCAATTAATAAGTAATATTACTTATTAAATGGAATAGCGAAAAGACGTGTTGATAATCTGGATGCTGACATAACATCCATTACAAGAAAAATTAGAAATAATGGCACTTGCAGTAATTCTTTTTGTTCTTCCAATTTAAAAGCAAATTTCTTGAACCAATTACTATAACTCCTAATTTTCGCGTTTTTCTCATCATCATTTTGCTGAGAAAACAAGAGCACCACATCAACAAGCTACCATGGCAACTCGGCGCCTGGTCCGGTAGTAGTCTAATGGTCATAATCACTTAATAACACGTAGTTAGCCATAGCGCATAGCATGTGAGTCTCAAACGACGATATGAGGGACAATTAAGATTTATTTCGCTCATAAATTAATTCTCCAAGCCTGACAATTAAACCGCAGGAGTAATGTTTATCAACTAGCCAAGCAATCTCGTTACAAATTTAATTTTAATCCCGGAGCTATTAAACACCAGATTGCTAACAGCATCAAGAAATTTAATAGTTTTCACACACAACGACGCGTAATAGTAATCGTAACCCAAATTGATGGAGCAGATCTGTTCCAAGACAAATCTCAATTGATACAACTCGTTTATCTAGGATTTCTTAAAAACGACGCCAGTGCTTTTGAGATTTGATTCATGGGGACACAGTTTTTAATAAAAATAAATATTATTATTAATTATTATTATTATTACTATATTATTGGTATTATTATTATTATTAATTATTACTATTAATTTAAGTGCTTGTCACTTTTGTCATTGCGACTTAGGGCCAGTTTTACAATCTCCAGTTAAGATTTTAACTATCAGTTAAATAAACAAAATTGAAACGAAATGAACTGTCAAATGTCAGATTTATCATTGATGTCAATAATTCGATTCAATATTGTTTATTTAACTGACAGTTAAAATTTTAACCAACATTGTAAAATTGGCCCTTATAAGATCTATTGTAACATGGCCTTCTAGTCAGAAAAATTGACTGTCGGGTCCTGCAAAAAATTATAAATATCGTAATTATGACACTTGCATTATAATATTGGATGCCAATGGGCCATTATTTGCGCCGCTCTGTTGAACCGAAGATATGCTCGGTTTAGTAAAATATAATCTTACTGTTTCTTTAACATAAATGCTATTTTTGTTTGAAATAATTTCTTATGAGCATGAAAACTATAGTTCCAAAAATTATTTCAATCAAAAATGGCATTTATGATGAAGAAACAGTAATGGTGGGTTTATGCTGTAAAATTTAAGAATAGGAATAAAATTAATAATAGTGTTAAGAATAATTTTAAACATAACGATAAGTGGTGTTTATGCTGCCAGTTATAAGAATAAGCGTAAGAATAAGAGTAGTGATATTAAAGTTTTTAGGTTAGTGAAAAGTAGTTACATTTATTATTCTCATAGTGATAACAGGTAACATTTATAAGATTTATAATTTTATTATTATTTTTTAATTTGTTAAAATCGAGTACAATGAAAATATTTTTTTGTTTGAAGTATTTGACAGTTGACACGCATGCGCACTTCGCCAACAGGAATAAGAATAAGGCGTAAGGTTAAAAGAAAACGAACTTTGGCTTATTCCTTATTCTTATTTCTTATTCCTTATTCTTATTTCTGCAGCATAAACCGATTCGTATGTTTACCACTGTTCTTATTCTTATTTTTATTCTTAAATTTTGCGAGCATAAACCCACTATACTATACTCAGGCCAGGTAGATGCGTAGATGTACAAAGCAATGCATGTCTTTATTTCAATAGAGCGGCGCAATTAATGGCCCGAAGGCATCCAATGTTATAATGCAAGCAGTGAGCGATATGCCGCTTTTTCATAATTACAATATTATAGTTTACTGGTGGACCTAACGGAGTCAATTTTTCTGAAGCAATCACAGAATTCTGATGCAACCAGTTATTATTTTGCCAAAATATACCGTCCTTGAATTAACTTACTAATTGCAGTGTACCGCATAAACAGTGTGTACTCTTGGTACCTGAGTGTTAAGGGTGAGATTATCCAATATTTATATTTTCAAAAAATTTATTTAAATTACCTATTTCGCGATAGAAACAAAATAAGAGTAAAATTGAGTAACTCAATTACTTAATTTAGTGTAAAATAATAATTATTTAATTTTTTCTAGCACATCACCAGTAAAGTGAATTGAGACAGCCTGTAGATACCTATTTTGGTATCTGTTCCGTTCGGTTAAAAATTCCGAATCAGTTTCGTGTCAATATTGACTAAATGTTTATCACTTTATAAAAAAACCTGGACAAGATAAGCAATGAAATTAATTCGTTTACTCACCGTTTATCTCCGCAGAAGCCATAAAGTAATCTGAAACATATAAACGGCTTTATAACTATGTGTAACATCGCTATACTACAAGGTATATAGGAATAAACACAGTATAAATAGATCTACATAAACAACAACTTTACTACCAACGGATGTAATCATTTTTATTCCGGTGCTTTATTCATTAAAACCAAATTTTAAATAAATAAATCGAGAGGGGAATTAGTATTACGTTATAGGTTAATTAATTCAAAGCGAATGTCAGCATATATTAAGGATTTTGTCAATATTGCATTTTACTACCTAATAAATTTTATAAACACTATTATTTAGTACTAATTAGTATAGTAGCTTGAATTTATAAAATAAATACATAAATATTCTATAAAATATTATTTAATAGTCTTCCTAATAATAATAAGAAAACAAATAAAACCTATAATAGTATTCTTCACGTAACAATGTCGTTGAGCAATAACAAGTGTATTATTATTGACGACATACGTAAATGAAGTAGTCTCCTTTTGCTTCACAGGTTATAAAATCTGTTGATCAGATTCTATGACCAGTGTAGCAAAAAGAGGCTTTTTCATTTACATACATATGTCGTCAAGAATCATAAACTTTTTATTGCGCAACGACATTCTTACGCGAAAAATAATATACTTCTTCCTGTGTCTTGTAGCCATTTTGAATATATACAAGGGTCACATTTTTATTTGAAACTTTTCAGCAACTTATTATACATAAAAATTATCACTGGAATGTGCTTTGCACAATAATTATTATAGTTTTAATAGTTAATTAACTTTTTTATCAGAACAAAAGAATTTCGTTATATTGTGTGCCAAAACTGGCCTACTAACATTCCATATTCGCATTTTAATATAAATTCAATTGTATTAGATGTATTTATCTATATTTCTGGGTGTGAGAAGCACAGGGTAAAGTTGGGAGAGATAGCGCAGTTGTTGATATGGCGCCAGTGAAAAAACTATAAGTACAAATGTGATGTAAGGGATGTGTAGGGATTGAGTTTTGTGGTAGTAGTGCGTGTATTGTTACGTTGTGACTTAATTTCGGCCATAGGTGCTGAAAAAAGCAAATTTCGGTATAAATTATTGCTGTGAGGATCCGGCAAAACTTGGATCCGAGTACCCGGATCTCAAAATATCCGGTTCCTCTGATATCCGATGTTCGGATATTGAAGCGGATATCCGTAAATTTAATTCGGATTTGGATCCGGATCCAGATTTGAGTCCGGATCCTTTTTGGCTTCGGATCTGGACTTGGATCTGGATTCGGATTCGATGTTTTGTGTACGGATCCGGATCCGAATTTTAATTCTGGATCCAATTCTATTAACTATATCTAAACAAAAATTTATTGTGGATTATTTCAAAATCAGATTTATTTGGTTTTGAAACTTCATGATAATACTTATACATTCAAATATTATCATCGGGTTCAATACTGAGAATATTCGAATCCGAGAACCGATGTGGATTCTGAAATTCCATATCTAAAATCCGATACTCATACTCATATTCGGATCCGGATCCAAAATCCAATACGCAGATTTGGATCCAAAATCCGATTCTCAGATCCGGATCCAAAATCCGATACTCAGATCCGGATCCAAAATCCGATACTCAGATCCGGATAGTTCAACAATCAATTATCCGGATATCCGGATATTTTTGGATCCGAAACCGAAACTATCCGGATCCGGATCCCACCACTAGTATAAATGAAGCATCCAGATATAAAATTACTTCAATTACGTTATGAAGACGACAGCGTCATGAAAATAGTGCTAAAGGAAGTCTACGCTCAATATCCTTGTTTGGAAAGCAAAACGAATTAAATATTAAATTTAGTACAACATAAAAATTGCTAGATTGCATGATGCGCCAACTACCCTACTACATGTCGAGTGAAATGGTTTTTTTTTTACAAAAAAAGTTTTTTTTAATTATATTAACATTGAATAATTTACGTTTTGGTAACAATATGTGTTATTAATATATATGCATAATTTACTGTATGATTTGGTTTGTATACATTTAAAAAAATTTAGAGAGCGTACAAAAAACGTGCGCCATCTTTACCGACTTTACCCTACACCAAAAAAAAAAATCATAATTTACGACTTGAAGTCATAATGCATGTACTGAACATTATTATAATATTAAAATTGCCTCTATTTTATTAATTACATGGCTGAAATCTTGTAGTATTTCTTCCAACGACACCGTGGGCTGATAATGGCCCAGCTTTACTGCAGTATACGATGTAGCTACAGCTACACGTATAAAGTTACTGCATAAAGTTATTTGTATACTAGACGTATATAACTGCTGTATATGTCTGGTTTAATGCGAGACAGTTGTAAATACTGGAGTAATTTAAAATGTTTTTCCTAGCATGACATAAATGCGACTAAACTGTAAAGAAAAAAGGAGAAATTGGACGGAATTATAGGGAGTTGCACCGTAAAAAGCGAGAAATTTTTGTCAAATAATAATAACAGCTTGTTGACGAATTTAGTTCCTTTGTGAAGCATGGGGATGGAATTTCGCTTATTTCGTAAACGATTTTACTTGCATTTACAAATTATAAAACCCACGCAACTGGTGAGAAATTTCTACAAATTTCGTTTGACTAGTTTAAAATATAGATTTTAAACTCACAAAAACTGAATATATTATTCAAGTATTCCGCCATTTAATGTTGGATTACATCGCCTTTGTTAGTAATATTGTCCCATATTTCTTGCAAAGTAGGTTTTACTATATCTACTAGGTACTGGATTTTTACGAAGTTGTTTTTCATTGTGCCAAAAGTAAAGGGTTTCGGTAGAAATTAAATCAGGACTAGAAGATGACCATAAAAATGCTAGTCGAACTATTATCACCAGTTATTTGGCCCACAGATTTTTAAAGTTTTAAGTCTATGTAGCTGAAAGAGTTTGCGTAGATTTTATAATCTGTTAAAAATGTAAACCGACCGAATTATTATGAGTTTGGGCTCGTAAATTATAAACCTACAATTAATCTGCAGTTTATACAAAGCCAATAATAGTGACCATAAATTAATATTCATCCCGCATTTTAAAAATTATAAACATCATAAAATGAATCTCTCTCGAAGCACGTCACGTTCTTCTTCTTTCTTATTCAAGATTGAAGCACTTGTTGTCACTCCTGCCCCGCCCCATAAATCTTTTTTCCTCTGGCTCCCTGGTCACGCACGGCACTGGTGTGCAGGTGACGTATCACGCACCAGCACTCTGATGCTCGGATGTTTGTATGAATACGCCAAGCTGATAAATAGCCACAGATCGGTGATTGATCGATTGTCATGTGTTGGATGAATAAAACATTATCGTATCGTGAACTCTGGACAGGCTGTTAATATGGCAGACACCCCCGCAAGAATTAAACAGCCAGACGACTAGCAAATAGCAATTGTTTAGAAATCACGCGGGAATTTAAATAAGATTGCCATCAGTGCTGAAAATAATAATAAATAAATAAATATATCATCGGTATTGATGACGATATATTTTACCGTGTGGGCGCTTACCAGGCGTCACTTCACGGGCACTCATAGAGAGTGGAGAGTGCACCACAGGGGTCACTTTTATGGCATGGAAATATTTGGCGTCTGTCGGAATCGAACCCGGTTCCCCCAGGTTCGCGACCAGACACTCGGGCACGCGGCCACGGGACCCCATGCTGAAAATAATAATAAAATAATATCTGAAATTTATGCCTCCGTCAATTTTAAGAACTTAGCCTTGCTAAATAAATTGAATTAAAAATTGTACAATAAATTCACCAATTTCTAGTCAACTGTTTATATTTATCAATGTTTCCTTTCGCTAAAAGAGGTATTAGATTCTTGCTATAATTCGCTTATCCAGATATCAATGAATAAGCACGTTTTAAGGTCCCTAGAATCTGATTTTAACATTTTTTACAATGATGTGTGTGTGTGTGTGTGTGTGTGTGTGTGTGTGTGTGTTATAGATCCTACAAAAGTGGCTGGAATTTCAAAATGCAGTATTTGGAACGACATGAGAATTTCAAAGCGTAACTTTTATATTTTTATTTACTAGTGTTTAAAATAGACGGAAAGAATAAGCTGCGCCAAACGAATATTTGTACTAAAATATAAAGACAATTTGATAGTAATAATAGAAATGTATCACCACAGTCACAAACAATTTATATCGTTCGTTATCAAAATAAAACTAACCGAAATGAAATTATTAAGCTTTCTTTATATTCATTTAATTAATTAACAATTAAATTTTTATTTACTGATATTTTATAAAATATCTTATTTTTCTCATTAAAAAGTCCTTACTCTCAAAACACAGTTTTTTCAGAGTTATTAACAAATAATGGCCAAACCAAATGAACAATATTTATATTAATTTTACATATTCTTATGCATCATGTGGTTATCAGTAATATATGAAATAAAAATAAAATAAAAATGTGTTCCATTAACAAGATAAAGTATTTTGCGTTTAATTTAAAATGCAACTTGGGACAAAAAATGCGTTTTGAATTTCTGCTCCTCATATAAATCGCACAGTCTAGACTACACCAAGGATACCAGTTGTCAAAATCAAATTTTCATACTTGACAAATAAATGTCATTGTCAAAAATCAACAGTCATTATTGAAAGCTTTTGCTGAGAAGTACATTTCTTATAATTTTATTAATTAAATATTTCAAATTATAGTTAAAACATATATATATAAGAAATACCGCAAATCCCATCAATGAATCGAAAAAATCTCTCAACATTTAGAAACATCCTCGTAGAATGGAAGAAAAAATAATTTTGTGTGTTCAAGAAATGGTATTGTGTTAGGTACAATAAACTTTTTTTATTTTAGAGTCACATCCTTATACAGTGTTATCCTCATTCCAAAGCTAGAGTAGATCTTTTCCAACATCTATTTCTATTTCGATCAGTTCTTTGTTTGTGCAACGGTAAACAAATGTGAATTCTATTTACATTAAACAGTCGAAGTCATAGTATGTTGAACCACAGGGACTCTAGAACATCTTGACTTTTCTCCAGACTTTCCAAGTCTCCCAGTGGAGTACTCATTTTTAAAACCATGTCCCAAGTCAATTGTTGCGCGTGGGAGACTGGTTGCTAAGTTACCTGGACCCCTGCTACTTCTAGGTAACGTCAGAATGTCAAAACTCGTAAATCTTAGTAATTTTATGGGACCCGTTGTGTTTTATTGCTGGATAAGTGTGTAAATAACAAATTTTCTATCGTAAAAGCTTCAGGATTTTTGCAAATTGTGATACATAGATATTTTATAACCTGTGGACAAGGAACTCATACAAAGTAGAAATTTTGACCTTCAAACAGGACTACCATCAGGAAATATAACTAAGAATAAATTTTATGCGCAAAACTCGGGCCGTTATACTCTTTTTATTTATAAATAAAAGAACAAATGTATCTATCTGTAAAATAAAAAATATGTTTTTATAATTTTTCGATCGTAAATGTAGATTTAAAGGAAACCAATTTCTTTTGGATGTCGCTCCAGGAATTAAATAATAGCTATTTTTCCACAATCGTTAGCAAAATTAATTATTATTCAACTTAAAATAGTGAGCAAAGTAGCTTAAGCATATGGCACACTTATCAATGAGCATCAGAGAGCATCGATGAGCTCATCAATGAAACAACAGAACGCACCCGTCATCGACGAAAAATAGCGGCGCCGCTATTTTGATCGAAGATCATCAATGAAACGAATGTATCTCATTTCACACGTATCTTTTGTGTCTCACGTCACTTTGACTTGTGTCAAACAACAATAAACTAGGGAAATATCAATTTAAAAACTGACGGTGTAGGAACATTTCACTGGTAATATTACCAACTTTTCTTCTTTTCGTCAGAGAAAAAATTTATGTATTTGTCTATTTGTCATTGATGAAACACAAAATTATCGCTGACGGGTGCGTTCTGTTGTTTCATTGATGAATTTATCGATGCTCTCTGATGCTCATCGATAAGTGTGCCATAGGCTTTATTGAATCACAAGTGAGCAAAGTAAATAACTTTCTTCACAAGTGAGCAAAATATACAAACCTATAATAATAAGAAAAAATTTATGTATTTGTCATTGATGAAACACAAAATTATCGCTGACGGGTGCGTTCTGTTGTTTCATTGATGAACTCATCGATGCTCTCTGATGCTCATCGATAAGTGTGCCATAGGCTTTATTGAATCACAAGTGAGCAAAGTAAATAACTTTTTATTCACAAGTGAGCAAAATATACAAGCCTATAATAATCTCCGTCGGGACTCATAAATTTTGATGGAGTTACAAATTGTACATTCTACATGAAGGATCAATAATTTTATATTTAACTTTACATTAAATTCAATTATGAACACATGTACTTTTGAATTTTCATTAATAAAAAAAGTACAATGTTTCGTTTTTTAGAAAAATTATATTTTAAGATTGTGGAAAAAATCATGTTTAGCACACGTGAACATGTCTTTCTCACTTGTCCAGTTGGCGCATTCGCTCCCGCTCGTGCGGCCAATTTCCAGACGCGTGAGAAAAAGACATACTTTGTTCACTTGTACTAAAAAACTTTCTTTTTTATCTATGATGATCTACAATGAAAATGAAAAATTAAATTTATTTAATCCCTGGACCGACATCCCCAAGAAATTGGTTTCCTGTTAAGATATTCGTATGGCCGCATTTACTTCACGGCCGCTTTTACTTTACGGTCGCTTTTACTTTACGGCCGCATTTACTTTACGAACACAACTGTCAATCGTTCGTTTAAATAGCAAATAAATTTACTGTTGTACTACATGCAGCTTTATAAATTTTTAAGTATAGTATTGGAAAAATTGTTGTTGTTATCGGTATCTTTCATTCTCTTATTAAATAAATAAATTATTCTAGTTAATTAATTTTTATTTTTCAGTTGTAATATATTTTGACATAACCTTGATAAACAAATAATTATTGTTTACGTTTTAAATAAATAATTAAAAATTAATGACTATTATAATAATAATCTTTTGCATTACTATTTCGTATCTCACATCTTCGTTATTATCCTCCGCTTTTCATCTATTTCGGCGTTTGACAAACGAGTGTCGCATGGGGTCGCCAGTCTGGAAATGAGTGGTGCATATGCACTCTCATACATCTATAACAAAAGCGAGTGCACAAAGCCGCACCACACTGCGTTTGTTTCCAGCGTTTCCACGGCCCACTCTGCACTCTGCGCTAGGCATTGCATATTGTTCCTCAAGGTGTCGCACATGCACATGGCTATGTTAATCACATGTTTTATTTATGTTGCTAGAAGACAGGCTTGTCTACGACTAACCATAACGCTATGCAAACGCGGGATAATGAGGAGAAAAAATTAATTAATAAGCTTTAAACCTACGCTGATTTCATGGGAAACTGTAACAAATATCATTCAATATTTATGAATCATAATTAGTGATAGATTGCGAAAACACGGATGTAACAACAGTTTTTTAAAATTCCTTCTTATACCGACAGCTTCATACTTTTTCACGTACAAATTCCGAAAAATTATATGCTATTTTACTGGATCTGACCAACAGGATAGTTTTATGAAATATAAACTAATTCTAAACATATTAATGTGAAAATTATTAGAAAATATAAAACTTTTCATTCATAATTTCCATAAATAAAGTTCACGGTGGAATTCTTGTGACACAGTTTATTAATAGTTATATAGTTCGACCAAGTCTATATGACTCATACAAGCTTGTTGTAATACCACGACAAAGCGAAGTTGAATTATGTTTTTAATTGTATTTAATCATACAAATATTTACAGTATAATTCTAAAAGTAAAATAACAGATACAAAAGTATTATTTAGCAGTACGTATATTTTATAATTATTTACTTGAATACCGACCCAAATATTCGCCAAATATTTCAAATTTTAAAATGGCACAAAAGTGACCCCTGTGGTGCACTCTCCACGACAGCAATGAGTGCCCGTGAGGTGACGCCTGGTAAGCGCCCGCACGGTACAAATATGTCATCATCATTACCGATATCTGCGATAAAGCAGATTGGCACACCCAGAAATGGGTAATATGCCGTGATGATATATTTATTTATTTATTTTATTTATTTGAATACCAGATATTTTCAAGATGTTTAATTCTTATATAGACAACTTCATAATTTTTCCACCAGGTGGCTACGAGTTCATTTTCTTCGCCAATAACAAACTAATACACTGGTCTATACACTCTAGGGAATGTACATAAATGTCATTTTTAGTTGACAACCTATGTTTTACGTGCAGGAAAAAATCATAAAATCATAAAAAAAATCATATTTTATTTTTCTTTTCTATATCAGTAAATTTAAGACAAGGTAATGAATGAAACTAATGAATTTGTGTAAAAATGAATAATTTCTTTTGAAATGGTGATTCTCTCAAAAATTTTCAGATGAAAATAGTATTCAACTACTGTATTGCCTACAGAGTGTACTACCGCTAGGGCAAGAAAGAGTGTGATTGGTATTAATAATACACGTCACAAACGGGAAAATTTAAAATAAGAATTTATTTTTTAATTATATTTTGAAAAATATACACTTGTCAGACGTAAAACATCTATCAATGTGTGTAACTTGAACAATTCTTTCAGGAAAAAAATAAATGTGAAAATGCGCAACTACCCTATTAAATCAAAGTTTAAATAAAGTTATTTGTTTTTAAAACATTCGAGTTTTTCATAGGAAAAATAAATAATTGTTTTGTTGTTTGTATCTTTGCAAGAATCACATCTTTTATATTTTGTACATCTCCGGTTATCATTTCTTCTGTATCTCTTGTCACCCTTCATAAATCTGCATCTGCAAGTGTAGTAGGCGAGCGTTATCTGTGGATGCCTGGGCCCATCTTACATCTCAGGCGACATTGTGGGCTTGGTTCGAGTCGCCAACAGAGCTGCAGCGGCGAAGGCCTCTCAGCACGACACGCCGAGGACTAAACACACTTTATGCCCCTAGATGCAGACGATAACATAAGACACAGGACTGGCACAGGAGGACACAGACATTTTTGTTGCTAAGAAAATAGAATAGTTACTGGTGCTCCAAAATTTTGTATATTTTACGATTTATTACCCATTTCTGTATTTAGCCATGGGACGAATTCCACGGAAAATATTAATCTGTCAATAATTTTATTGAATTTCCGATCTCTTTGGAAGCACATACAGGTGTTCGATAAATAGACAGCCATCGTTTCACTGTAATTTCTCAGAATCAAGAGAAATTCTATTCTATAGTTATCTTTTTCTCTTCATCATTCGATGAAGAACTAGGAATTTAAAAATGATCAATGAGAGAGCAGATTTTATTATCGCCTGTTTTGTTGTATCAAGTATTCTGTTTGGAAACAAAACGAATAACTGTCACATCTGACGGCAGATGTAATCAAGATTTGAAAACACTTTGCGATGAGGATCGTTGCGATTTGGAAATCTTTCTTGGTACAACCTCACTGCAACTTTGCTGTAGATTTCAACCATAGATAAGATATAAGATGCATTCCAAACACGATGAACGAGCGCAATGCTACTGCTTTTAATTAGTCAAGTGACAGTACATATTAATTGTTTCTGTTAAGTCATTTGGATCCATTATTACAAACTGCAACCAGACCTAATCTCCGAATGGGTAACTCTGGAAGCATATTATAAGAGGCCAATCAGGGTAAATTTAACAGTAAATTTTGACTCATGGTAGTCACCTATACAGTTCCTAAAGAGATGGCCGTACATTTATCGAACACCTGTCCATAGTGATGGATTCGAGAATATTAAAAAATCTACTTGACTCGAATATTTTAAAGTACAATTTGACTTGAACCTTGACCCGAAAAAAATAAGATGTTTCGAGCGAAAATCTATTTTTTTTTTTTATTAAAATGTCCTAAATATGAAAACGGTGGTAAAATGGGGTATGTAATATATTTTATTAAAAAAAATAAACAAATTACATATCGTAAATATTAAAGCTGCGTTCAGAACCAAATTTTACGCATGCGCAAACTATCACATTCCGCTTTCGAATATTGTGCTTTTTTTATCCACATTTTTGCATACATTTGTTTACATCGAAACTTTTAACAGAAGATAACTGAAGCCTGAAGCTGAAGAGCTTTTTTGCGATTCATTTCTAAACTTTCACAATAAACTCCGAAATAATATCAAAATAATGAGAGATGAGCTTGACAATTGACGTTTCAGCAACACTTTGTGCAAGCGTTACCTTAAATAATTGGAATAGAAAGGTTTGGACCTGGCAAGGTTGGAATTGAAATTGGAAAGTGTTCCAAGCTTTGTCTCAAAGTAGCAGGGCCGGCGCTAGGGGCGAGGCGGCGAGACGTCCGCCTAGGGCGGCACTTTTTAAGGGGCGGCATTTTTTTCAATCGACGGCAAGAGAAAAATTTTTAATTTGTAAATATTTTTTGTTTATTAATAAACACAAAAATTACTGCAAACCCTAAAATTACTAAATAGTTATTTATGCAACAAGAGTAAAAAGTATAGTCTTATTTCACGAATAGGAAAGTTTGACCGAACAAGCCGTAGGCGAGTTTGTCAAATCCTATGAATACCCTTGTTACTCGAATTCCATTCAATTTTTTTTACTTTTGCTATAAAAGTGAAAAAGGGCCATAATGGTTCATTATTTCATTCGTTAGCGTTTAAAAAAGGTCACACTTTTATTTGGTATCTGAATTAGCAATAATAGCTATTAAGCACGTTAATGACGAACATGATGAAATAAGTGATATCTGTGCACAAATTAAAACAAGAAATTGATTAATTTATGTTTGCATAAGTTGTGATTCAGATTAGGACTTGTGTAGGAAATAAGTATATTATAAATGAATATTTTAGTATTTCTTATTTCCTACATAGTTGTACATTCATAAAACGCTAAATAAATTCTTTTCATTGGTGTAAATTTCCAATATGGCGTCAATATAAAAACATAATTTTAATCTTTTAACTCGAAATTTAATAGATATAAAAGAAATTGAGCATGTTGCATGTTGCATGTTTGCATAAATAAAAATTAAAAATAATTGATTTTTTGCGTTTATCTAGTGACCTACGATTTTTTCCGGAAAATCAAATATATCTTTAAATGGCCTAATAGGGCAACTTTACCCTAATTTAACCGACTTCGTAATGGCGAACCTGTAGAAGTAGTTATTTAATTTTATATTTTAAATAACCCCCCCCCCCCTCACCCCCAGAAATAGGGCGCAATAAAAAAGTTCGCCTCGGGCGGCATAATAGTTAGCGCCGGCCCTGCAAAGTAGTATTTCAAAATGGAAATTGAAACATTTATAATGATCCAAAAAAGCTTGAAACTCGAGTAGAAGAACTTTACTCGACTAGAGAAATTATTGGTTTGACTCGAAACTCGACTCGAAATAAAATTTGTAAGCTTGACTCCTTTTCGAGTCGAGCCGAGTATATATCGAACTCGTGTCCATATCTAATTCAATACCTGTTCATGCCTATGAATACTCTGTTCGAAATAACTTAAAAATTTTGATGATAGATTCTTGTGATTCTGTTACTTATTATGTCATTTATGATTGATTTCATTCTTTGTATGTGCTGTGCATTATTTATTTTTGTATTGTCTTTTTTTAAATTTTCCCTGTATTTATTCTCTTACGCTTTTGTGCAATTGGCGCTTCTTTTTAAATGTTTTGGTGTAAAACAGACTCCTAAACTACGCCTCAAATAACTGTCAAAAATCTTTAGTTATTTCAAACAGACTACAATATAAATTCCATTCTCCTTATGCCTGCTCTGCATTTTGACTTCAAGCCCACCTTCTTCCCAGCTTGACTTCCTGCCCTATACTGACTCTACTCTTTTGTTTCCTTCTTATTGAAAGTAGTTGTGTTGTTTTGTGTCATATCCTGGCAACGTCTATCGCCGTGCCATCTTGATCTCCACGTGGCATTCACGTGCACTGTACATACCATTGCCTATGGATGGGCAGATTGATATTCACGCGTCGTTTTGATTTATGGAGAGACACATCGCGCTGTGAATTTAATTGGGAATATTCAATGCAGTGGTAATCACTTATACGAGGATGGAATATAGAATGCAAATAGAATATTTGCATATCATATACCGAGGTTTATTTTATATTTATTTTAAAATTATTTAATTAAATGTAGGGGGGTTTGCGTTTCACATTCAATAATTCGTTTATAGGTAGTTCAATTCAGTCTATAATATCTGTGCTGACACCAACTAGGAAACTATTTATTCTGCAACAAGAAACGCACATGTAAACAAGACCATATTCTAGCCCTTTTCGACAGTGTTTTTTATGACAATAAATCACGTAAATCAACACGACACAAAATTGTTAAAATTCAGGAAAATGTATACAAACTATGTTGACAATTCCAAATTATTTCCTGAACAGAGTTGCGACATACGTCGCTTTACAAACAGATTCTACAACCTGTGTGACGAAAGAAACTGTGTATAGTGTGGGCGTCTTGACGATTTTACTTTGCGAACAAAAAGAATGCAGTTCGATATGTTTGTTAAATACACTTGGCCTTAAGTTGTCGCACTGCGTTAAAAGTGGAATAGTGATTTTACAATATTTTATTGCTTAATACAATAGAAAAAATACTGAAAATAAGAAAACTACTAACGATTCAATATTTTTACATTTCACATATTACAAATAACATGTTAGTAAAGTAAACGTATTGACAAACATTTATCTTTTGTAGTTTGTTAGTAAACTAGTATTTTAATTTACATATTATAATGTAAGGTAAAATCTGCTCATAATTACACTTTAAAGATGATTTAAATACAATTTACAAGAAAATTACACAGGTAAATTATGTAATGCCATAATTATAGGAATATAAAATAACATTTTTATATTCTTTATTTTATATGTAATCTATACATTATTATTTTCTATAATGTTTGTACATTTGTTAAATATTTTTTTCTGGCACGCCTATGGTTTTTATAACTTTTCTCTTACCACAGAGAAATTGTAAATTCCTTTAACTCCAAACAAAATCGTCCAGACTATATATACTTCAATTACGTATTTTGTTAAGGATCATACACTTTTTAATACGCAATGCTATTTCTACATGAAGAATACTATAAGTTTGAGTTAAATTGAAAGAATTTCAGTATAGTCTGGACGATTTATCTTGGCAAGCCCTAGGAATGCAAGTCGATTTTTCTTAGATACCGCACTGCGTTAAAAGTAAAATAGTGATTTTACAATCTTTTATGGCCTAACACAATAGAAAAACATTCCGAACTTCACGATTTATGACACTTATATTCAAGCAGTTCTCTTTGCACATAGGCGTACATAAATTTTCTTACTGGCAATAAGAAATGTACAAATGATTCAATTTTGTGAATATTTATTTCAGATATTACATATAACATGTTAGTAAAGTAAACGTATTGACAAATATTTATATTTTGTAGCTAGTAGTACTTGTTATGTACTTTATAATATAAGCTAAAATCTGTTCATAATTATAATCTAAACCAAAAGACTAAGATTTAAACACAAATTACAAGAAAAACCCTTATATAAATTATGCAATGTGATTATTATACGAATAATAATATCAATACATATTATGTATTTTATTTTATTTTTTACCTCCCGCTACCCTTGGTAAGGGAGGTATAGGGATCGTGCTAAAAATCACTTATCGAGATTTTAGTAAATGACCACGTTTTAAGGTCCCTAGAATCCAAATTTAACATTTTCACGATGATGTCTGTATGTGTGTATGTGTGTGTGTGTGTATGTGTGTGTGTATGTGTGTGTGTATGTATGTGTGTGTGTATGTGTAGGGATTTTGTCTTCACTCTAACTCAAATACTATCATTCAGAAAATTCTGAAATCTTGTATTTCTATCCTATTCTAATAAGAAAAGAAGCCATTAGATTTTGGTGTAAATCGGATAACCGGAAATGGCACTTTACCTGAAGCTCATAATGGTTTTTCTTCAAAAAATACCATTAAATGCCATTTTTTCGCATTTTGTCGTTATGAAAATTAAAGATTATTGAATTTTCTACAGGAATACATTAATACTTTTTCTATATATTTTACAGATAAATTTAAAAATAATTTTTTTTACAAGTCCCGAAGCCTAAGAAAAACACAATTCCTTTGTTCCACAGTTCATATTTCAAATGAATGTAACTGACATTAAATGTCACTGTCAAAAAATTAATCACTTCAAATTAATAATAGTGACATTTTAAAAAGAAAATAGTAAATAAAGCAATAGTTTTATGCAATGGAACCGTTTGCAGCGTTAGTAAATCCGTAAGTATGTATTTAAATTAATAAAAATTAAATAGCGGGAGGTTTTGTGTTGGCCACATCAGATTTTTTTTATTTGCATTTCGTACTTGACATTGTTGTATTATTTTTTTTAAAATGTAATAAATTATTATTTTCTGTACTGTTTGTACATTTATTAAATTGATTTTTTTTTCGTCGCGCCTATGGTTTTTGTACCTTTACCGTAACCACCTTTATTACTTCAGCTCGCCAAGTAATATCGTCGAGACCGAGGTCCAGACTATACAAGAAAACTAGTGAAGATCTTGACAAAGACCTTTTGATTTTGAATTTTGACAGAGGGGGCAGGATATAAGATAAATTTATGTTAGTTTATTATTTATATTGATAATTATCATTGACTTTTTTGTCAATATTTTGACCTTTTTCGCATACAGCTTTACTAAACATAACCTAACGAACGCGCAATTATGTAATTCCATGCATCAATTATTTTATCGTCCTTTTTTTTTGTTTCCTTCCCTGTACCTACATGGTGCACTTTCCTCATCAGTTATAAACGTTAATAAGCAGGCTTAGAATATCAACGATCGTATATTTCTTTATAAATAAATTTCTAGCTAAATTGAACGCTATTATATTATTAAATTTTCTTCGTTATTGATTCTCTGCATGAATAATAGTTCAATTTCGTTATGAATACCACATAAATTGATATTCAAGTGACCTAAATAAATTAATAAAAGACTCCCATAATATTTTCCTCATTTTATAATGAGAATATAAAACGATGAATCCATATTTTTTCCATTATAATTTAATTTTTAGTCATTAATTATTATCCTTTGACACTATTTGTTCATTCCACCATCTTACCACATCATAAATTAATTTCAAAAACGCAGTCTCATAATTACTATAACGCATGATGTTTTTATTAAATGTTAATGACTTTATCATACTCGTACATCTTGATCCAGGAATTCAAATGATTTTTTGCATGATACCACATACATGCTAATGAAATTATATCAAAAGATGTAAGAAAATAAATAGAGACACCCAGCATTTGTTAATTAGTTTTGTACATATTTGTTTTGAACTTGACCCCAGCTATCTACGATCTTGTTTCAATATTTAATTTATGAGAATATTATTCTTATGCAATATTTAAAGGAAAACCATGGCACCACTGACTAAATAATTGAAAGACATCAAAAGTTGTGAATAGACATTAATCAATTAAGATATACTTCGTTATTAAATAGAAAAATACAAATAATAAAGTTAAAAATAAATTCTAATCTTTATTTTGATTTATATTTTCCATTATGGCGCTTGTGTCAATAAATAGATATCTGTATTAAAAAATAAATGCATCAATATACTTATATATTTTTTAGTTAAAACATGTTAATAAATTTCTTATTATGGGCCTATAAACTATAATCAAAATACAACAAATATATAAAAATCGTAAAATACTTATACTTAGTATAAGTAGTAAAGCTACTCGCACATAATTTTAAAATATATAAAGTTATACCGAATTAAACGTTTTATGACGCGACGGTATCGTTTTGATTCTAGTAGCCAGAAATATGAACGCTGAGAATATCGCGTATAATTGGGTCCGGCACTAAAAAAAATATAACTAAATTATATATGATTTTGTACCAAAATATTTTTAAAATATAAAATTTTTCATTAATAATTTTATTAAAAACTTTGGACACTATAACGATATGACGTCACAACTGCAGTACTACTAAACGAAAAGAATATAATTTTATATTATTTAAAATTTATGAAAATACAATCTTTATATTTATATTGATAAACATAAAATTATAATAAAGGAGCAACATGGCTTTCAAAAGGGACTCGATTGTATTTCGGCTTTGGCAGAGTTAACAGAAACCATATATTCAAAGATAGACAAGAATCAAACAATTGTAGGTACTTTCATTGACTTATCAAAAGCATTTGATTGTATAGATCACGATATATTGTTAAACAAATGTGAAAAGTATGGTCTTCGTGGTACTTGTCACAGTTGGCTCCAATCTTATCTATATAATCGCAAGCAAGTAGTTCAGACTAATCTAGTACAATCCACAGTATGTATTAATAAAATAGGAGTACCACAGGGATCAATACTTGGACCTTTACTGTTTTTATTACATATAAATGATATTAAAAACTGTATTAAAAGTGGTTGTTTTGTATTATATGCAGATGATTTATCTCTACTTAATTTCGACATTTCTGTACCTCTCGCTGTTCACCAAGCAAATTATAATATTTTTAATATTTCAGAATGGTTAAGTAGAAATAAACTCATACTCAACAATGAAAAATCTCATGTAATAAAATTTTGTAATAGGCCAGACAATAGTGCAAGCATTTTGATAAAGTGTAACGGAAAATCTTTACAGCAAACGAAATGTACAAAATTATTAGGTATAATGATTGATGAATCCATGACTTGTAACGCGCATGTTGAATATATTTGTCATAAACTCAATACTGTATGTTATGCCATAAAGCGCCTGGCAGATGTTGTTAATACGCATACTGTCAAATCATATTATTTTGCTAAATTTTATTCTTTAATTAACTACGGCATTATATATTGGGGTTCAGCCACAGAGGCCTCTAGAGTGTTTGTAACACAGAAAAGAGCGCTGCGCTATATGTCTGGTCTGTCATGGTGTGACAGTTGCAGAAAAACTTTCATTGAACTAAGAATATTAACTTTCCCATGTGTCTATATATACAATGTTTTAATTTTTGTAAAAAAAAATTTCAACAATTTCAAAAAACACTGCGACTATCACACATATGACACACGTAATAAACATGAATTAATATTACAACACCATAGATCTACTATGTTTGAAAAAAACATTTATTACATAGGGGCACTATATTACAATAAATTACCTGATACCATCAAAACAATTTGTCATATAAAAAAATTCAAAGAAAAATTACAACATTACCTAATTAATAAATGTTTCTATTCAACTGAAGAATATATGTCTAATTAAAGTCATCTCTTCTTACACATTAGTATAACTCATATATGTATGTACTTTGTATAATAATGTTTGACTATTTCCATATCATGTACAAATGATCACAAGGAATAAAAATATATTATTATTATTATTATTATTATTATTATATATAATTCTATAGTACCTGGAAATGTATGAAACGGTTATTATAAAATAAAACATTTATTAACAATCTTTATAACAACAGATTATGCCTTCGATATGGAACAACTATAGTTTTCTGAAAGTAACATCAATTTTTGGCAGATTATTTCAATCTGCTCGGTCCAAAGCATCTTTCTTGTTTTATAAATTGTAAAATTATTTAAAAGCTTCTCCTACGATAACATTTTACCCTGCTAATATAAGAATGGAGGACAGCTGACAAATGTAATTAAAGATATTACGTTTCATACAAATTTAAAATTTTATAAAATTTAAAAAAATATATATTTAAAAACCAGTTACATTTGGAAAGTATAACGAACTCTAAAATTCAGCGTTTTATGTAATCTTTCAGAAAAAAATAAATGGGAAAATGAGTATCGGACCTCATTCCACAGCGCCATGCCCATTGGCAGTTCTGGTTTACGTCACTAGCGCCACTTTCGTATCGCACTTACTTGAATGTTAATACCATAAAAATGAAAAAAAAAATTTTCATACGTAATATAACAACTGATATGATTATCATCGATAATATTTTCGAGTGAAATGTACTGCTTCGATTTTACGAACAATATCTTCGATTATTAATCATATCACGAGCTTATATTTAATGAGAGAATATAATGAATTTTTGTAAAAATTAACTATCAATGTTAATAAATATAAATATAAAAATCTGATGTGGCCAACACAAAACCTCCCGCTATTTAATTTTTATTAATTTAAATACATACCTACCTACTTATTTACCAACGCTGCAAACTGTTCCATTGCAGAAAACTATTGCTTTATTTACTATTTTCTTTTTAAAATGTCACTATTATTAATTTGAAGTGATAAGTTTTCTGACAGTGACATTTACTGTCAGTTAAATTCATTTGAAAAATGAACTGTGTAACAAAGGAATAGTTTTTATCTTAGGCTTCGCGACTAATAAAAAAAATTATTTTTAAATTTATCTGTAAAATATATAGAAAATGTATTAATGTATTCCTGAAGAAAATTCAATAATCTTTAATTTTCATAAGACATAAAATTCGAAAAAATGGCATTTAATGGTATTTTTCGAAGAAAAACCATTATGAGCTTCAAGTAAAGTACCATTTCCGGTTATCCGATTTACACCAAAATCTAATGGCTTTTATTCCTATTAGAATAGGGTAAAAATACAAGGTTTCAGAATTTTCTGAATGATAGTATTTGAGAGAGTGCAAACAAAATTCGTACACATACACACATACACACATACATACACACACACACACACACACATACACACATCATCGTGAAAATGTTAAAAATGGATTCTAGGGACCTTAAAACCAGGGTTGGCACAAAAACCCGCGACCCATTTATACCCATGGGTAAAACCCAGAAAAAACCCATTTACAAAACCCCACGCAAAAACCCAGCCTAATATATCCCATATAGATATCAAACCTAGAGATTTGAGAATATAAAAAATTAATTGAAATCAACATAAATATTATAAGTATATAATACCGAAGTATTCGTATTAGGAAAATTGGATTCTTCTGTGTCAGTATCGGTATCGGATACAACACTATTTGGCATTTTAACCAGGTTTTTGTTATATTTTTTTTATATAATAAACAGTTACTTAAATGATTTCGAATTCTTTCAATTTTAGAACTAATTTTTAATTTGCAGTGTTTACAGTGAGTGACTCCTTCAATATAATAAAGTTGTTTTCATTCAGTTCCTTGCTTCCTGCCACTTCCTGTTTTCTGCTGTTGAGCATTCGCGATTATCCTTATATTCAGAAAAACTCATTTTTATTTAACGCGTACACTACTACAAAGTCGAAATTTCATTATTCACTATGCGTAAAAACTTTGTTCGGTTTCGTTCGTTCCTGTTCGTAAAACATCATTTTAATTTTCATAAAACCCACTGACCCGCCCAAAAACCCATCAAAAACCCAGTGGGTCGGGTTTTCCTAAACATCGCTGGGTTTTTGCCAACCCTGCTTAAAACGTGGTCATTTACTAAAATCTCGATATTAGATTTTTAGCACTATCCCTATACCTCCCTAACCAAGGGTAGCGGGAGGTAAAAATATCATCGCTGTGATAAACATGTAACTAGGGAATTTCTGATGTTGATTAGCGGAAAACATGTTACGTGCCTAATGAATTATATTCTCGTTTGTATATCGTTTAATATTAATTGAGACAAAATATGTAAAATATAATAAGAAAATCATTTATGAGTCCATTATTAAACAACCTCAAATTCTAACCTTTGTTTATAGTGCCTCTGTTGTGAAAAACACTTATACCATTTCTAAAAAGTGGGGCTTAACTCATACAAAGTTTTCATGTAAAACATGCTGATACAATTATTTAATTTAATACCCTAACCCTTTTAAAATTCTGTTAGATTTCGCTTTCCATTTTTTATTTCTGTTTATTTCCTTTGCCATATTTCCTGCCGCCCCCACCATATATTTTATTTGTAACCGCACCCTGTCTGTCCGTCTGTCTGTTCTTATTTTGTGGAAACTCGCTAGCAGCGTGCAAGTGATTAATACGGGACATTTCGAGCGACGCCGTCTAGATGGCTATGGCCAATGGCCACGTGTAATGCCCTACGTGTTTTTGTAGCCAGGGAAATTTTTCATACAAATGACTACAAGTACAACGAACACATGTAGACGTTAGAAACATGACACATGCGTTAGGATGGCTTAATTTCTTATATGCGAGGGATAGAGAAGAATTTGTATCCTTATATTTTCAGTAAATGACGTTTTAGAAGAGGATGTGATACCAGCTTTTAAAGGGTCATCTTCTAGTCCATATTTACCCTTTACTTTTGATACAATAAATAACAACTTCGTAAAAATCTAGGGTGCAAATCAAAACCTACATACTTATAAAAGAAGAATGTGCAGAGGTTGTGGATACAACGTTAATATAATTAAAGCTGTTATTACTATTAAAAGTAATGTAATCCAATATTAAATGGCGCAATACATTAGTAACATTCAGTTTTTATAAATTTAAAATCTATATTTTAAACTCGTACAAATTTCTCAACATTTGCGACCGAATTAAAACGATCCTATAGCGACGAGGCAATAGGGTAGTTGCGCATTTTCCAATTTATTTTTTTTCTAAAAGAATTGTTCAAGTTATTCACTTCATTACATATTTTATGTCTGGCAACTGTATATTTTTCAAAATATTTTTTTTTTTTTAAACTTATTTCAAATTTTCCCGTGGTGACGTGTTTTATTAATACCAATCACAGTCTTTCTTGCCCTAGCGGTACACTCTCGGTTGTACACTCTGTACACAATACTACCATTTTTATTTGAAACGATTTATATGTTTGAGAGAAGCACTATTTCAAAAGAAATTATTCATTTTCACATAAATTCATTAGTTTCATTACCTTGTTTTAAATCTGCTGATATAGAAAAGAAAAATAAAATATGATTTTAACATGTAAAACATAGGTTATGTTACTAAAAATGACATATACATTCACTGGAGTGTGCAACCACCTGGTGGCAAAATTATGAAGCTGTCTATATAAGAATTAAATATCTTGAAAATATCTGGTATTCAAGTAAATAATTATAAAATATACGTACTATTAAATACTACTTTTGTATCTGTTATTTTTCTTTTAGACTTATACTGTAAATATTTGTATGATACAATTAAATATAATTCAACATCTTGGAAAAAATAACATTTATTTTTTTCGCAACTACCCTATTGCTGCGCTGAGAAATATGCAGATGATTCAACCACAGTCCAGAAGACGTCCGCTACTGTATATCTGAGGTAGAGAAGCGTAACGAAGTGAAGGTAGCGCGTAGCTAGACTGTACGACTGAACTATGAACCCAAATTAATAAGAATTCTAGAAAATAGTGTTTATCGCGCGAATCTCCTCAGCCTCTATTTTAAAGAATTTGGGTATAAACTTTTAATATTATTATCATAAAACAAATTAACAATATGTTGAAATTTTGCAAAGGACTGATAATATCAGCTATTAAAAATAGCTTTTTTCAAGAAGTCATAGCTTGGTCCCTAAAAAGAAAATTCAAGAAGTGTAAGGTTAATTAGTAGATCATACTCTCTTCTTTCATAATATGCATAGTTTTCAATGAATAATTTAATTGGGCGGGCTGTAGCGTTTCACGTGAATCTCATGTTTTACATCATTTTGAGTACTGCTGTAGAATCGTCTTTAAGCCGGGTCCCCACTGATCGAACATTGTTAGCTAACAGTGTTTGCTAACATTTGTTAACAGGTGTGGAATGATAGTAAGGGCACACTAACATTTTGCCCTGGTAACTATGTTCGCTAACAAAAATTAAAGTTCCATGAATAGGTGATAAACTTCAAAGAATTAATTGTTATTACAATATTCAAACTTGTAGATGTAGGGTCTTGTAAACTTAAATGTATATTTTGTATTATAAAATTACAGAAATACTGTTTTTTAAAAATATGTATCTAATTAAATATTAAATTTATTAATTATTCTCATAAAAACTTTAAAGCCACTACATCCTTGATTTGCAAATCTAACAAAAGAAAAACTTATTTTCCTTTTCTTATAATTGAGGCGAATATATTTTATTATTGGAGTGAGGACATCATATGTTAACTAACATTCTTACCAACAATTATTGTTCACGAACTGTTGCCGAACATTTGTTCGCTAATGAAAAATGTTAGCTAACAATGTTCGTTTTAATGTTTCCCGGCCTGAGCTTGTGTACCTCAGGAGAGAATGGTATTTTCCTTCGATGCTTTGTAGCCCTCGATTTCGCTCTTTGGCTACAAATTGCATCTCCCTTGCTGTATAATATAGGGCGAGTTTATTTATTCACCGATGAATAGTGCGCATTAATGCGAATGAATCGTAAATTCATCACATCGTTTCTTTATTCACTGCTGAAATGTAGATGAAATTCATCATATCGTTTCTAATTACCGCGCACTATCCATTGTAAATTCATCGCATGCATCGGCTTTGACTACCGATAGATTTTACGATTTCCGATGGATCGATAGTGGGGGTTCTAACGAAATGTTTTAAGTTATATTTTTGACATTTGTGTTTGTTTCATGCTTGCGGGTGTAAGATTATGCAAAGAAAACCAAATGCAAGATTCAAATAAGAAAATATTATATCTCGTTCACAACGGAAAGGAGATGGTTATAGATGTAGATGATTTTTATTATCATTATAACTTCCATATCAGATTCATTATTATTCGATGAAGAATCTGATAATTGTAATACAGCGACGGTTTTTTTTAACTATAAAACTTTCCATATCTGTTAACTGTCAGTTGATATTTAAGGTTAGGAGATTCATCGCACTTTTCAGCAACCCGTTTTTTAATTCGGTCGCAGCGGCTATCCATCGGATCCATCAGCTATTCTCCGTGACGTCATTTTCAATTTCTGATGGAATTCACATGAATAGTTGTTGAATAAAGAAACTCGCCCATAGTATTTTTTATGATCGTCCAAAAGTGTACGATTCGCAATTAAAATATTAAATTACTGACTTGTGTTAGTTTGTGTAACTGACAAACGACGCAGTGATGCACCTATTTGTTGTTTGTTGTTCTATTTTGAGAGTGTTCTGCTCTAGCAAATCCAACTATTTTCGTATTGTAAACTCTGGTAATTTAATTGTGAGTTACTCGGCAATGCAAAACAGATAAAGCCGTGTAAAATGAACGGAAAACAGTTTTAATAACTTGGTGAACTATAAACAATACACTGAAATGTTCTCTGATTAGATTAAAACAACTCTCAAACAAAAGTTTGTTGGGAATGGTTCTGCTGTTATCAACATTGATTACTAAGAATGAAATCCTATGCATTCGCTGGAGGAGAAATATTTTTACACCTAGATAAAGAAATAGTTTTGTTGAAGTTTGAACCGATAATCAAAGTAGACCTTATGAACAGTCATAAGTAAAATAGCAATACGTGCTTATTAAAATCTCGTTGCTAAAGTGTCAAACTTAAATTTGAATATTATTTCTAATTTTCAAATAGTACAAAAGTGACCCTTTTGGTGCTCTCTTCATAACAGCTTTGAGAGCCCGTAAGTTGATGACTAGTAAACAAAATTATTTTCTTATGCAATAAATATAAAATAACAAATCTTTAACGATTAGAATTCCAAGAACCGAAAACTTGCATATTCACCATTCTAATCTCCCCGTATAAACTTATTCAAATCAGACGTTTGAGTCCGGTGGCATATTTAAAATTCAACCTTGTTTAAATCACAGTTAATTAGTGTTATCAGATTGCACACTCACACACACAAACAAATGAAACAAAAACCAACTCAGTAGCGTTATCGTTTTGTTCTCGCGAACTTGCTAATTAAATTCCCAATCCCAACAAAACACCATCGAACAGACAGTTGGAGCCTCCTACGATGACGATGTCATTATTTCTCACATTTTGGAAGACAATGTTAATGGTTGACTCAGGTGTACAATTTATGAAAATTGTTACGGCCTAAGGAAACATTTGGGGACGTGTTTCTTGTTGTGGTTGACACAGAAGGCGTTTAATTTGCTTTATTGTCGTTGCTGTATGGTCCTTAATTAAAACACATTGTTAGGAAGAAAATATATGTTTTCTCATGTACTACCATAACTTTGGCCAAATTACCGTTTTACAGGCCTGAACCTTCTTGAGAACTATTCAAAAGCCATTTAAAGAAGGAAATCAAAAACTGGAAGGAATGAGCCATTGCCTTATATTGGAGAGATATTCCGGGCCTTAATAAGTCGAAGAAATTTATTTTACCTTCGTCGACAAACGCCAAAGTAGCTCTCAGCAAAAGGATCTTAGAAGTATTACAGGTTAACTAGAACTCCTAATATCTCTTTGACAAGTTATTACCAAGAGAATACAATTACACTCTCCGTAAAGTCAAAATCTAGAGCTCCATTTTCCTATTTCACGCCTACTTTGAATAATAATATTTCTGATTCCCTGAAGTCTTTACCATTAGCTACTTTCAAATTCAATTTGAAAAAATTATATTAAGACCGTCTGTCTATTTCTTTTTCATATATGTTTTTACCTTCCGTCACCTTTAGGTAAGGAAGGTATTGTCTTTGGTCAAAATAATCGGTGGTGAGTTTTTAATGAATAAGCACGTTTTAGGGTCCCTACAATTCGAATTTGTGTGTGTGTGTGCGTGCGTGCGTGCGTGCGTGCGTGCGTGCGTGTGTGTGTGTGTGTGTGTGTGACAAATTTTTCTCCGACGATAACTCCAATACTACAATTCTAAAAATTATAATTCTTTCGTATTCCGCTTCTGTACGTCCATATGATGAGTTGATTAGATTTTGGTTATAATTAATCCACCGGAAGTACCCTTATTTTAAGTTTTTAACAGTTTTTCTTAAAAAAACGAAAAACGCAGTTAAATATTATTTTTTGACATTTTGTTATTACATTTAATTTAAGAAAATACTCTTCTCTATATGGTTTGATTATACATTTTCCTTCATATTCAGTTGATGTAGAGTTAAAGCATTATAAAGAAATTAATTTTCAAAAATTAGTCAGCTTTGCTATTTAACATGGAAACAGCTGATACATTCAAAAAATTCTAATTGACATCAGATGTCTGTTGCAAGTGCAAAACCAAATATGGAAAGTATGGGATCAAAAATTAGTATGTCATAGTGTTCCTCGCAAGTGACATGCAGTGAAAGGCTAAAGAGAAGATGGAAGGACTGTATCCCAGAAGACTTGAGAAAGGAAGGACTGTGTGAAAAAGATGCTTTAGACAGGAATGAGTGGAAGAGAAAAGGAAACAGTGACCCCTAATAAAATAGGGGAAAGCTGAAGCAGAAAGAAGGAAGTGTCAAGTGTATTTTACTTATTGTATATTTATGTTATAATTTTATTGGATTTATAGAACTTTTTCAGATGAACTTTTGGTATAGAATTTGTAAAAAAATAGTATGTGTTCGCGTTCGATTTTACATGATATTATATAGAAACTGTTCCAAGGTCCTTTTGGTATGGGATTTGTACAAAATACATCGAACTGACGGAAGGTCTTGTGCTGGCCACAACAGATTTTTTTATTTTGTGAACTGTTTTTGAATGTAATTGTAATATTTTAATATTTGTTAAATTGTGTCTAGCATTTGACTCCATTATGTTGTCATATATTTTTGTATTCTACCGGGTTAGATGGAAGAACAGCCCTGGGCTGAACCACGCCTTTTACTTAAATGGTAATAAAGATTATTATTATTTATTGATCATTTTCCTCTGAAATATCATCTATGTAAGATTGGTACAGCTCAAAACAATATCTGTCGACTCTAAAAAGGACGAAGTAACTTCGGAACATATTGTATCCAAATGTCCAACTGTGGCCGTGAGTAGACTTAACCATCTAAATAAAAGATGTCTCACGGCAAATATAACTCCTGGAGCAGTAACTAGCTTCATGAGAACCATGGGGCTGCCTCCAAAAAACTAAGATGTGGCCATGTTGCACTAGATCTTACAAGTTGCAGTGACAAAAGTGACTAACACTTATAGCTCTCACTAATTAATACTAATAATAGTTTAGAAATTCCTTTGTAACTCTCTCTGCAGATTTCGGTGTCGATAGCATGCATTTTTCGAGCTTTTTTTGTTTCTTTTGTGATTAACATTATTCTTCTATAACACATTTAAGAGTAACAGTGCCGCCTGTGATACCTTCGAGTCGTACTTCCTTCCTCTGTGAATATAATTCTCCGTTGAATGCGACTAACAAGATTCTGGCGGCGACTTCTAACAAGAAGTCGGCCAGTTAGTTCACCAGATTGGTACAATAAACCAACAGCTCTAATTCATTGGCCTACTATGCGTGAGGAAGAATGAAACCGCGTGCCGGCAAATTAATACATTTATTCCGTAATGATTAATACGGTAATGATGAAGAATTTCACACGTCTTAAAGAGAAGCAGATCAACAATAAGGAAATACGGACGTAAATTAATATGCACAAGATCAAAGGAAAATAAAAACAACATATTAAATTACGATGTTCGGAGTTTTTGAAAGGGTTGTACGAGGGTTGTACGGTATTTATGGACGTAGTAGCCTTTGAAATATTGTGTTAACAACAACAGCAATTCTTCATTGTTTATCTGTCAATCGAAGTGCCAAATTATTATATACTTGACGTTAAATGGGGTATCATGGCCGCGTGCCTAAGTGTCTGGTCGCGAACCTGGGGGGAACCGGGTTCGATCCCGACAGACGCCAAATATTTCCAATTTTAAATGGCACAAAAGTGACCCCTGTGGTGCACTCTCCACACCAGCTATGAGTGCCCGTGAGGTGACGTCTGGTAAGCGCCCACACGGTAAAATATATCGTACACCCAGAAATGGGTAATATGCCGTGATGATATATTTATTTATTTATTTACGTTATGGTTATGTTGAAAATGCTAAGTTATGAAGAAGCGGCAACACCGCAGGGCAAGGGCAGGATGGAGAGAAGGAAATAAGTTGAGCATCAGTCCATATTTATTTGTACAAGTACAGTGTTCATAAGGTGTCAGCAAGATGGATACCCCGAATGTTGACGTCCGAACAAAAGCGAGAAAGAGTCACCTATTCAGAAGCCAATTTGGCATTGTTTATTCAAAATCTAAACAGTTTTTTGGCTCGCTTTGTTACAGTCGATGGATCGTAGGTTCATCACTTCGATCCAGAGTCCAAATTACAAAGTATGGAATTGCGACAACAAGGATCTTCTTCACGTCGCAAATTTAGGGTCTAGTATGATTATGGGAATTTTAATGATTGATTATCACAAACGTGGTTACACAATATTTCATTAAAGAAAAGAGAAAAGAAAAATTGTCGCGTGAAATTCGGTTTCATCAAGACAACTCTCCAATTCATAAAAGCCTTGTTTCCATGAACGTAATTCACGATGTCGGTTTCAAACTAATGCCATATCCACCGTATTCTGACCCAGAGCCTAGTAATTTTTATTTATTTCCCAAGCTAAAGGGAAGTATACTAGGAGAAGAATTTGAAACCGGCGAAGTTGTTATGGCAGCAGTTCATAACTTCTTCTACGATAAAGACTCCGGGTTTTTTAAAAAAAGGTGTTACTATGTTAGAACAGCTGTGTTCAAGCACACGGTGATTATCTTAAAAACTAAATTTGTTTTGTATATTACAACCCCAGTCGTTCATTCGCCACTCTTTCAACTAATCCAAATCACAAATATGTTGTTTTAACAACAATCACTCTCGTCTTGTTTTGTTGTAGGTTGTGGAATTTGAACCCATGACTTCTGGCTTCGGAGACGAGATAAGAGTGCTGTTGTATGAGGCAGAAATTAATTAATACAAACAGGAATCTTGTAGTGTTTATCTAATTCAATATCTTAATTGAACTGTAAACGTGTTGGGCAAACATTGTCCTCTATAACCCGTTCTGTTCCCATCGCACAACAAACCTTATTTATTATTGTAATATCTCACCTACTGGTCATCTCTTTCTTGTACGTTTCGGTATGCATATCTCTCACTCTGTCCACTAGCTAACGAAGGAGTCAAGGTCCTCACAACACAGCAAGAGCCGTGACTCTACAGTCTCCCTCATTTAAATATAATGTAAATTTTGATACGGCTTGCTAGTTTTTTTGACTGTTGGTTTTTCTGCTGTATATCATTTTAGATATTACAGACGGTAAATCTCTCATACCGAGCTGTCTAAACAATTCAATATACCTTTGTTAGGGATAATAAATGCTTCCCAAAACAAATGGTACAAGAAGAAGAATAACATTATCCTCTCAACAACGACAAGTAAAAGCAACATATGTACAGTTTGTGGCAAGATAAATGCACATGACTTTTCCGCCCATCTCAGCATGTATTTGCTTAAGCGATTTGCAAGGGTAGCGAAACAGAGAGGTATTCACAATTTTTTTCAATTACCAAATTTAAAATAGTTAACACAAATTCGGACATCAGTGGTTATTTTTTTACAATTGGTTAAAAATCCAATGATATTGATTTGACAACTAAAATTCTAATTTTTACCTTCCGTCACATTTAGGTAAGGAAGGTATTGTCTTTGGTCAAAAAATTAGCACGTTTTAGGGTTCCTAGTTTTATAATGATGTCTGTTGTGTATGTGTGTGTATGTCTGACTGTCTGTGTGTGTGTCTCTGTGTGTGTGTGTGTATGTATGTGTGTGTGTGTGAGCGTGTGTCTCTGTATGTGTGTGTGTGTGTGTGTGTGTGAGCGTGTGTCTCTGTATGTGTGTGTGTGTGTGTGTGTGTGTGTGTGTTCGTGAGACAATTTTTTTTCCGACGATAACCAATACTACAATTCAAACTCTAACACTACAGTTCTAAAAATTATAATTCTTTCGTACTCCTCTTATTTACATCCATATGGAGTGCTAATTAGATTATGTTTATACTTAAGTGATCAACCGGAAGTTCCCTTATTTATACGGTTTGATTGCACATTTTTCTTCATATTCAATACATATAAAGTTAAAAAATTATAAAGAGATTAACTTTCCAAAATCCAAGCAGCTTTCCTGTAATCATGGAAACAGCTGATATATTCAAATAATTGTATTTGGTAGATGTCAGTGTCAAGTGCAATTTACATAATGTATGTTCGTGTTATAACTGACGGAAGATCTTGTGCTGGCCACATCAAATTTTTATTATACATATATATACCAACATACCTTATTGGTTAAATTTTTTAACCAGCTGTTAAAAATTAACGACTGAGTTGCAGAATAGATCTGATTAGGTGTTAAAATTCATAATAAAAGTTACTACGATTTAACAATATGTTAAATTTTTTTGCATTTTACAAATATTAAAAACATATAGATACATATGTTCACAATTGAGTGATGTCGTTCTAACTTTGTTGCTGCTGATTCGATTTGGGGGCAAAAGTTCTGGTCGCCCACTTTTGGTAAATTAATACATACTACACCTTCTTCACATTCCACTATAGTTCGGTAAATAGTCGTTTGTCCAATATTTTGATCTCCAAAAACATTAGCAGTTTCATGTTTCGTCTATCTGTCCAAGAAACCTACAGATAGATTAGCATATTTTAATAAGTTTGCATAACATTTTTCAAAACTTTTGTTATATAGGTACATTATTTTCTGTAGCTTCTATTCGAAATTCCATCCACTTGGAAGAAAAAGAAATCCCTGCAAATGTGCAAGTTGTTTATTTTGTCTTTTACAATTCCTCCTGATTTTTCTAATTCGTTGGCTTCAGTTCATTTTATTTTGAGTCCAACACATTCTAGTTATTTTTCTTGGCAGTGGAAAATGAAGTTATTCTGTTGATCTTTGACGTAACATTGTTCATTATGTAGTTAGATGCAGTGATCTTTGGAAATTGTTGGAAAATTAGAGTTCAATAAATATCAATCTGTGGGCAATGGACTGCAGTTAGCCAAGAGGATAATGGCTTTATATCGGAAGCTGGAAACATGCCAGTAACCGTTGAATCACTTCAAACATAGTTACAGTTGAAGATGATGGTTTCATTTATATTAACTGTCATATCGCTTAATATTGAAGAGGTCTCTTTAGATTTTGTGGACATGATTCCGACTAGCAGATATACAGCAATTGCTTTTTATCTTTTGTGGAGAATGAGGCAATAATTTAACTTGTTTTATGAGGAGTTAAATATGTCTTTTCCAAAATCGCTTGTTGTAAGTTGCAGTTAATAAAAGCTGATCGGCATATAGTACGACTATAGGCAGAAAAATTGATTCTGTGTGGTCTAGCAATAAAACTATAAAATATCGTAATTTTGACAAAGCGGCATATCGCCTACTGTTTGCTTTATAATATAGGATAAAACAGGCCATTATTTGCGCAGCACTATTTTTTATAACAAAATATTTTGACTTTTAAACTATTTGGGGCCGGTAAATTTATTTTCAAAGTAAATTTAATAAAGTAAACAAATTCAAATCAATTTCTTTGTTCTTATGACATTTAAATCATTGCTGTCAAAAATTCGCGTTGCATTTGTTCAATGAAACTAAATTTAACTAATTATTAAAATATCTTTCAGAACTCATATTATTAATTGGAAAAATACTACCTTTTTGGCTGAGAAATCCTCCGTTGCAGAACATGTCTTGGAAGAATTCCACCAAATTAAATTTGAAGATACTAAAATTATTGCAAGACCTTCTCGACTTAACAACAGATTAATTAGAGAAGCCATTGAGATTTATAAAACAAGAAATATCAATCTCAATCATTGTGACGGATTAGAACTTAGTCGCGCATGGCTTCCAATATTAAATATGTTGTAATTTGTAATATGTATACAATTTTTATAAACTTTTTCTAACATCTGTTTACAAAGAGTACGGCTGCGATATTTCGCTACCGATAAAGCGTCTCTGAGTTATACAGATCACTTCTCTGCCAGTTTTTGGGACGGTTTTTCCTCTGGCAAAGGAGATTTTTTCCTGAGAAGATGCATGTTCGCCGTCCATGTTATCGCCGGGCATGCATATATTGTCTAGAAAATTGTATACATAAAAAAGGTAACATTTATGAATATTTCTTGTTACCTTGGTTACTTGTTATTATTGTTTTTTAACATATTTATGTCAATGTATCCCCTGAAGAAGGCACCAGTTTATGGTGCCGAAACGTTGGGTTAAAATTAATAAATACAGAACATAAACTAAAAAAAAGGTAGTATTTTTCCAATTAAATTTAACTAAGTTTATAATACCGTCCCTTACTTTAACAATTCTAAAACACACGATTATTTTTAATTTCATGTAACAGTAGTTCCGAGTCGAGGATTGCTTGCACCTTAGACGAACGAATTAATTCGGGGTATTACATTTTTTAAATACGAATACATTCCGGAATCGTGTTGCTAAGATCATTTTAAATGCCTCCTAATATTTCAGTAATATTGAGTACAATTCTAGTCTCTTTTAACGGAATACATAAAGGTCAGTTTCCTTTCAAATTCAAATCATGAGACAAAGTTATGAAAAGAAACCACATCTACAAAATAATTTAAACGTCAACTTTCAATAGCTGGTCGTAATATACCAAGAAATGTATTTTCAATATCATTCCCGTTACCTTTACACTAGTGAGGTTTTCTTTCTGGTGGCAATTCGTAATTTTGTATGCAAAAACATTTCTATTATGCTATTTGCTTCCTTATAACATATGCATTCGTAGAAAAATCTGCGCAAACAATTTCCTGTCGTAGCCACGACCGTTTCCTAACAATATCCAAATGTAGCAGGAGCAGGTTAGAAGCAACGTGCTCAGAATATATTACAACGATGCATTGAACTTTCCCGGAACTCTGCAGCTAGACTAGCGAATATTATACTTCATACTTCATCTGCAATGAAGATTGATGCAAAAATACAACGATTAGCAAATGATTCTCACTTGATGATGGTTAATGATTTGATGAGTATCGTTTAAATATAAATCAAATGATCATTAGTATTATTGTCCACGCAATTGTTGTAGGAAACACAGTAATTTCCTGTCCCCAATTTGATGAATGGGAGAAATGGAATCAAATTCTGATCATATAACCGACGACCTCTCATAAACTTCATTCATGCCAAACAATACTTTATTCTTTCACTCCCAAATACAATTGTTTTCGAATACATCCTAAATTTCGACATTTTATGAAGGGGATTTCGCTGATAAGATTTTAGCGCCCCTTGCGGTAACTATGCACAAATTCTTCTAAATAGCTGTGTGTTTAATACATTAAACTACGTTAAAAATAGATTTAAAAACAATGGGAATAAGGTTTGCATATGGAATTTGTTGAAGTGATTAAGTGTGATTAATGAAGAGTTGGTTAGCAGTATTTTATCCGTGTCAATCGTTTATGGATTATTTTAGAGAAAAGTACTTGCTTACATTTAATATTTCTAAAACTGTTTTTTGTAATACAGTGTGTTCAAAAAAATCCTAACTCGAAGTAGGCTATGAACAGAGAACGTAAATATATCTGATCACTATTCAACTCAAAAGTCAAGTTGTCAAAATTGATCTTGAAATGTAATTTTAAGGAGAAAAGATAATAAAGAAGGAAACAGAATATTACAATTCGTCGTTTTCTAATTTATTCCCATTTCTAAAATAAGGTTCATGAAGAAAAGTTTTATTTTTTTAGATAAAAACACGTCAAAAGCCATAAAAGCAAGTTACGCTCGTGGTACATACAAAACTTTATGCACGGACGAAAATTTTCAAATTATGAGTGTTAGAAAAATTGTATCGAAAAGAATTTGTCCTCCTACATCCAGTATCTACTGTTACTATGGAAGCGGAGAACAACAGTATGTTGTTTTTTTTTATTAGTTGTCATTTGAGTTTTATTTTGTGTATCTCCGTGCTTTCCATATAGATATCACAAAATTAATTTTCATTTTTCATTAAAGAATATAAAAAATTTCGATTTGTAATAAAAACTTTTCATGGTGCCTGTTTAAATTGTTTATATTGTAGGTTATAATTTGGTTTGACGTTTCATTATAGACCGGCGGGCTATAATGAGGCCCGCGGGCTATTAAATGACGTTTATGTCAAAGAAATTCGTGTATAATTGTCAAATTATGATACGTCCGTGCATAAATACTTTTAAATTAAGGCTTACGTTTCTTTGTTCATAGCCTACTCCGAGTTAAGTTTTTGTATGAACACATTGTATTTTTTTCTAAATTACTCCATAATCGATTTCTGGCCAGTTGCAACGCTTATATCATATCGAAACGAAATGTCAAATGAGTTCTTTAATATTGTTTTCAAAATTTCAATATGCACTTTTTTGTAGTTAAGGCTTTAACTGTAATCTGTGCAACTGGACAAAACAGAGTTAAAAATGCTAGCGTGTTATTACTTCTTACACTATCTTGGCCAATCAATTTCCCTTCATTCATACTTAGTAAAATTTCATCACTTTGACCGCAGTCAAATTTCATCACTATGGCCGCATTAAATGCAATTTTTACATCTGCAAGTAAATAATTCTAAATAAATACAATTACATATATTGTTTTCTTTTTCTTACATAAACATTAAACCATAGTCATGAATTGGAGTAATGATGATCGACAGGAAATCGATGAAGGGAAAAGAAAATATTCGGAATTTGCAATCTAGAAGTGTTTATTTGATTTTAAACCACCGTTTCGATCATACAATGAGCATCTTCAGGATTAAGTCAGAAAACACAAAATATTTGTAACAAACGTCAATAAACATGGATAATTTATGTGAAATACACAAAGTTAAAAAATATAGTTTGTCTGCATAGTTCACCAGAAATGGCACTGGTGTACCAAATTGTGGCGTCACTTTCAAAATCTCAATGAAAAAATATAAAATTTTCTTTCTTTTGTTTTCCATTCTTTGTCGTTTTATTGGCTAAAACAATATCGCCAATATTGAGCATAGTCCCCGTAAATGAGTCTGGTGGTATTACTTGAGTAACCTGATCCTAAGTGCACGTCTGGAGGCAGTGGGGCAAGCGGGAGTGAAGTTATAGTAGCCACCCAGTTCCACCGAGAGCTCAGGCTATGGATGTGTAAATTATAGCGTTGGTAACTGCGTCCGTTAACGACTTGCCCGCCTCTCTGCCTCTGCTACCGTAACCACCACAAAAAGGAAATAAATTCGTTGACGAAAAGAAACAAACAAAATATTTGGTGGTGTTCACATTTACTGGAAAAAAGAATTTGTAGATCCACCTTAATTATCTATAAAGGCTATAGGTAATTAAGGTGGATCTATCATGACAGTCTCAAACAAAATATTCCCCTAAGTTTTGATAGTTTAGGGTTAATAACAGAATTAAATTGTTGTTGTAAATACATACCTAATATAAAAATTTAAAAAAAGCTTTAAGTATATTAAAGAAAAATATTCAGGGTGTTAATTACAAATCTGGCCATAGGCGTTTAACATGGGAAAAGAGTTTTTCTTTGCGCAAAAGTCGCCAAATAATTTTAGATAAAAATGTTTCAAATAAAAGTTGTAGATAATTATATTCTACGCCTAAATCTCTAAGCATATTTATGTTGCGATTCTGTAACTTTCTATAGCACTATAGAACTGTAACTCTCAACAAAATCGCAACAATTTTTGTTTACTAATACATTTATTATCGTTTGCTATTAAAAAATGATGCGCATTTGTTGAGAGTTACAGATCTATAGTGTTACAGAAAGTTACAGAATCGCACTGTTAATTAAAATTGTATCAATATTGCTCGTTTGTAGCGATAGCAATGAAATTGAAACAAAGTTACAAAGAAATGCATATCGTTTGAACTGTCAGAAATTCTGTTTTCAAATAAAAGTTACAGATAAATCAATTCCGTACCTAAATCACTGCACACGTATTATTTTTAAAATCTGGCACATACATAACTACTTTTTTGACATTTTGTAATCTATAAAATTAAATTTCTGACAGTTTAAACGATATGAATTTCTTTGTAATTTTGTTTCAATTCCATGGCTATCGCTACATATGAACAATATTTTTTGTTAAATTCCAAATACGATTTTACAGGTTACCAATCGTTCAAAATAAATCTGCTTAAGGATTTAGGCGTAGAATATACATATTAACTTTTATTTGAAACATTTTTGTGTAAAATCAATTGAGGACTTGCGTAAAGAAAAACTGTTTTCCCCTGTTAAACGCCTATGGCCAGATTTGTAATTAACACCCTGTTTAACTGTTTTAATAAATGCGAAAATTACATCGAAAATCACATATTTTCTAACTTTAGATGAAAATTACTATAAAAGCTGGTAATTAGACTTTTTTTACAGTCATTGAGCTGTCGTTAGGTATTTTTTTGTGCAAATCTGTGGTTTATTATGTAAATTACTATGAAGAGACCTTCCTTCTGACACTCTATGCCTGTATTACTAATGTATTTTCGCTCTATTTTGGTTTCAAATATTTCACCTCACGGGTAGTAAACCTTTTTAAAAATTAGCATACATATTATGTAAAAACTCATCAAAAATAACATACTTAAATTTCATTAAAAACTGTCGTATTTGATTCCATAATAGAACCACCTTAGGATATCCCTAGTCCATTTATTGACTTTTCCGGTTTATGACGCCATATCGTTTAATTCCGGTCGATTTTTTCGTTTATTTGAGACATCAAACTATCATTTCAAATTTATAGAGGAATTCATTTCAATGTAATATATGAAATGAGTGTTCCAAAAACATTTATTATTTTTTCATGTCGATGTCTTGTTTCTGTTTTGGTATGGACGGTAGTGCACGACTCTGTCTGGTTAACCGTCGCACATGGCATTTTAAATCGATGAGGAATTTAAATAAAAGCAAAATCGATTGTAGCGAATGAGCAACAAGCAGACAGAAATAACAAGTGAATGCCAAGCGACGAGCAACGAGTAGTGCAGATCCAAGGTAGCTGATTCCACAGTGAATGAAGAGCACCAGGCACGCAGAACACGATTTGCATATGAGGATTGCATTTGCTCACTTTAACACATACATTAAACACTGTGACAGGGAAGTAAAGCAAATGAATTACAACAGCATTGTTAATTTTCTTCATTTATGATTTCGCGAACACTGATATCCTTATTGGGTAATTTAATTTGCTGTGATTTTAAAGATCGCACAATAGACAAATAATACTCTTTAGACCGGAAACTTATGTATACTTCCACTGAACACTACACCTGGTGGTTGGAATAGAACTAAAATGTAAATTAGGCAAACCGTTTTTGAATTTATCCAAAATATTGTAGTTTTGTTTGTTGATGTAAATTTATTTTGATATTAAAATGCATGTGCACAAATTTAATGTTTAATTATACTTTTTCATTTATACATAATAAAATTTTATTTTCAAAATAGATTTATGTCATCTTTATTGTAATAATTGTAACGGTTTAACAAAACACGAATTGAATTACTTATGTGAACTTATCAACACATAAAATTAAACAATGTTACATTAAAAACATACCTAATAGACACACAGCTGTTCAATGAATAATCAAGTGAATTAGGTATATAGAACCATGATACAATCGAAAATATAATTCAAAATATGTCAAATTCATAAATTTACGTCAAATTATTTCCCACCTCAGAAAAAATACTTGGACCAATAGTTGCTTAATAATAATAAATGCAAGTTTTTAAAGCCACGTTCGCGACATCTATTGATTGGAATTGAGTACTAGTGGCAAAGGTCCGGCACTCGCCATATGTTTCCAAAGGTTGGATCGCACAATATTGGTACGTAAATACAAAATTATACTAACACTGCCCAAAATCCTCTGAGAAACTTGAGAGATTAGGTTGTTCATTTTTTCAATTGATACTACAAATAATATGTATTTGTGATGCGCTTTCATTTAAATGAATGCAAAATAAAGAAAAACACATAGCTAATGATAGTGCTAACAGGTTCTGTGAGAAAGTTGTTATTATGTTCATTTTGATTTTACATGGCTATCCCTTTGCTATATTCACACAACTTTGTCATTTATTTTTGTCTTACAGAGGACCAGTAATATATGTCTTGTAGGTTCATGACGTCACAAGCGTTCTTCATAACCTTATCATTTTTTCTCGTGTATTTTGTTTGAAAAAAAAATAACGATGATATCACTTTCAGCGAAAGTTTAGACTCTTGAATGGCACATTAATGACAACCATTGGTTACAGTATAAGATGGGAAAACTTTAGAACAACAAAAGTGAATTATACAATTCGATTTAATTTAATGCTTCAGATTAAATGTTAATATTATATTTCAAAAAATTGAAGCTAAGAAGCTATTCTTTGACAGAAAATTTGACATTGTGCACAAATTGTAGCAACAAACATGATTTGTTTAATTAGTGCGTTTCAACTTCAAGGCTTAGTGTGCTCCTACAAAACCATAAAATTTAATTCCCAAAACACTAAATAATAATGACATTTAGGGTATATGAATTTTGTATTTTGATATTAGGGTGATAAAAATGCAACATCAGAAACAGCCTTAATAATTATATCTACCTATTTTTTCAACCATGTTGCATGAATTCATTAATATTGGGTTTGTGCCAAACCACATTGCATGGGAATAAATTATGTATGTAAACCATAAAACTGTTTTTTTAATCGTTTCTCATAATTAAATTTAAAATATAGGTCAGCGAATTCGCAAAATTTGGCGTGCAAACAAAATTTGTCAGAACGTCAATCAAAATCTAATTATCCTCTGATAAACATAAATAAAATTTTCATAATAAATCCATAAATTACCCTAAGCATGTATGTACCTACTTTCCGTATTACATAGTTAATAATAACAAAAATTATTTAATTAGATTTGGTATGCATTTCCATGGATCATGAATTCATGATTACAAGTCTTATTAGCATGTAGGTAGAAGAAAGCGGCTTAATTACTCTATATGGAAAGAGAGTTTGGTAAATTAACAACCTGTAATTTATGTCATCGGGTGATAACATCTTTGGAACTTAAAATGAGAATATAAATCTTACTTCTTTCATCTCGCCGCGAAGATAACCATCCTTGCTTTCAAAACTCGCTATTAGCAAAACGATGCTCTAATCATTGTTATTATTTAGCCAATCAGATTGCAGGGCATCTGCTACGAACAAATGTAAATCTAGATCTGATGTAGAAAGTTTATGACAATTTTATAGCAGCTGTAAATTGAAACATTTTCGGTGTAATTAAACTAAACGATTCACAGATATATAAATTCTCGAAATGATACCAGATTTTATATACATTTGCAAGTATAAATGGAACAGGCTATTATAATAAAGTAACACGCCGTTTCGTTCTACATTAATATGTAACAAGAAAGATGAGTAGATTTTATCTACATTAATGAAAAGTAAAGATATGTATGTACGTACAATAACGTTTGAAATTATGTCATAATGTGTTATATATCCGTTTCAAATTTAAAACATATACGAGCTAAAAAAAAAAAATTGCACCTTTTTTTCTGTTTAAATCGAAAAAGGATAGTCTAATTTATCGATCATTAAGATTTAATTATTTTTTATTTATATTTTTTGTTGTGTAAAATCGTTTTAAAAAGTTGCAAAACCAGACATGTTTTGTCGTCACAACGTCCCGAACCAAGTTCAGACTCATTTAAAACAGAAATTTTATATGGACACATAATTTCTAAAAGAAAATATATACAAACTATAAATTGAGGATTACATATCAGAATGTGCTATAATATATTAATATAATATCGTTCTATTTATTTTTATAAATATAATTTTCATTTGGCGTGAACTTATCTACGTTACATCAGATGTTTCTTTCACTTTTGAATCTTTGAAATAGACGATAGAAGGTTATAAACGCATATGAGACATTGAATATATTGCAGAATATTATTTTATTCTTTATTTTGGCACGAAACAACGTTCCATCGACATGTTTACTTTAATAAATTTTAGGTTATCTTTAAATGTCACTTTGACGTTTAAGACAGTGTGAAAATCAAAATGGTCGAGCCTCTCACTCTGTGACGTCATTGGACAAGGGACGAATCGGGGGTCTAGCAGCCTCATTTTAAAGAATGTCATTTTCAATTACAATTTTTTCATGATTTAGATCGATTTGAGGAAAAATAAAAAATACGGGTCTATTATTTTTCACTACTATATCGATTAAAGTTATAAAAAAAAGTCGTACATGACCTCATTCGGCCGGTTTACATTTTCAACAAATTATAAGATCTACACAAATGCTTAGAAATTTCTACAAAATTATTTCGGCTACTTTAAATTTAGACTTAAAACCTTAAAAAACTGTGGGCCAAATGACTGGTGATAGTAGTTCGACCGGCAGTTTAGAGGTGGATTTATAACTGTCACAGAACACAGAACATAATTTAGCATAGAAAACATTTGGTCACACGGAAAATAATGTATCCATTTATAAGAAACATAGCACGCAGAACATAATTTAGCACAGCATAGGAATTGACCAATGTTTAATTTTCTATGTCTATGCTGTGCGCCCTATGTTTTTCGTGCATCTTCGTAATATTTCGTAGTAGTTTGAATAAATATTTGTAAAATACCGCTACGAGGTCGAAACACGTGTCAGTCATTTATTGGTTAAAGTGGACAACATCAAACTTATTGTATAAATTTAATCATAAATAACAAAACCAGATAATAACACAAACTCGAAATCAAATCTGACAAAATTTATAGAAAATTTCACAAAGACAAACATCTGTTTTATTATTATTTCAAAATGACAGAAACTTCTTATTGTCACTATCTTTTGTGTGACTTTATAAAACCCCCTGACAAAATTCTATGTTTTCTATACTAAATTAATCTGTGCTAAATTATGTTCTATATGTTCTGTGTTAGTTATAACCTTAATGCCCGTATTCATAGTCAGTACTTCGCCTCGACTCATACTTGAGTCTGCCTTGAGTACCAGATTTCGTTTCATAGTCGCTACTTGTTTCTTCACTCGTACTTCGATCGAAGGTTTACTTGAGGCGAGTTCCAAGCAACCTTGAGTAATACTCAAGTACTGATTGATGGTTTTTTCAAAAAATTTAGGTAGACTTGATCAATATTTTAAAAAACTGTCAAACTGCCATTTCCATCACATATGACATCTAAGTTAAATAATGAATCATGAAGATAATCAACAATTATTAGAATTTGTAGACGTAGTAGAAGAAGCCTTAATAATAACAATGAAAAACGGTTGCTTCAAGAAGATATATCCGTGATATAACTCAGGTATCTGTAACCTGTGACATAATATGTAGATGTTAAATATACGATTTGAGAGAAAAATATTAAAATTTACAAATATACCAACATAGTTATTACAAATTCTCTAAAATCCTCCCTAAAAAAACCGAGAATTCACGAAGTTTCGACTATGAAACATATGATGTGCTTGAGGTCGAGAACGACCGGAGTAATGCTTGGCGAAGTAATACTCAAGTACGAGATTGAGCATCGACTATAAGTACGGGCATAAGTGTCATTTTCTATAGTCCAAATTTAGCTTCTACCGAGACCCTTTACTTTTGGCTCAATGAAAAGCAACCTCTTATAAAAATTCAGTGCAGGAATTAGGGATACAATGCCTACTAGAATTAAAGCTGGTGTTACTAATAAAGGAAACGAGATGTAACCCAATATTAAATAGCGAATACTTGAACAACATTCAGTGTTTGTAAGTTTCAAGTCAATATTTTAAACTAATCTTAAGAAATTTGTCATCATTTGCGTAGGTTTTATAATTTGGTACTTGAAAATGTAATAAATAAGGAAGTTAAAGTAACAAATTAATATTTAGCAATTTTTATGTCCGTATCCGTAACATTACAAAATCTCAATGTCATTGATTTTTGCAAAAAGGTGTGAATAATTTGCAAGAATTGTGTTGAACGGCATTATGAGAGCAAACGCGAGAAGAATGTAATCTCGACTGGTTTTTATCTGGCGAGTAATGTATTTAGTAGTGCGGTTAAAATAACTGGAATCCTTTTAGGGCATACATGGAAGTGTTGCGGTGATGAAGAGCCATCACTCTACTCAGACTGGTTTCTCGACTCCTACATTCACAAACAAAACAAACAAGGCGTACCACATTCACAAAATAAAAATAAAACTGTATAACAAGACAACAGCCATGTGATTGGGAGATTAATTTGTAGATTGACAGCTACATACAACACAATATAACAATAATATATTCATGGTCATGATTTAAAAAATTGTCTTTCATATTTATCTACAGGTGTTCATTTTTCGAGGCTCTCCATTGGAATATCGGAAACTATAAGAGATATGTAGGTGTTTAACAAGGAAATACCTCTGGACCAAATACAATATATAGTCGAACCTCTATAACTCGAAACTCAAGGTACCGCGAAATTACTTCAAGAGCAATGGTTCCCAAGCTATGGGTCGCGACCCAACTTTGGGTCGCAAGTAATTTTCTGTGGGTCACGACTAATTTGATTTTTAGATTTTAAAAAATCAAACAAATAAATATTGATTATAAGAACTTGTATATCTGCCTTATCAATGTCAAAATTATTTGAAATTTAAACATATCAATCACCTAATTACGATTTTTGTTAGGTTATTTTGAATCATTATTTTTGTATTAATTTGTTTTATAGGTAAGTTAAAATAAAATTATCTATTAAAATTAAAACATTAATATTGAGTTTAATTCAAGTTTTGTGTTAATTTTTGCTTTCTATTTCGAGTTAGAGAAAAGGCATACTTCTAAAACATTTTTAAACATTCTTTAAACAAAAAATGTGTTGAACAAAAAAGTTATTACCTCTCGCTAAGAGAGGCATTGGATTCATGCTAAAATTCGCATATCCAGATTTTATTGAATAAGCACGATTTAAGGTCCCTAGAATCCGATTATAACATTTTTAAAATGATGTCTGTGTGTGTGTGTGGATGTATGTGTATATATATATATATGTGTGTGTGTGTGTGTGTGTGTGTATGTATGTCTGGATGTTGGAGGGACGATTCCTCAAAAACTATAAGACTTAAAAAATATTTAACTGCAGTTTCTTCAATCTGACATTCATGGGAAGAGCTGAAAAGGTTTTGGTAACAATTGAACAACCGGAAGTAGTAGTTTCTTAGAAAAATTCTTCTAAATATTCTTCTAAATATAATTTTTTGGGAGTTTTTTTTTAAAATATTGAAGAACATAAAATTCTCCATCTAATACACTTACAATTTTTATTATATCTTGTATATATTCAGAGATAAAGACACTATAATTTATAGAGTAAACTAATCGCAGAGGCTAAGGCACTAAGGAAACCAGTTGACAAATTCCAATGTTTATAACATAGTTTGTAAATTATACATGTCATTGTCAAATATCAACAGTTTTAGTGACATTCTGATAGCTTTTTCTGGGAAGTATATTTAATCTTTCTTATTGTTTTATTAATTAAATATTTGAAATTATAGGTAAAATTGTGGTAAAATGCATATATCCATCAGAAATACCGCCAATCTGGTTAATGAATTGGAAGAATCTCTGACATTTAGAAACTTCCTCATACAATGAAAAATAGATATAATTAGAATTATATGTGTGCAGAAGACATGTTAAATACAATAAAAAACAATGTTTGAGTAAAGTTCTGTAATATTTTGTTATAAAACGACGGTTCGAAAGCGAAGTGCAATACAATACTTATATAGCCTAATATGGAAATGGCGAGAGGTCTTGTGCTGGCCACAACAGATTTTTTTTTAATGTTTTTTTTGCATGTTTAACTCATAAAATTTTCTTATTTTATTGAGCAACTAAATATTTTATTTCTTGTAATTTCATTCATACTAAAAAAAAAAAAATTAATTGTTTCAAATGCTTTTATAATTTCCTGGTATGAGTTTTCTTCCTGGGCAATTCTCCATCGGTATCACTTTCATCCTATTTGTCTTGAAGCTCATCTTGTTCAGCAATAGTAGTGATAATTTCTTCGTCAGTATCTTTTAACGTGCATAATATAATGCCAAAAAAAAATATTTTGTGCCTGAAAATTCGAGTTATAGAGACTACATTGTTACTGGGGCATGTGAGTGGTTTCGAATTATGAAGATTTTCGAGTTAGAGAGGTCAAAATACATTGTAAATATATAAAATGTGCCGGGAACACAAGAAAACTTCATCTTACAGAGAGTTTCGAGTTATGGAGGTTCGAGTCATAAAGGTTCGAATGGTCGAAGCTTATTAATTAGTTTTCTGTAGTGAAACTGAAACCAGCTACTTTTATTTTCCGTTGCTAAGCGTGTCTTTCTCTTCAACTTACAATCACAATCAATCGCAAATCCAAATCCGATGGTTCGAATGTCACTTCAATGAAAAATCATTGTATATAATGTTATGGGCGTAGTTAATTTGATTTGTAGTCACGATGCAAATGTCACGTAGAGTGTAACAGAATAACAGAAAGAGAGAGTAGTTCGTTGATGAATGCGACAGCAATATGTATTAACCTTTTGACCTGCACACGTGCGACAAACACACTTGCGTGTGAATTTGAATTCTAGATGTTGCATTGTTCAACACGAAAAATGTAACACCATAGAAACACAAAGAAAAATAAGTAAACTCACCGAAAATGAAGATGATCCTAAAAGAATGAAATCCAGAAACCTGCAACAAAAGCAAGAGCTTTATAATTATATTCTATTACGCTTAATCACAATTCTGGTTAAAAATATTATTTGCTATCTGAATGATTCATATTCATTTCCTCATTGTTTATCACTGTATATCACACGTAATATCTCTTTACGGTTTCTATGGTTATCGTAGGTTTTTTCCTGGCTAACATCTCACTTCCGGTTAACCCAGCTTCCTCTGACGATCCTGCTCACTATCGCAAACGTCCTCGCAAAGTAAAAAATTGTGTAATAATAATGAATTGGCAGAGATTAACTACCACATGTGCACAAGACGCGAATTTTCATTATTTTTAGTAGACACAAAAAGAAGAACGGGTAAAAAGAATGAGTAGTTACCATCAATTACGCTAGAATAATAAACTACTAAAAATAAAAACATGCCTGGGTTCGCCATCCAGTTTAGATGTCACAGGAGAGGATTTACATTTTGCTCAGTATGCATAAATTCATTACCTAATACAAAATAAAAGAATTTTTCTCCGATAATGCAAAATGAGAACGAAAAAATGTACATTTGCAGGTAAAGTGTAAGTTTTGCATCCTTCTTTAGAAGTATATACTGGCGAAATGCTGGTTTGAATTAATATAAACAGAACTTCAAACAAATGAACTTATGTTGAGTGTTGAGAACATCCGAACGTTATCGTAATGAAATTATATGTCTTCATTGGAGTTATTTAATTCGTTCTTCTTGCACATTTTTTTTGTCATTTTGCGTACAAATTTATTAAATATACATCGTACACCTACCCAAATTATCTTGCATATACAATAATTATCATAAAGTTGGCAACACTATATTTTCATGAAATCGTCATAGAATGGATTATTTTCGATCCGATTTCTGTACTTGTAATGAAGCTTTTTGTGCACTTTAGTGACGATTTCAAATAATAGTTATTTATGCAACAAAAATGTAAACACAAGCTTTATGACATGAGGTCAAGTATTTCGTGACTCGGCAAGCCGCGTCACGAAAATTGTTGTTCAAATGTCATAAAGCTTGTTTACACTTGAGTTGCATACATTATTTTTTATACGACCTTATACCGTGAGTATTTTTTACCGTGAAACATAAGGTTTGTCATATCCATGGTTACGATTCGACATTTGATTGACAGCAATGTATTTGCGTGTCCCATTTAAAATTAAACATAGGGAACGAATTTGACATTTGATAAGACGTCAGTAGAGGTTAATTTTGTTTAAATAATTATACCTGCTTTCTAGTGTACCTTGTGCTCGAGTGATTTTCTAACTTGGCCAAATTTCTTACAATATTTAAATATAATACTCTGTCAAATTCATTCCCTATGTTTTCAATGAGACAGGCAAATATATTACTGTCAATCAAATGTCAAGTCGTAGTCGTAGGTCGTAACTTATAGAAAAATTCAGCGGTTATCTGTCATATTGACAAGACGTCATTAGAGGTTAATTTTGTTTAAATAATTATACCTGTTTTCTAAAAATTAAATTTAGTTGCAAAAAAAATATTGTGTGCCCGAAATATGTTTAGTGCTCTCGAGTGGTTTTCTGACTTAGCTAAATTTCTTACTTCATATAATACATCTGTCAAATTCGTTCCCTATGTTTCACTTTAAAAGGGACACGCAAATACATTGCTGTCAATCAAATGTCAAATCGTAACCATGGACATGACAAACCCAATGTTTCACGTTAAAAAATACTCACGGTATAACATTCCTGATACAAATTTAACAGATAACAATTTGAACACACCAAATACCGAGTTCACATTTAACAGATAACAGATTTGAAGTTTAATACTGCAGTTTTGTCAGTATTACCAACTTGAATGTACAGAAAAAAACTATATGCCACACGTTATTTAATGGTGGCAGCTCTGTAGTGTGTAAAGTAAATGAAATTTGAAAATCGCTTACTTTGCATAATGTTTGCAGTGAGTAAAGTATCAAAGTATAAAAATTTATTTTATTATGAAGTCCGATTTACCCCTCTTATAAAATTTTTGAAATCCCGTTACTGCATAATATTGAAAAAAAATCTGTTGTGGCCAGCACAAGACCTTCCGTCAATTCGATGTATTTTGCACAAATCCCATACCAAAAAGACCTTGGCACAGTTTCTATATAATATCATGTAAAATCGAACACGAACACATACTATTTTTTACAACTTTCATACCAAAAGTTCATTTGAAAAGGTTCTATAAATCCAATAAAATTATGACATAAACATACACTAAGAAAAATGCACTTGACACATTTTACTTTCTGCTTCAGCTTTCCCCTATTTTATTAGGGGTCGCTGTTTCCTCTTCTCTTCCACTCATTCCTGTCCAACGCATCTTCTACACACAGTCCTTCCTTTCTCAAGTCTTCTGCGATACATCTTCTTTTTAGCCTTTCACTGCATGTCACTTGAGAGGACCACTATGAAATACTAATTTTTCATCCCATACTTTCCATATTTGGTTTTGCACTTACAGCACACATCTGTCAATTAGAATTTTGAGTGTATCAGCTGTTTCCATGATAAATAGCAAAGGTGACTAATTTTTGAAAATTAATTTCTTTATAATGCTTTAACTCTACATCTATTGAATATGAAGGAAAATGAATAATCAAATCATATAGAGAAGAGTATTTTCTTTAATAAATATAATAACAAAATGTCAAAAAATAATATTTAACTGCGTTTTTTTAAGAAAAACTGTTAAAATCTTCAAATAAGGGTACTTCCGGTGGATCAATTATAACCAAAATCTAATCAACTCTTCATATGGATGTACAGAAGAGGAATACGAAAGAATTATTATTTTTAGAATTATAGTATTGAAGTATCGTCGGAGAAAAATGTGTCACACACACACACATACAGACATCATCTTAAAAATAGTAAATTCGTATTGTAGGGACCCTAAAACGTGCTTATTCATTAAAAACTCACCACCGAATTTTTTAACCAAAGACAATACCTTCCTTACCTAAAGGTGACGGAAGGTAAAAAACAGTTATTAATTTTGCATCACTGCTTTATTTGAGTAAGATAACTTTAATTTTTTTAAGTAGCACGAAAGTGACCCATATACAGTGCTCTTTGCATGACAGCTTTGAGTTGAGAAACTATGAGATGACGCCGAAAAAAAAACCTGATATGTTATATTTCTTCAATATATTTCACTTATTTCCGTTCATTTATCTCAATTTCCTCTATATTCCTCCCCTTAAATTACCCCTATCTTTGTGTGTTCCGTAAAGGGGTACGGTTTCGGTATAAGCATCCCGGTTGTAAGGTTCTCGCATCGTTCTCTGGCTGACACTTACTAATGAGCTGTCACAGAGGTAACGCAGCGTTCAGCGTTCATCTGCGGCAATTAGGCCCCGTATCGCTGCCGGATCTGCCGTCGCTGCCCACCGGATATCGTCTCACACCCCAATTGTATTCAACGCCCCCGCATAAACAGAAGACTCCAAAGGGAAAGTCGAGAAATACCACAACTGTGGAAGAGTTAAAATAGAAGGAAAACAAAAATATAGCAGGTTTAAAGATTGGTAATACAAGTACACAGTACGAAAATGAAAGTTTAATATTTCTTTTTAAATTACCATCGTATATTAATAATATATTATTTTTTGTTTAAATATTAATTCTACAAGCGAATGAAGTCGATAAATAATTGGTCTGATAGAACATGTCCTAGGCAATTTGATTGGTTGCCTGATTTTAATAGCGAGAATCGCGCGTCTTGTGCGCCCCTTCACCGTGAGAATATCAAAGGAAAAAAAACTAGCGCCATCCGCCGCTATGGTTTATAGTGACAATATTGTCAAACATTGTTCTATAATTTATTAGGAAAAAAATACATTTTATTTATGTTATTTCTGCATGAATATAACGTATAAATCATATATAAAAATATTTCAGCTATGCGAACATGAAAAATTTGTACCCTCTAGTAGAGTTAACAGTTTGTCGACCACACGTCACGCGCCAAATTCTGAACTTTAAAAATTCATATCTCGCTGATTAGGTAAATTTTTTAAGTCGCGTTTGCACTAAAATTCGTAGTTCACTTATTCTTCGAGAAAAAATAAAATTAAAAAAAATCTGTTGTGGCCAGCACAAAACCTTCCGTCAATTCAATGTATTTTGTACAAATCCGATACCAAAAGTTCCTTGGAAAAGATTCTATATATTCTGTAAAATTGTAACACGAACACACTATTTTTTACAAATTCCATATTGCAAGTTCCTTTGAAAAGATTCTATAAATCCAGTATAATTATAACACGAATGTACATCTGTAAATTGCACTTCACACTTCCTCATTCCTATCCAACGCATCTTTTTGACACAGTTCTTCCTCTCTCAAATATTCTGCTACACAGTCCTTCCATCTTCTCTTTGGCCTTTCTTGTACTCCCGGCATTGAAACTGCAAGACATTTGCGAGGGACCCTCTGTCACTTAAATTACTTTCTGATCCTATACTTTTCACTTTGATTTTGCACTTGACACTGATATATATCAATTAGAATTTTTTGAATATTATCTGCTGTTTCCATAATTTTTGCAAAGCTGACTGGTTTTTGAAAGTTAACCTCTGTTAATCTCTCTATAACTCTATATCTATTGAATATGAAGAAAAACGTATAATCAAATCGTGTAGAGAATAAGAGTTTATTTCATATTAATGATCATAAAATGTCGAAAAATGATATTTAACTGCGTTTTTTCCAGAAAAACTGTTAAGAACTTCAAATAAGGGTACTTCCGGTTGACCAATTATAACCAAAATCTAATCAGCTCTTCATATGAGTGTAAAGAAGAGGAATACGAAAGAATCATAATTTTTAGAATTGTAGTTTTGAAGTTATCGTCGGAGAAAAATTTGTCACACACACACACACACACGGACACACACACGCACACACACAGACACACACACACACACACATACAGACATCAATGTAAAATTAGTAAAATCGTATTCTACGGATCTTAAAACGTGCTTATTCGTTAAAAACTCACCATCGAATTTTTTGACCAAAGACAATACCTTCCTTTTGACGGAAGGTAAAAAATGATATATAGGTAGAACCCCCATTTGAAGGACTACGAAACACCGAGGAAAAAATAGAATTATCTCTTGACATTATAGTTTAAATTACAGTTTCTCCATCACCTACGTCAGTGTTTTCCAACCTGTGGGACGCACTCCTTAAAGGGGGTGAGAAATTTTCCAAGGAAGGGTGGGGGACGCGAAATTTTCCAAGGAAGGCGTGAAAGGAAATTAATTAATTATTTCAGGTTCATAAAACTATTGAAAGGGGAATTAGAGGGGAGCGAAAATTTTTTGGGACTTGAAGGGGGTCGTAAAGGTAAAAAGTTTGGAAAACACTGACCTGCGTTATTTATATAAATAAATGTGGGCGATAGTTTGTCACATGTTATAAGCTATATGAACTTTCACTCCACATTCTATTGCAGATCAAGTGACGTTTTCCAAATAATACACAAATTTCAATAATGAATTGTAAAATATTTAATGGATATTTCGTGACATTTTCAAATTTGAGGCGATATAAAGAACACTAATGCCCGTATTCATAAATACTCGTAAAAATTTTAAACGGTTAGTTATAATACTTATCCAATGAAAACAGTCGACATTGAAAGAAAAATCAAAATTTTATTTGTCAAGTGTCAAGTTTGATTCTATTTGTCAAAAATTATAACTAGCCGTTTTGAAACTATACGAGTGTTTATGTATATGGGCATAAGTACTTAAAAAATATATAAAAATGAATGAAACTTAACTTACACATTTTAATTAACTTAAACATTTTAATTCAAAAATATGGCGTCGACATTGTAGAATAGATTATCATCTACTTCTTTAACGATCCATCATTGAACATGGTGCCCCATACAAATAACGAGTACGTACTACACATTGTAGTTGTATATATTTATTTGTAATGTCTTAACCAAAATTCTAGTGTAGAAATCTCTCCGTTAACTTCACTGCTGCTAAGTCAATAAAAACATTTTACTGGCTGGCTGTTTGTTTTTACAGTGTTATTTTTAACGGCGTCTTCAACTCTCGTCTTGTTTAAATTTATTTTTTACGCGGTCCATAACCCTCGTGTAGAACATACAGGGCTGGTAAGCAATGTTTATTTCACCTCCACGCCTGGAGACTTGGAAACCGGATCTAGTTTTTGTTGTAATGAGCTGCTGTAATTGATTTAGACAGCAGAGGCGTTATGTTCGTAATTACATCACATTAGAGCATGATCTGCCTACGGAAGCCGATTAAGGACAACGAGTATACTATCATTTATTACTTTTATTACTAACATTAATAAACCACTACCATTTCGGCTTTTAGATGCTAACAATTATTACTCAAAATCTCAATAGCATTTATTCTTAGAAAACATAGACCTTTTCATCAAATAAAGATTTTTTTATAGAGATGTTGACAAGGGATTATTCCTATATACTAAGGAGATAAGAAATAATTTTATAACGCTGATAGGGGCCTATTATCTTCAATGGTACTTCCTGGACCGTCAAAAATATTCTTGGCTGTAACTGTTGTTCGCTTTGGTATTCACATCCATTATTATATACTTTTCTATTAGAAATACCCGTAACTCTTCAATCAATCACGCCTGAGAAACTGTTTTCTATAAAATGTTGGCTCCTTAATGCTCTGCAGCGTCTGGTGATGGTAAACTGAGTGCAGTTTATTTAATTTCATTATTTTTACCTTCCGTCAAAAGGAAGGTATTGTTTTTGGTCAAAAAATTGGGTTGTGAGTTTTCAATGAATAAGCACATTTTAAGATCCTTAGAATACGATTTTACTAATTTTACATTGCTGTCTGTATGTGTGTGTGTGTGTGTGTGTGTGTGTGTGTGTGTGTGTGTGTCTGTGTGTGTGTCTGTGTGTGTGTCTGTGTGTGTGTCCGTGTGTGTGTGTGTGACAAATTTTTCTCCGACGATAACTCCAAAACTACAATTCTAAAAATTATGATTCTTTCATATTCCTCTTCTTTACAACCATAAGAAGAGCTGATTAGATTTTGGTTATAATTGGTCAACCGGAAGTACCCTTATTTGAAGATCTTAACAGTTTTTCTGAAAAAAAAACTCAGTTAAATATCATTTTTCAACATTCTATGATCATTAATATGAAAGAAAATTTTATTCTCTGTAAGATTTGATTATACATTTTCCTTCATATTCAATAAGTATAGAGTTATAGAGAGATTAAGAGAGGTTAACTTTCAAAAATCAGTCTGCTTTGCAAAAATTATGGAAACAGCAGATATGTATATTCAAAAAATTCTGATTGACAAATGTCAGTGTCAAGTGCAAAACCAAAGTGGAAAGTATAGGATCAGAAAGTAACATAAGTGACAGAGTGTCCTTCGCAAGTGACTTGCAGTTTCAATGCCGGGAGTACGAGGAAGGCCAAAGAGAAAATGGAAGGGCTGTGTAGCAGAATATTTGAGAGAGGAAGAACTGCGTTGTATAGGAATGAGGAAGTGTGAAGTACAATTTACAGAATGTACATTTGTGTTATAATTATATTGGATTTATAGAACCTTTTCAAAGGAACTTGCAATATGGAATTTGTAAAAAATAGTGTGTTCGTGTTACAATTTTACAGGATATATAAAATCTTTTCCAAGGAACTTTTGGTATCTGATTTGTACAAATACATTGAATTGACGGAAGGTTTTGTGCTGGCCACAACAGATTTTTAAAATTCAAAATTGTCGAATTAATGTTGGCGATGTCTTTCTAATTTTGTCTTGAGCACTTTGAATCAGTCTAGATTCGATTTGGACGCAAAAGTTCTGGTCGTCCACTTTTTGGTAAATTAGTATATACTACACCTTTTTCACATTCCCTTATAGTTTGGTAAATAGTCGTCTGACTAATATTTTGATCCCCAAAAACGTTAACAATTTCTCGTTCGGTTATCTGAATAGATAGTTTTGCGTACGAGGTGTGTTCAAAAACTATCGCGAATTTTGAATTTTCGCGGGTTACGTATATTCGAATTTCGATCTTTTTGTGGCTTTATGTTGGTACTCATGTCTCTCACTTATGTCGACAAGCTCGGCCATTTTGAATGTTCACTTAATTGTTGACAGCTGCTTTGCTTGCACGTGTTTTGGATCGTCTTCGATTTTTACCTATTCAAAAAAATGGAACAAAGAACCTGTATCAAATTTTGTGTGAAAAACGAAATTAAGTGCGCGGATGCATTCCGAATGTTGACTGTGGCATACGGAGAAGCTACCTTGGACCAAAGCAACGTTTATCGGTGGTACAAAATGTTCTCAGAAGGCCGAGAAGATGTGAACGACGAAAAGCGTGCCGGACGCCCGAGCACTTCAACAACAGACGAAAAAATTAATGAAGTGGAGAAAATGATATTGGCCAATCGTCGAATCACCGTTAGAGAGTTGCTGAGGACCTAAACATATCGATTGGCTCGTGCCATTCGATTTTTATCAATGATTTGGGCATGAGAGGGGTCGCCGCGAAATTTGTACCAAAATTGCTCAATTGCGACCAAAAACAGCATCGCATGAACATTGCTAATGAGATGTTGGACTCTGTCCGCGACGACCCAAATTTGCTCCAGAGGGTCATAACTGGTGACGAATCGTGGGTTTATGGTTATGACGTGGAAACCAAAGTTCAATCATCTCAATGGAAGCTGCCGCACGAACCAAGACCGAAAAAAGCGCGCCAAGTTCGGTCGAATGTGAAAGTTTTGCTGACAGTTTTCTTCGATTGCAGGGGCGTGGTGCATCATGAGTTCTTGCCACAGGGTAGAACGGTCAATAAGGAATATTACCTGCAAGTTATGCGCAATTTGCGCGAAGCAATCCGCCAGAAACGCCCGGATTTGTGGAAGAACAAAAATTGGCTTTTGCACCACGATAACGCCCCTGCTCACACATCGTTGCTTGTGCGCGACTTTTTAGCCAAAAACAACACACTAATGATGCCGCAGCCACCGTATTCCCCAGATCTGGCCCCCTGTGACTTTTTCTTGTTCCCTAAACTGAAGAGGCCCATGAAAGGACGACGTTACGCTACGCTTGACGAGATAAAGACGGCATCGAAGGAGGAGCTGAACAAGATAAAAAAAAATGATTTTTTGAAGTGCTTTGAAGATTGGAAAAACCGTTGGCACAAGTGTATAATATCTCATGGGGATTACTTTGAAGGGGACAAAATAGATATTCATGAATAAATAAATAATTTTTGAAAAAACACAAAATTCGCGATATTTTTTGAACACACCTCGTATATCAGTTCGTATAACATCTTTCAAAACTTTTTCTAACAATTTTTACATGATATAAAACAACTATTATGTATTATAGTGACATCTACATTAGACCTTATTCAGGAATAAAATTTGGAGCAAATTTTTTCTCAAAACTTTTGTTACATACGTTAATAAGGTCTTACAGTTTCATAATCATAAATTTTGAAGCATCTTCAAATTATAATAAGTAAAATCTTATCTTTCCCTGAGGTTTTCAATTCGTGATTACGATATCAATGTTTACAACATCCTCTTTTCCTGTAAACATAACCAATAAGTATAGCTTTCTTCGAAATTCCATAAACCCGATTCGCAATACCACATTTCTATTGCTTTCCTATTACGTTCTCTGTAGGGGTGTGTGTGAATTCCTTTCTTTTCGATTATTACCACGAGAAAACGATTGTTCAGCTGGACTTTGCAATTAACAGCTTCGCTACGCTCGAAATACTTAAAGCCACAGTAAATCAACACGCGCATATGACGGTTGAAATGAAGTAGAAGATATAATTCACACTTTTTACTAACCTTTCGCAAGAATAGAAATTCTGGAGCTATAAATAAGCTCAGACAAATTAAGAAAAGAAATTTCTGGGTGAGGAGGATAATTCGTAATTAAGATTCACGGGTGTGCGTTTTGCAGTAATGCGATCAATGTTAAGAAATTGATCCTGCGAATCGTAATTATTTTGAAACATTTCCAAAAGAAGATTGATTACGGAGCTTTTAAGAAAAATAAAAATCTGTTGTGGCCAGCACAATACCTCTCGCCATTTTCATATTAGGCTATTTGTATTTAACGATTCTAGCACACACAAAAAATTCTAATTACATACATACATACATACATACATAAAATCACGCGTTTCCCACTTAGTGGGTTAGCAAAAACCCGAAAATAATAAGAAAAGGGATGAAAGTAAGAGCTCCACTGAATCACTTAACTCTTTAAAAACATTCTTCTTTCGCCTTGCCCAAAATCATCATAACATTCATACAAGAACATATTAATGTGACCGATTTTCGGTAGCGAATAACCGCATCCGGACCACAATAATAGTTACGCAACAATCATCCTTCGCTACACATTCCTATCCATGCACACTTATTTCACCTCAGCCACATTCATAAACGTATTCATACATTATAACATATTAAAGTGACCGATTTTCGGTAGCGAATAACCGCAATAATAGTTACACAAAAATCATATTTCGCTACACATTCCTGTACAAACATACTTCATTCTTCTCGTCCACATAAAAGTTCAGCTGTCTCTCCATTCTCACAAAACATTCTTACTAACCATACATCTTCACACCCCAATAATTACGAAACAATCATCCTTCGCCACACATTCCTATCCTGGCAAACTTCTTTCGCCTCAGCCACATTCATAATCGTATTCATACATGCTCTTCTTCTCTTTCAACTCGGAAACTTACGCTCCTTCAAAACACTACCAATCACATCCATCCACTTACACACTGGACGGCCACGCAATCGAACACCCTCAACTTTACCAACATATATGCGTTTTACAAGTCGTTCACTCATCATTCTCTCCACATGACCAAACCATCTCAACTGACTCACTCCAACTCTTAACTACATTCTTCCTAACCATACATTCTTCATACACCAAATTATTATTATTATTACATCTTTTCTTTATTTTTCAATTCATTCTATGAACAAGTTTCCTCCTATTCTTCTAAATGTTCGAGATTCTTTCAATTCAATATTTCTGAAGGGTAACCTTTTCAGCTCTTCCCATTAATGTCAGATTGAGGAATACGTTAAATTGGTCTTTATTCTTATAGGTTTTGAGAAACCGTCCCTCCAACATCCACACACACACACACACACACACACACACACACACACACACACACACACACACACACACACACACATATATATATATATTGTAAAAATGTTAAAATCGAATTCTAGTGACCTTAAATTGTGCTTGTTCACTAAAATCTGGATATGCGATTTTTAGTATGAATCCAATACCTCTCTTAGCGAGAGGTAAAAATTATACCACCGCACATGGGGTTCCAACTACATAATTAATGTACAGGTTGCCATTTAAATTTGATTTACTAATCATCGTCAAAACTTTTATAATCAATATCAGAATTGCCATTTCCCTTTTTTGAGGGTAGCAACATATGCTGCACTCAAGTAACCCTTCTTTCCATCTCCTCATCATTTGATTTCTTCCCCTTGAAATCCCTTTAAATATCCTGTGCGACAATCAATCATCTGTCATCTGAAGAGGTTGTGAAGATTTTAATTGAATTTAATGCCTTGTTGTTCGCCTCGAGTCATTAAATTCTAGTTGCGACATCCGTACTCACGCCAGACGTAATCTGCAACTTACTACGAATTACTAGAGGAGGGACAGGGGCAAGCAATTGTTGCTTACAACTTCATTTGTCATCGTACAGATTGTTACAAAACGCTTTATTGTTTTAACAATGGGCATTAGACGTTTTTTCGCAAGAAACTATTTGTAGATTATGATGATGATGATTATGATGATAGATGACTTTGGTGTCTACAAAATTATATTGTAATAAATATTAGCAACATATGAAAATTATTCAAAAAGCAAACAATTTTTTGTAGTATAGTATCGTTGTTAGTGAAAATATGAAATTGACATAAAAGAATTTTATTCAGTTTTTCGCGAAAAAAAATAATGAAACACCCACCTTATTTGTTGGGGTTGAAAATTTTCATTTAAAAAAAAAAAATTGATAATCATAATTCAACATTCCAAAAAAAAAAGATTGGAAATAATTCGATCGATGTTTAGTAGGTTCCATTGTAATTTTATAAATAATATAGAGGCGTTTGATGGTTTTATGCCGATCATTTGAGTTTAAAAGTAAATTATATACTTTAAAAAATACCATAATAACTTGACGGCAAAAAATGTGGATCAATTGTTATTTTCATGGCCAGCTATACTCTGTCTGCTATAATATTGTAGCATGGTATAGAGACAACACTTCCTGGCTTGTGATTGGTGCAAACTCGAGTCAATTTCCAACTGTCCCAATATTATGTTATTGCAACTTTTCTTCTGCATTTGCGTACAATAAATTTGGCCAACTAAATTGAATGGAAGTGAAATAATTAATTTTATGTCTTACTAGTATGTTATTGTTTTATAACAACCTTAACATTAGGTCCGTTATTGAGTAAATAATGCCCTAGGGCGTATTAAGTTGCTATGGTAATGTTGACAACAAACTGAGGTTAATAATACTGATACTAACATAAAGTGCAGTTAAAAAGCATTGTGAATTGTAGTCGTTTATAATCATATTCGTTTCATTACAAATACAAACCAGCATACTTCTTATTCTTAGCAATAACATTACTTGTCCATATTGACAGAAAAATACCACAAGAAATATATTTTTTGTTTGAAAAAATGCTTTGTTTACAGAAACAAAATATTACCTAGATACCGCATTCACAGGCTACTTTGTAAGTTGTATTAAAATTTTGTGATTTATTATTTTTGTTTGATAAATTCTAGTCAGACAAAATGTTTATTAAGAATTTCTAGTAAGACATAAAACGTTGGAGACACCAAGGGTGTTAAACGACAATTATTGTCCTTATAACAACCCTTGGTACCTTAATTACTATTAATATAAATATAATTATAAAAAACTAATAATATAACATAAAAAGGTTAATATAAATACAAAACACACATCACCTGTCAACCTGTCAATTCAAAAATATTTTATTATTCATGCATTTCTCATGTCTGATCAAAATAGTCCTCAAATGGTTTATATTGAAGATGTTCCATTTCCAAATGATATATCTGAATGTTTCGATTATTGTAATATTATTATTTTATTGAAATAAAACTTAGATTCGTATTTAACCTTAAAATGTTGCAGCGTAAACCGCTCTCATCAAGATCCGCCCACCACTGCAATCTTAAGCCAGACGTAGTATAGTACAAAAACCCAATACTCTTATGAACTTTATGGTCTAGTAGAGTGTCTATTCTATTCTATTTTCTCCGTGTGTGATTCATCGTGTGAGAGGGGAAACACATGTCCAACTGTCAATCTCGGGACGTCACTCCCATTAACGCAATCACGATGACGTCACTGCTGTACTTTACATTCTATACACCCATTTCCTCCAGCTCCAACTAGCGCCTAACTGAACTGAACTGAAGGAGCGTGTAACTGCATTTCGATGGACTTGAAGGCGAGGGTGTCTGCCCCAATAAATTCTCAACTAATTGACGGGTTGCCCCCGGAGACCAAGCAGCACACATCAAAGTATGATGTCACGGAGATGGCATAGCAATTACTTGGTGTTGCAGCTTTTAGGAATAGTGATATTCACTGTTTACCGAAGTGTTTACTCCAAGGGATATATGTATTATATATTAATAATTATTTATTTGTCTAAATCGTAAACAGCCCGATTCACAAAAAAGTTTAAGCTAATCCTCATTTTTGGATTAGCGAATTCTACTCTAATTTTGACAGTTTATATATTAAAATATAGTCTAATCTATTCCTAGTATCTACCTTTACTGATAATATCATGAAAATTAAATTTTAAATATCGGAATAGAATAGAATTCACTAATCCAAAAATGAGGATTAGCTTAAACTTTTTTGTGAGCCGGGTTGAAAGTTATTATGGTATAGCCACAAATAGTTTGATAGGTATAAATTCCTTTGACTCCTACACAAAATATTGAAAGGGTAGTTTACTTTTTTAGTAACAACTTTACTTATATATAGCAACAACATTTAACAAGTATCATAGTAGCAAATTAGAACATGGGTCATTTGTATTAAAGCTAATGAGGTGACCCTGTTCACATCTGTAACTCTTATAGATGTATAAATCTGTAAATAATGAACAAAATCGCAACGAAACTATTATGTATAATTTTACATTAATCAACAAGAATATATGTGTTTTTGTAACTTTTTTACAAATTTGCAGATTTGCAAGCCTTACAGAATAGAAAAGAATCGACCCATAAATCTTTAAACTGACTAGGTACCAAATTATAACAAAGGTTATTGGTACTACTTTCAAGCATTCTGCTGTCGACTTTTGAAATCTGGAATCTATTTCAAGATTTCAAGCAAATGAGTGCAGAAAATAACAAAACAACAAATAATACTTGTTTGAATTTATAATGCCACGCCAGATAGAAATCACGTGCGATTGTATGAAGATGAGAGATATGTTGAATAACATAAGCCATAGGTTGCCAAAACAATCAAAATTTGCACTAAAATGTACGTCGTTTTTTTTTTTATAAAATGTTTTATTAAATGGACACAAGTGCAATTTGCACATAGCGCACCTAGCGGCACTACTTAGACCGGTTGCTAGGTTACGACAACATAAACAAAGCTGTTATCAGCCATTCACAATACAAAGACAACGGGAGAGTGTTTGTTTGTATCGAGATGTTCTGTCTCTATCTTGCGTGTGACGTCAATTCTGTAAGTGTCCAAGCGTTGGTATATCTAATTATTGACTACGAAAGTTATTTTAAATATTATATATTTTTAATGTTGAAATAGATTAATTAGGTACCATTTTTGGTCATGACCATTTTGAGATTGTAAGATAATGAAGTAGTAAATTATGGATTCTTTAACAATATGATAATTATTGATTATGTTGAATAATATTCTAATAATATTTTTTCTTCTTTGCAGGGAGGCTTCGCCAACAGTAATGTTAGGGCCTTCGGCCCTTCGTAGGGCTCAGGTCTGACTATCCTTCACCGACCTACCCTTCTTCACCATGAATCTCCTCATCTACTTAGCCTTCGGGCTATCTTTGGCTCTTGCCGACTCCAGTCTCCAATCTGGAGGCATGGCATCTTCCGACTTCAGTCAGGACGACAAGTGCGAAGAAATAACCATCCCTATGTGCAAGGGTATTGGCTACAACAGCACTCGCATGCCCAATGAAATGAACCACGAGACGCAAGACGAAGCCGGGTTGGAGGTCCACCAGTTTTGGCCTTTGGTAGAAATCAAATGTTCTCCAGATTTGAAATTCTTTTTATGTTCGATTTATACTCCGATATGTTTGACCAATTACTTGAAACCTTTACCAGCGTGTCGGAGCGTGTGCGAACGTGCAAGATCTGGTTGTGCGCCCTTGATGCAACAATATGGTTTCAACTGGCCTGAAAGAATGGCTTGCGAAAATTTCCCCGAGTATGGAGATCCGAATAATTTATGTATGGATCATCAACAAGATACTGGTAGTACCAGTACAAAGAGGCCTCCTAGTACAAAACGCCCGGTAGGAACGAAACGCCCGCATTGCGATCCGAAGCAAAAAAACTGTCAACTGCCCGGGGCGTGTCAGTGCCGCTGCCGGGCTCCTCTGGTGCCCACAACAGCAGCGTTACCAGTGGGACTGGTAGGAAACACCACCCCCGTCGTGGCAGGCGTCGCGGATTGTGCGTACCCGTGTCGCGACGCGTTCTTCACCGCCGACGAAAAGGAGTTCGCCGCCGTTTGGATCACTCTGTGGTCGGGCCTGTGCGCAGCCAGCACGTTAATGACACTCACAACGTTCTTCATTGATACAGAACGTTTCAAATATCCAGAACGCCCGATAGTTTTCCTTTCGGCATGTTACTTCTTGGTTTCTGTTGGATATTTGATCCGTGTTGGTTTTGGGCATGAAGAAATTGCTTGTGAAGGTGCTCATGTTCGCTACCACGCTTCAGGATCTTCGTGGTGTACTTTAGTGTTTCTTCTTGTCTATTTCTTCGGTATGGCTTCGAGTATATGGTGGGTTGTACTATCATTTACTTGGTTCCTGGCCGCTGGTTTGAAATGGGGTAACGAAGCCATTACAGGGTATGCCCAGTATTTCCATCTAGCGGCGTGGTTGGTACCAACAGTTCAAAGTGTAGCGGTGATTCTTTCCGCAGCGGTTGATGGCGATCCAGTTGCTGGTATATGCTATGTAGGCAATATGAATATGGAGAATCTGAGAACGTTTGTGCTAGCGCCATTGTTGGTGTATTTATTATTGGGAACGACGTTCTTGTTTGCTGGATTTGTATCGCTGTTCAGGATTCGATCGGTGATCAAGCAACAAGGAGGAGCAGGGGCTGGAAGCAAGGCGGACAAGTTGGAGAAATTGATGATCAGAATTGGTAAGTGAAAAAGAAAATTATGTTTGATGTCATTAATTTCTGAAAGTATGGTTTCGTTGTCGCTGGTAACTCACACAGTCTGTAGTAGCAGTTGACAGTTCTGGACTTTTTTATTATATACTGCTGCAGAATGATAATGGATATAAAATATTAATAGAATGAATTAGTAACACAAAGAAAAACTCTCAAAATTACAATTCTTTAGTTTTTAATCAGTTATTTATTAATAATAAATAATATCACTCATATTTTCGGTTTTGGTACAAATCAGACAGCTCTAGTTTTTTTTTTTTACAAAAATTTCCAGAATTTAATTTTCTTGTTCTTCTTTAACTATGAAGTTAATAAGTAAATCAGAATGTTTTTGTTCAAACTGCAACAATTCACACCGTCAGCGAAACTGTACCTTTATTAGTTGCATTTGAAATGTCTAAGTGCCCTGTACTTAGAAAATGTTCTGAAGAATCTATATAGGGAACGCCCAAATTGCTTTTGGTTTTTAAGTTATGAATTTTTAAATTTAGATATCAAACGTTTTAGTTCAATTCGAAAATGACCACGCCTGAAATTTGTTTCAGCTTTTCAAAAAATTTGAGAATACCTTTACATATAGAAAATAATCTTACTGAATCCAAAATATCAATATTCAAATGGCTATAATGTACATATAAGTTTATTATCACTTTCATTTTTGATGTGATATTTTAGACTTCAAAATCTAATAACTTGGTAGTTCACTAAATATAGTTTTTTATCATAGGTAATTCATAAATCATACAGGGTAAATAGGCGGCCATCTCTTCATTATGACTTCACAGAATCAAAAGAAATCCCATTCTGGAGTTATCTTTTTAGTCCAGTCATTAGGTAGATTTACCCTGCAAAGGTCGGGTATTTTTGATTTTTGGATATATTATATATTTAGGGGTCCTAATAAAAATGTAAGTTTTCCCCCTCGGGGGCCTTCGGGAATCACCGCCAATTTGGGAAAAAAGGCGCAAAAAAGCGGTTTTTTCCTTTGCATTAGGGCAAAAATAGTAATTTTTGAATTTGTTGAGAATAAAATTTCCTACTACTTTCATCCAACACATTTTTTTCTATAACACAAAGAGCAATTTTTTGAAAATTTCCCTAATGCTTCATTTAGATCATATTTTATTATGTTTTAAATTTTTTCTATTGGTTATAGAAAAAAATGTATTAGATGAAAGTTGGCGGTGCTTCCCGAAGGCCCCCGAGGGGGAAAACTTGCATTTTTTATAAGGACCCCTCAATATAATCCAAAAATGAAAAATACCCGACCTTTTGTGGAATTAACCCTTATTTTTCTACCAAATGAGTGGACTATTTTCTCTTTTGAAGATTAATACCTTTTCAACTTCATTTTCAGAAAAAGTAACTTCAATTTCAGAAAAGGTAAAATCAATTTCGGTAAAAGTAAATGCAATTTTAGACAAAGTGAATTCAATTTCGATATGGGTAAATTAATATTTTGATATTATTTTTACGAAATTGAATTACCTTTTTCTGAAATTGAAGTTGAAAAGGTATAGACAGGAATTTAAAAATGACCTATGAGAGTGGAAACCAAGTCGCTACCTGCGAAACAATTAAACACTAGGTACTTTAAAGAGTAGTTTTAATCAATACAGAATAGAAAAAACAAACGACATTACAATATGCAAAACAATTTACAATGTAAGCACATGTTCACTCTGACACTCTGCTTCTCTGTTGCTTTACCAGCAAGACTCTAGCTTTAAACAAAACCCATGCTGCAATCTATTACGCTATTACAATTAACTAAAACTAAAAAATTAACATTTTATTTATCTTACATCAGGCGTCTTCCTCAACAAAGAGAGCAGGTTTTACTATTGCCTGTTCCCTGTTCTGTTATATCAAATATTCTGTTTGGGAAACTTTGACAAAGTTGACTCATGATGGTCACCTTTACCATTCCTAAAGAGATGGCCGCCTATTTACCAAACATCCTGTATAATTAGTATCACACAAACTAGCACTGAAACGCAAAGAATTTTGCGTTCAATGGTCAACTAAAAATGTAGATTTTCATGACTCATAAATAAAATTGTTATAAATTTTTTATAAAATATTAAGCAATATATCTTCTTCTTCCAGGAATCTTCAGCGTATTGTACACCGTCCCAGCTACGATAGTCATCGGCTGCCACCTCTACGAGAACGCTTTCCACGACGAATGGCTCGGCGGCCTCGCCTGCCCTTGCTCGGGCTCTTCAGTTCGCCCTACTCGCTCGCGCCCTTTATACTCCGTACTCATGCTAAAATACTTCATGGCGTTAGCCGTTGGCATAACCTCTGGCGTCTGGATCTGGTCCGGCAAAACCATCGACAGCTGGCGTCGCCTTTGGCGTCGGATGTTCGGGAGAAGCGACCCTTCTGGAGCAGGCGCTGTTTTAATCAAAGCGAGACCTGGACAGTATCTAGTGGCCGCTGGACCAGGAAGTGCGAGTTTGTTGAGTGCCCCAGGTGGCTGTACGGGCGGGAGTGTTGCGAGTGCTAGTCAGCATCATTTGCATCATCACGTTTTGAAGCAGCCGCCTTTGAGTCACGTATGACAGGCGGAGGATGGCGTTGTGGTAGCACTGCCTGCTTCAGGGCTGTCCAATTATGGGCCTATATGAGACAAAGCCCCCGGACGGCGACACTCGCATACGGCTCTCTAGTCCAACGCCAGGCTTCCTCCCTACCAGCACGTCTCGCACGTTTTCTTGCGGCGCACCCACGTTTAGGAAGAACTTACCGAGAAGATCCCCCTTCTTCTTCGGCGAAAGAGGTGGAAGATCTTTTCTTGAGGGAAGCAGTTCTGTTTCTGTTTTGTGACAAAGTGTTGTGCTTTGTGCATATTCGAACTCGACTAATCTCAGCAACTCGCGTTTTTTATACGGTTTATATACCCGAAATTTTATACCAAAGTGTATTGTGTTTGAGTTGCAATATATATGTTCCTTAAAGACTCCCAAACCGACGAAAGCTGCCTCAAAACTAGTGACAATATTGAAGAATGTTTTAGTTCTGAACGATTCTTCCATTTTCTATAAATTGAAGATCAGATTTTTCTTAATATGAAGATGATTTTACCAGTCATTCATTACTATACAGGTTGTTAAAAAACAAGGGTAACAAATTTTTTAATTATAGTACTGACCAAAATGAGTAAAAAAAAAGCTTAATCAATATGGGCCCTATCTTCAATAGTTTCCGAGATACAAAGCAGTGCAAAATAAGTTTTTACGGGATTTACCTTTGCTATCTCGAGAATTATATCACAGTTTCCTATACTGTGATTATATTTCTGAGCAGTGTTGCCAACTTAGTGCATTTACCACTAAATCTGGTGGTTTAAGACCATTATTTAGCGACAACTTTTTTATTTCGCGGTTAGTGGAATTTCTGGTGTTATTTTATTACTGTCGTTGTTTTAATATATTATTATCATTAAAGAATTTATGAAATTGAACAGGTAAACGAAACGTACTAGGTTGCGTAAAAACAAAACGTTCCGCGTGCCTGCCATGCGAAGAAAGCAATATTCTTGTTTTAAACATGGTGGGCTTCTATTTCTCATAGTTTTTTGTTTCGATGGTATTTCAATACCGAGATATTAGATTTATTTTTTTAATACATATAAGTGTTTATTTTTATAATTTCAAGCATTATTTGTTTTATTATTTTTCCCACAAAGTAAATCACAGCATGAATTTTTAGTATTTAGTGGAAATCTGGTGATTTTTACAGCGCTATTTGGTGGAAGAGTCTTTGCCACTGTTGGCAACACTGATTCTGAGTTACGGTTTCGATTAAATAAGACTTTTTGTTTTCCTTTTAGAGGTCATCTTAGATGCGCTTTTGTTTTTCAAAAAAAAAAATCAAATCTACTAAGACAAATGTTGTGGTGACTTCGGCCAATATAAAAATTTCAAATAAATTCGTAACTATTAGAAATTGAAAAAAATATTTCATATAAAATTTTATTGTTTTGTTAAAGTGTATGTCGTCTTTTCTTCAATTTTAATACGAAATGGGGTCTTTCTCGGAAACAGTTGAAGATCAGACCCATGTTAATTAAACCTTTTTTACTCATTTTGGTCAGTACTATATGTCCTCAAAATTTCTTACCCTTGTTTTAACACCCTATATAAGGCGGTTCAAGATTAAACAACCCAACATAAAATTTAAATAAAAAACCAAAAATACAGGATATGACAGGTATAACTCTGCTTCACTTAACTATTTCTCGTACTCAATTCTGCAGAAACTGCAAAACATTTTTAATTTAAACAAAACGTAGTCAGTGAACAGACAAATGTTGCAGTAAAAATGGCGATTGCTACCATAAAAATGTTATTCTTCTTTCTGGTTTTGAGACAGATTTCGTTCGTCGTTGTAAACATTGTAAAAAAATATTAATTTGAAGCTCTTCGGGGCGTAACAAACTGTGAAAACTTAAATACGTAACTGAAATCTTATTATTGTAACTAAGAGCAAAAGCAAATCGATGTGATTTTATTATTGTGTGCAAGAGTGATTGTTTCTGATGACGTATCAGTGCCAGATTATTTTGTTTCTTAAAGCTAACCCTGATCTCATATGTGCCATAAATTATGTTAAGTGCGTCCTGAATAAAAAAAAAAATGTTGGGACCATTTGGAGATCACGCCAAGAAGAAGATAAATAATTACGTCATCAATAAGAGAGAGAGATAATGTGTGAATGAATAAGATAGAGTTTTGTATAGATAGAAACATAATATATATTATAAACAATATAGGATACGTATAAGCTAACTTTTTATATGGAAATACTTAATTCATTTATTATTTGTGCATTGTATATCCAAATTTTGTAAATACTATTCTACGTATTAATTTATTGTAACTTCCACCGTATAGCTGCTAAAATGTTACAGAAAAATTCATTTCACTTGGATTTAAACAAAAAGAAAATCTCAAATCCCTCTATTTTAGATATATAATTAGAGCAATCGCAAATGGGTGAAGCAAACCGCTCCATACGATTTTGACATTTACCGCATACTTATTCTGTAATGCTGTCATTTTCCACGGGCGTACTTTTCGAATTTTTCTTACAAACTGTTATAAGAATAATCCCAAGAACCGTCTTCTTTACGTTCACCCAAACAAAAATATGCTTCAAGCAAAAATTTGTCACGCTCTTCATTAAACGCCGAATATCAAAAGTATCAACGTACGACAATGATATTAATCAAACGTCGTGTACCTATCATTTTTTGTACTATGTGGAATATAGTTTTGATGAATTATGGGAAATTGAAATATGATTTTAACATTATTTTGAAACAAAAGTGGTCACGCGATCTTGAGCCATTTTCAATCATTCTGTAACGAGTTTTGATCAAAAACCGGTGTATTTTTTTTTACCCCCAGTTTTACAGTATTACGAGTCCACTTTAATAATAAAAGCGCTTTTATGGAGCACGCTTTTACATTATATTGTTATGAGGCGTTTGCTCCTTAAGAGCACTTTTATTATAAAAGTGCGGTCGTAATACGGGCCATTATTACTAAAAATAATGACGTCATAATATTTAGTAACATGTATCTTCAGAATTGCTAATATATAGAAAATCGTTTGACTGCCTGGATAGTCTGTATTTCCATAGTAAATTTATTTAAACTAACAAATTCGAATACATCATTTTATGGCATATATAACATTATTGCTGTCATAGTCATAAGATCGACTTTCAATTGAAAGAATAAATTTTATTTACTTTGAAAATAAATCTATCTGTCGTTTATAAAACCAGCTATAAATCAGTAGAATAAACTTTGGCAGTTCAAAATAATAGAGACTCGTACAGAAATAATAGTTTAGGTATGTGAACTTTAAAAGTTTATAGATCTAAAATGAAGCTCATATCTTATTGTTGATCTAAGTGAAATGTATTTTTCTCATTGTTTATTTATTGTTTTGTTATGTATGTCGAAGTTAAGCGTTTAGAGACTTTTGCATCTAGGAACATATCAATATGAAGTCATGTCAGTAACTCGATTCGATTTGTACATAAATGTGTAACGCCAATTTGTTAATATAACACATGAATCACGTCAGCTATTTTGTGTACATTTTATTTGACCGATGCGTAATGTTCATGTATATTATCTGTGTGTGAATAGTAGGCCTAGGATATCTATAAGTGTATGTATGCTTCAGACCACTGTATACGACTATAATATTATATTTTATTGTTTACTTAGACACCAGTTTTCTTATGCACCTATTTCCTTTCGAAAAGCACTCATTGTATTGTCAGCACTTTCCTTCAACATGCATTCACCAGGCACATAGAAAACTATACACGCTTGTAAATAAATAAATTTTTCATCACACCTTCTTACACTTAACCTAGATCTGAGAACTATTAAAATCAATAGTAGATAATATATTTTTGCTAAATGATTTTAGTGACAAGTGATCCGCTTCTACCTGAACTTTTGACTTCTAAGAAGTAAGTATGCTTTATTCAAGGGGGGTGTACAGAAGTATTTTTATTTTTTTTAATCAATTTATATTAAGGGACAAAATTAATCCCTCATTCCCAAAATTATGAGATGTTGGCATTAGTTAATCTTGCTTTGAATCTCATATTGCGTAACTAAAATTTAATAGTGTCACGTTATATACTACAAAAGGGCACCAGTACGTTTGTACTGTTGAGGCCAGCACAATACCTCGCTCCTATTATTTCTATTTTAGGCAATATAAGTATTTAAAATATCTTATACTCCCAAAGAATTCCAATTACATTTATTCTTTAGATATTTTTGTATTTTTTAATTCATTATATAAACAATTTTTTTCGACTCTTCTAAATGTTCCAGATTATTCCAATTCATTGACGTGATTGGCGGTATTTCTAAAGAGTATACGTAATATATCTATAATTTTAAATATTTAATTAATAATAAAATAAGAAATATTAAATGTACTTCCTACAAAAAGCCTTCAAAAATGTCTCTGGATTTTTGACATTGACATTCTTCTGTCAATTACCAACATTTTTTATTTTGCAACTGGTTTCCATGGAGTTGTTTGGGCTGTGAGATTCATTACAACGGATTATTTTATATATTTATAATTCTTTATCTCTAAATCTATAGAAGATTTAGTAAAAATGTATCGCATAAAGAATTTCATATTCTTTTGTAATAACATAAATTTTAAAAAATGGTATTTAGAATTTTTTTTAAGAATCTACTACTTCCGGTTGTCTAACTGTTACCAAAACCTATTCAGTTCTTCCCATTCGTGTCAGATTGAGGAAACCGTAATTAAACATGTTTTAAGTTTTATTGTATTTGAGAAATCGTGGTTCCAACACATATGCACACACACACACGGACATCGTCGTAAAAAATGTTACAATCTGATTGTAGGGACCTTATTCACTAAAATCTGGATATGCGATTTTTAGCATGAATCCAATTCCTCTCTGAGCGAGAGGTAAAAAGTAAGTATAATGTTTCTGTTATATTAACGTCATAAAGTTATATTACGTATTCTTCACGTAAGAATGGCACTACGCAAAAAGTGTATGATTCTTGAAGACATATGTAATTGAAGTAGTATCTTTTTGCCACTCAGATTATAGAAACAATTCATAAGACGACATATGTCGTAACCCTGTTTCAGATTTAATTTGGAATTGTCAATATAGCTCGTATACATTAATTTCTATTTTAGTAGTTTCTGTCTCGTGTTAATTTACTTAATTTATCAATAATGCCACAAAAAAGCTATCGAAAAAAGCTGGAATAATGGTCTTTTTAACATGTGTTTTTTGATACAGAAAAAGATTGTGACCTAGTAGCTATCAGCCCAGATTAATCAGAAGAATTAAACTACCTATAAAGGAATTATTATTGTTGCAATACCATTCTCACGTGAAGAACACTATAAATTGTTCAGTATAGTTATTTATGTAACAAGTGTGTAAAATAGTATTTTTTTGTTTGAGTGAATGCGAAAATTAACACGAGATAAAAATACTATTTACACACGAGTTGCATACAATATTTTTCCTACAGCCAAAATTTTAGTGCTAGGTATTTCTTTCTAATAATACTGAGTGTGATTATAAAGGCATCTTCATATATTATTAGTTTTAGTTGATAAGTAAATTAACCGAATGTGCATGTTGCCTAGCAACGTATTTATTTTTAAGCATTTATAATCTTCTCGGTGCGAACATTCTAAATTTTGAAACCGCTGGTCGATATCTATTTTCATTCCCGACATATTCACCTCCAATATTTTACTCTAAAATACCCAACTTTTTGGGCAATAACCCAAAAATGGGTACAGCCATAAACATGACGACATGCAATACAACGGGCAAAATTACGTAAGTATACCAATTTTCATAATTTATGAACAACCACTATAAAAAAAGTCTTAAAATGGCTTTCGATTTATTCAATTTTTGACGATTTTCTATTTTGTTTAATAAAAAATAGGTATGAAATTGAAATTGTGCGGGGACAACATCTTGCAATAAAAAGCAAAGAAACTACCAAGCCTTCATTTTTTTTCCTAAAAAGTAGGTACCTACATAAACACTTTTAAATATGGAGATTTCAAATTTTCAAACAACAAATCGATATCTCTTTCCATTCCCGAAATATTTTCCTTCAAAGTTTTATACAAATATTGTGCAAAAAGTATATTGAAAATGAAAACTATATGAACCCATCATCTCGAAGCGAAAACAAAGACGAAACCATTTTAATATCAATTTCACATAAATTTCATATCTTTTGAAAACATGTGCGTGTGAGAAAAATTGAACGCTGAAATGAACAAAGCAAGATCGCATTTTCACGTGAATGGAGTTATTATTTCTTTACAAAACAAATGAGAATGGATTCGCCATTTTGGTTTATTGCCGGAAAACACGAGAGAAAAGAATTAGAAATAATATTTTCTTGAAATTCAATATAATGGAGTGCTTTTTTGCAAATGAATACCTTGCAGAATATACGAGTATTATAGCCATGTACATACGACAATATCTTCCTCGTTTGTCGACTTCCTAGCCATTCGTGTGATTTGTGTGGCCGCAAAACTGAAAACAATTCCAGGTTTATGGCAGTAACTGGACCCCACAGTCACAACAGTCGCTTAGTCACGTAAAACACACCGTAAAACATAACCAACAAAAATAACCACTGCCTGGAAATACACTATTGTAGAATACAGAACTAGTTTATGGAGAAAACTCATTAGAAACAAAGGAGTTATTAAGAATAAGACACATGGCTGCATGGTTCATAATTAAAAAAAAAAAATATTTAAAAATGTTCAAAGAAGATCTACTTTTTTAAAAGCTCCCGAGTAATCTTCTTTTCGAATGCTTTCAAACAAATTTCTGAAGGACAAACTAATTACCTACTGAGTAACTTAAAAAATTATCATTTAATTTCAGGTTCTCAATAATTCTATCACGACGTTCGCCCTAAAACCGTTTGATAAATTTGAAAAGAATAAGTCGGAATTTAGACAGACACCTACATCGATACTTCAAATGTTCTTGTGTGGTTCCATAATTTTTGACTATTCTTACTTCAACAATTTTGAAAGGTATTACTCAACTTCAAATTCAAATTTATAAAAAAATTTATGAAATGAGTTTCAATTTGTATTTTATGATTTACATCTGGATTGTGGATAGTGGATCTCAACCGGTGTTCCGTAAGCAATTCGAAAGTGTTCCGCGAAATTTTTTGGCAATTTTAATTAACTATGATTTGTGAGTTAAAATAAATATGAATGAACCGAGTGAGAACTGCAACAGAATTACTTCTTTGTATCATATGAAATTTTGTTAGAAATTTGAACTGATGGAGCCCCATTGATGGCAGGAGGTGAGATTTGTAGTTTTTGCACAAAAAAAGAATTGGGATTTATTTCATCCATTTTTGCATAGACAAGTACTTATTGCAAAAATATTGACCGTATAATTGCGGAATATTTTGAGTAGAATTGTTAAGACAGAAAGTCAGACGGTTCTCTCGAGGAAAATGATGCTTTCCCGCGTACTAGTAAGAAAATTGCTTCGTTTCTATCAAAATGAGAATATAATTCATTAGTAACGTGAAATGTTTTCCGCCAATCAACATTCAGATTTTCCATAGTTACATGTCTATCACAGTGATGATAAAAAACAAAGAAATTATCACCTTATTTATATTCGTTACTAAGGGATTTTGACAACATTGACAGTTAATTTGAACAAAAATTCATTATATTCTCTCATTAAATATAAGCTCGTGATATGATTAATAATCGAAGATATTGCTCGTGAAACCGAAGTAGCACATTTCACTCGTCCTTCGGACTCGTAAAATCTGCATCTCGGTTTCACTCGAAAATATCATCGATGATAATCATATCACTTGTTATATTACGTATGAATATATTTTATTAGTGCAATATCTTAAAATTAATATTATGTGACGTGCTGAGTGTAACTATTCAACAGATATTTTTAATTATTTAAACAACGTCAATCAATACGAGTAAACTGGGTATCTACGACGTACAAATTATTCGCATTCCATAAAAAGATTATTCTTTGGAAAAAGCGAATAGCAGAAAACAATCTGACGATTATATATGAATTTACTTTTTTTCTATTTTAATAAATAAATGTTCCGCCTACAGTACTTGCTGATCACAAAAGTAATCAGCGATATTGAAAAGATTAAGAACAGAACTACGAACTACTGTATCTAGTGCAGAGATCTCCACCTCCTAATAACTTTATTTGGCAAATAATAACTATGGATACAATTATATCAACAATTATTACCATAGAAATTATTTGCCAAATAAAGTTATTTTGAGGTGGATATCTCGGCCGTAAATTAATTCTACTCACCGTCAAATAAATATTGATTGATGCTCAATTTTTTCCTTCTTCCCACACTGTCCCTTGTCCTGCGGTGTTGCCGCTTCTTCATAACTTAATATTTTCAACATGACCAATGAAATTGGCAACTATGTAGAAATCTCCTGTCCATATTTATTTGACAAGTATAATTAAAAGTAAGTTTACTATAAAATTGTTTTTTTCTTTCAAATTAACCTAAAATAACTTTTGACACTATAAATGTGAACAAGTAATTAATTATTATCTTTTACTTGTGTGAATAAAGTTTCTGCAAACTATTCTGCTGTACCTATTTATTATCTGTTTTGCCTCGTTAGCAATATTCCTGTTCAATGTTCAATATAGCATTCTCTTTATTGTGATTTGTGATAGGGGTAGTTTATCAAAAGTTGATGAGTAAACAAAATGATTCAAGCAAGTTGCAAACTATGGCCAGAGCATAGACATTTTCCTGCCCCATTTCAAGCAATCAATTTACTAGTGTCAAACTTAGTCGAATGCTGTTTCACCAACTTAGTAACCCTTGCAACTTCTAGATGGACAGAGGGATAGTATGTATTAACCAGAAACACTCAACAGAAAAGGGAAAAGTTATTCGCGACTTATAATCTTTTCCATAAATAATATTTCCCATGGAATTCTTTACATTGTTTTGTAATACCTATTTTTCTTTGTAACACCCATATTATTAGGTATTACCTTAGGAAAAAAAATCTAATGTGGCCAGCACATTACCTTCCGTTAATTTCAAATTTTATATAAATGTTCCTTAACTTAATCAAAAAAAAAAAATAAGTGTCTTGATTCTAAGTAAATCTTGGTTCCTGAAAATTTTCACCTATTTCGGAACACATGACAATTAAAATTGACACAATCTAAAAAACATAAAAATTAACCAAATGAACGACTACATTGAATGTGATATCGAAATTAAACATTTGCCGCTTCTTTATAACTTAACTTTTTCAACATAACTAGTGGAATTGGCAACAGTGTAGAAATCTCCAGTCCATATTTAATTGACGGCAAGTATAGTAACATCACCAATGCGGTTTAAAAATTTGACATTGACGTTTATCGTTTGATTTTGTTATGACGATATTTGAAAGTAAATAGTGGAGATAAAATAGAGAAACCAAGATTTTTTTGTGGTTGCCGTGATCTGAAAAATTACCAACCTTTTTCAGGAACCGCGTTCCGAATAGAAACTGGTAAATAATTTCAGGACTTACGGAACGCTAAACCACAAACCTGATCGAACCGGTTGCGTTACGGAACATAGTATAAATTTCATAGACAAAATTATTTATTTCTAATAAAATTATTTCACAAACATACGAGTATTATGTTAATTGCACTTGACACTGATATCTGTTAATTAATAGTTGAACATCCATGCTGTAAATGTACATAGAAACATAAGTTGCAAAATTAATATTTATAATATCAAAATAGGTTTGTTCTTTCCACTATGCTGCGTTTTACCGCAAAATGTGGCGGTAATTCTCGCTGCATTTTGCAATTTACTGCATATCGCCGCGATAATAATTTAAGTCACTAAAATTTTTGTTTTGTTCGTTTCGTTTGTGCTAAATTATTTTGGTATTTTCAAAGATACTTCTTCAAGCTCTATTATAATTATAAAGGATACTCAGTAAAAATATGTTATTCCATTATTTTTATTGTTTACTATTGTTATCAAACAGTGGCGTTCCCAGGATTTTGGTCTAGGGGGGGCGACTAACTAATTTCATGTACTTATTTTCTCATATTTATATTTTATAATAAAAAGATATTTTAAGATATTAAGGTAGGAAGGTTAACATTAAAATATAAGAAACGTTAAACAAGAAAACAAGATATTTTAAATAAGAACATGAACAAAAAATATCATTTTATATTATTATATAGATGACAAGAGACTATATTACGAAATTTAATTTACGATTGGATCTTTTTGCGAAACGTTCTATTACTTTTCCAACTATATTAATATTTCGATGAATATGTAGAGGTGCTAAACCTTTTAACCTCTCTTCATCCATTTTATTTCGTAAATACGTCTTTAATCGACGAGGTGTTGAAAAACTCCTTTTTAACCACTCCGTTCTAACAGGCAATGTTAATTTTACTTTAAATACTTAAAATTGAAACGACGACAAAAGCAGAAATGATTGTTAACCCTTGATCTAAAGTGAATACAAATTGAACACTCATATTTAATAAAACTAAAGACCGAGCAATATTTAAAATCTCCACAAATGATTATCAATCTTTATTAGGTGGCTATATTTGGGTGTCATATTGTCATTTTTTTTTTCTTGTAGATCAAGAATTTCCAACACAAATATGAAAAACAGAGTGTACATACTTTTTAAATACAAAGCTTTTTCGGCGTTCCCCTAATTGTGTGTGTGTGTGTACATAAAAAAATATGTAGGTCTAGGGGGGGCGATCGCCCCCATCGCCCCCCCCCCTCTGGGTACGCCACTGTTATCAAATACTTTTACCTTATTACAAAGCGGCGTTTGCAGCAAGTTACAAGAAAAATGGAACGAAAAGAATCTAGTGACTTTACAGTGAACCGCGAACTGAATAAAATAGCAAAATTTCATCGCCGCGGTTTGCGGTTGGGTAGCAAAGAACAAATCTAATGTAAAAAAAAAAAAATATAATTTACCAGCGTTTCTTTTTTCAGGAAAAACAACTCACGTTAATCAACAATCGACTGGGGGACGGTCAAGTGGGCAATGGTTAATTGGACGATTGTTTGTTAAATTCACTATCAATTATAAAAAAATCTGATGTGGCCAACACAAAACCTCCCGCTACTTAACTTTTATTAATTTAAATACATACCTACGTATTTACTAACGCTGCAAACTGATCCATTGCAGAAAACTATTGCTTTATTTACTATTTTCTTTTTAAAATGTCACTATTATTAATTTGAAGTGGTTCGTTTTTTGACAGTGACATTTACTGTCAGTTACATTCATTTGATAAATGAACTGTGTAACAAAGGAATAGTTTTTATCTTAGGCTTCGCGACTAAATTTTTAAATTTATCTGTAAAATATATAGAAAAAGTATTAATATATTCCTGTAGAAAAATCAATAATCTTTAATTTTCATAAGACATAAAATTCGAAAAAATGGCATTTAATAGTATTTTTTGAAGAAAAACCACTATGAGCTTCAGGTAAAGTGCCATTTCCGGTTATCTGATTTACACCAAAATCTAATGGCTTCTTTTCATATTAGAATAGGACAGAAATACAAGGTTTCAGAATTTTTTAAATGATAGTATTAAAATCCATACACATACACACATAGACATCATCGTGAAAATGTTAAAAATGGATTCTAGGGACCTTAAAACGTGGTCATTTACTAAAATCTCGATATGAGATTTTTAGCACGATCCCTATACCTCCCTTACCAAGGGTAGCGGGAGGTAAAAATATAGCAACGAAAAATAGGCACATGTGCAATGTTTAAAACTTATGCTATAATATCGATGCTATATTTTTCTTTTAACTGGTAATTAATTTAACCAGAGATGAACCTCACAGGAAACATGTAAATTCCCAGATTTTTTTTTTTTTTGTAACAAGAAAAATAGTGGTGCTCTTATTTTTCAATTAATATACATAATTATTTTATATATTTTATGGGGTAGGTAGGTAAACATTGAAAGTATTCATAGTTTCACGACAAAAAAGTCTCCGTACGATAACCAAAACATTAATATAAGAAACCATTTATTTATGTTTTATAAAGAAATATAATATTTTGATGGATATCCTTTGGTTTTCCCACCAATAACTAAGCGACGAGCCCATGCAAATTTTTGGTCATCGATTGCATTATATTCTGCCATTCGTCTTGTAATTTATTCTTTTTATATCATTATATTATTTTTGATATTATACATAGCCATTAAATCGCGAATTATTTGTCGGATCGTTCTCATGTAAGAAATTAAAATGCTGTTGTGAATTTTGTCATCCATTTTGGGGAAAATTTTGTGATTCGCTGGTGTATTTTGGGGAGTGGGGACAGGTTGTAATTAGTAGTGGTGCGGGTGCCACTCACAAAGATTGATGACGCGTCATATTTGCATCGCGAGCGCGACGCAACGGAACGTATAACATCACCCTATATAAACACACACCGTAGGTAACTAAATGCAGACTAAATGATATTACTTATAACAGGGGAGGCCAGGCCATCCACCAATAAAATTTAAAATTTTCATCGTTCTATTTACGTAATCACGAAAAAGAAAATATACTTTTATGGTGAACAAATGTCAAGTATTAATACATTATGATTATAATTTGAATGAATAGCCAAATTATTTTTGTATACAAGACATAGAAGTTCATTATCATACTTTGTTTGTGAATGTACGTATGTGGGTGTAATTATCCTGTACACTTCCGTTTTACAAATTACAAACACTTATCTTAAAATATCATTTATTTTCTCTTCTACTAACAAAAGACTAACATCTTTTCATTTTGTGCGAGTGTTCGAAGTTCGAATTATTGTGTTGCGCTGCAATGTCAAATATTATGAAAAGATCGAGTATTAACAAAACAGTAAGTACCTAGAAGGTAATCTATATTTTACTATAATTCGTTTCACGTAAGAAAATAGCGCGGGTTTTGATAAAGCCAAAAGTCTGCCTTTGAATGATTGAATGGTTACAAAAGCGAAAAAATATCAGATGTCTGTCAAATAATATCGGCAGAAATAAGTAAATAATATCTATTCGATTTCAACTTTGAAATTTTTAATATTCAAGTATCTATCGTATATTTTTACTGTCAAATATAAATATTTATTAGGTGTTAACAATTGTACCTTTATCTGAGTCCATAAATATTCAAAAACAATAAAGTAGATACAATATGAATATTATCACACTTACAAGTAAAATACTAAAAAAATTAACATACCTATTCTCAATGTAGACAGAGTATACTCGCCGTTAAATAAATATAGACTGATGCTCAATTTTTTCCCTCTTCCCCACCCCAACTCTTGCCCAGCGGTGTAGCCGCTTCTTCTTAATTTAGCACTTTCAACATGACCAAAGGAATTGGCAACAGTGTAGAAATCTCCAGCCCATATTTATTTGACGGTAAGTATAGTCAAAGTATACCTACATACGTTTCTACATTCAGTATTTCAATATCATAAAAAAAATCATAAAAAGCAGAATACACATCAGTTTTCTGTCATTACGAAACTCAATTGCGTATCGAAGGAGCTTTTATTTCAATACAAAATTTTTACCTCCCGCTACCCTTGGTAAGGGAGGTATAGGGATCGTGCTAAAAATCACATAATCGAGATTTTAGTAAATGACCACGTTTTAAGGTCCCTAGAATCCAATTTTAACATTTTTACGATGATGTCTGTATGTATGGATGTGTGTGTGTGTGTGTGTGTGTGTATGTATGTATGTATGTGTGTGTGAATGTATGTGTGTGTGTATGTGTGTGTGTATGTATGTGTAGGGATTTTGTCTTCGCTCTAACTCAAATACTATCATTCAGAAAATTCTGAAACCTTGTATTTCTATCCTATTCTAATAAGAAAAGAAGCCATTAGATTTTGGTGTAAGTTGGATAACCGGAAATGGCACTTTAACTGAAGCTCATAATGGGTTTTCTTTAAAAAATATCATTATATGCCATTTTTTCGCATTTTATGTCTTATGAAAATTAAATATTATTGAATTTTCTACAGGAATACATTAATACTTTTTCTATATATTTGGCAGATAAATTTGAAAATAATTTTTTTTATTAGTCCCGAAGCCTAAAATAAACACAATTCCTTTGTTACATAGTTCATATTTCAAATGAATGTAACTGACACTGTCAAAAAACTAATTACTTCAAATTAATAATAGTGACATTTTAAAAAGAAAATAGTAAATAAATCAATAGTTTTATGCAGTGGAACCGTTTGCAGCGTTAGTAAATATGTAAGTATGTATTTAAATTAATAAAAATGGATAGGAATGTGTGTCGAAGGATGATTGTTGCGTAACTGTTATTGTGGTCCAGATGCGGTTATTCGCTACCGAAAATCAGTCACTTTAATATGTTCTTATGTATGAATGCTATGATGATTGTGGACAAGGCGAAAGAAGAATGTTTTTAAAGACTGAAGTGAGTCAGCTGAGCTCTTACTCTTATCCCTTTTCTTATTGTTACTTTTTTGTTTCCGGGTTTTTTTCCCACTAAGTGGGAAACGCGTGATTTTATGTATGTATGTATGTATGTAAAAATTAAATAGCGGGAGGTTTTGTGTTGGCCACATCAGATTTTTTATTTTAGAAAGTTACTAGATAACATTTACTTAAATTTTCAAACGTCATAAATCAGAATTGACATGAATTTTCAAATAATTTCATAAATGTCAATACAATGTTACCAGCTATACGTATAATATTACATATACAAATTTTCATCATCAACTCGGTGTAATAAAGCAGTTTTGTACACATTTAGTACATAAAAGGCGCAAGGGTACGAAATAAATAAATAAATAAATAAAACTCGTTCTTTAATATAATAAGTATTATTATTGACAAAGTTTGGTTTCACAAATTAAATTATTTATTTAATAAATATAAAAACTGCCGGCCTTCAAACGCTATTTTCTTTCCTAAAACGCATTATAGATGATATATATTTTTGAGCGTAAAGATTCTACTAGGGAATTTTCTGATCATCAGTTGATAGAAAATGACACTATTATAAAAACCCAGTAACTTTATAAGTACTTGCTTCAATCTATCCGATCTATCAGTAGTCCCCGTTATTGGGATTTAACATATTCGATGAATAATCTGGCTAGTAAATCAAAGAGCATCGCGAACGCCAACGCCATCCCCATCGCAGACAGGGCGATCTAGGTGAAGGGTTGATTTTAATACCTCGCCGTTATAAATGGTTTTCCTATAATATACATGTAAATGAGGGGTTAGTTCCTGTCTCCTATCCCACCCTCTAATACCCGAGGGATGCTGTGGTAGTGGTAGGTACCTAGACTGTGATTTCAGCACATACATGGATATTTACTTAACTAGCACATAAATTATAACAGCTTTTCAATTCGGCCCCCGGAAATTTGTTAGCGGAATTAGATGTTTACAGAGAGGAAACATGTTTGTAAATATGAGGAAATTACACGAAAAATAAAACAAAATAATAGTAAATTTCAAAACAAAACTTATACCACAAATTTAATTAATTATTCTATGTCGGTGTTTCTCAAAAGGTGTGCCGCGAAATCTTACAAAACTTTTTCAACATTCAACCACAGGATAAATATCTATACAGAAGCGACAGTCAGAGAGAGGAACGAAAATTAGAGAGAGAAAGAGTATGCCAACAAATTTAAAGGGCTAATCGGATAAAATCGGATTATTTCGGCATATCTTCGTATTTTACGATTCTTTGTTCTTTTCATTATCTCGACGTGAACATTTTCCGTTAGGGGTCAATAATAAAAGTATATTGAGAAACACAAATTGATGTTATTTTTTCAACAAACGATAGGAAAAATTGTTATCATAAGGAAAATCATTATATTTCACGTATTCTGGAAGAGCTGTTGTCTCAGCTTGTCACGCCCATGTATTTTAGGGTTATGGCTAATTCAAGCAAACCAAACACGTCTTCTCACTTTTGACATATCTCATTTTGTGAACGGTTTATGAATTTTAGAAGTGGTGTTAGTTTCTAATTAAATGGATAAAATGAAGAAAGTAAAATCGGGAGGACTTGTTTGTTCATATAAAGACTGTATAAATAGATTTAAAAAATAGAGAAAGGGAAATGTAAGTTTTTTTTTCGTTTCTGAAAGATCCAGAAATGTAAGCTATGTAAAACGACTACCATATCAAGTAAAATGTATATTAATTTAATATAGTTATAAAATGTGGCTCAAGGCCTGTGGAAGAGAAGATTTGATGGAGAAGGATATATGGGACATATTCATCGAGTCTGACGTTTGTTTCCCACATCAAAGATATAGAAAATTCTGCATTGTAATAAATTTGTAAAATTCAGGTATTTGTTTAATAAAAATATAATTATGTGATTATTTTATCTGATTTCTTTTTAATTCGTTAATAAAATTAAAATTTTAGTACTTTTATGTTCTAATTTTTCTTTTACCATTTAAAACAATTTAAATTTCGCGCGTAAATTTGCCAACAAATTTAAAGTTCAAGGTCATAAACGTAAAATCGCATCAACAATGGTGCCGGCAAGGAGTGTCGCTTCTGTATAAATGTATTCTGTGATTCAACTTTGACTAACATAAAAAATCAGACTGAAAAATATCGACAACGAACTGAGAGGTATGTTCGAAATTAGGCCCAATATTGAGGAAACAACAAAACATCAGTCACATATAAACTGACTATCATTTCTTGAATTAACGCATTTGTTTCAACCACATTTTAAATAGACACTTACAAAATTGACGTCACTGCAAGAGAGAGATAGAAGATCATGCATCCAAACAAACCTCCCCTCGTTGTCTTGCGTCCCGTTCCCTGTTCCTATCTGTCATTGTATTCGCATCTGCTATTCAGTGTTAAACCTAACTCTTTATTGTGATGTGTACGTTGTTTTTAATAAAAATGAGTTTAAAACCAGAAGATGTGTCTGTGGCAACTTTTTTGTTTGATATTATTGAAGATCATTCGATTATTCAACTAAAACGATGGCTAGAGTGTAGAGTCTACGGCTGATGACAGCAGAGGTCTTTGTTTGGACGGGGTAACCATAGAAACAGTGGCGTGCAGTCCATATGTGCAAGGTGTGCACTGCACACCCTGCGAATAATTTCAAAATTTATTGCATAAAATGTAAATTATTTAATTGATTTGATCTTAATATATGATATAACAAATATAAAAATATTAATACAATTATGGGACAATAACAAACAGTAGCGTGTTTGGTTGCCTACCAGCGAATGTGTGAATTGCCGGGCAAGTGCAGTCTCCGCACTGCACTCGGTGCGCATGTTTTTACACAGGGAGGGTATAGGAACAGTGTATTTGCGCAGACAAGGATAAAATATTAGAAATACGTATCGCCCCATCGCACTCTCCAGCGTGCAGCATAATTTGTGCACGTATCGCCGTAAAATTACTTTTGGAAGTATTCACAAGCATAAACAAGTTCAGACAAACAATTAATTATTAATTTATATATTATTTATTTAACTTGTATTTGTATTTATGAAAATTTATAGAATGGAAATTGCGGAGTTACTGAAGAAACCATTTTCTAGAAGGGACATAGTATAAAAAAATAAGATAATTCTGAATTGTTAACCTAAGATTCTACCTACACAATACTTTTTTTAAAAAAATCTGCACACCCAACACATAAACGCACCGCACGCCACTGCATAGAAACCTTGATTTCTATGCTTTGCCGTTAGAGGCGCTCGTGCAAATTGCAATTTTGTCTATTAAGTTTACTTGGATATTAATGCTGCAAATTTATGCTCTGTCTGGTGTAAGAATGCAGTATAGCATGGTATAGGGTCAATAATTCCTGGCTTGTGATTGGCGCAAAACGCGAGCCAATTTCAAACTGCCCAATATTATTGTTACTTTTCTTCTGTATTTGTGTACAATAAATTAGGCTAGCTAAATTGAATGTAAGAAAAATAAATAATTTTAATATAAATATAATAGAAAAAAAAAAAAATCTGTTGTGGCCAGCACAATACCTCTCGCCATTTCCATTTTATGTTAATATAAGTATTGTATTTTGCACTTCGCAATCGAACCGTCGTTTTATAACAAAAACATTACAGAACTTTACCCAAATTTTTTTTTTTTTTATTGTATTTAACATCTTCTGCACATATACAATTCTAATTATATCATTTTTCCATCCCTCCCATAAAGCGAATAGATACTATTTTAAAAGAAAAAAACTTGACAGAAATTAATATAATTACAAGTTTTGTTAAAATCATTTTTCGTTCATTTACTTAATTTATTGTTTTACTTAACGTACGTGTGTCGCAAAAAAATTATAAATAACATATCAAAATGAGGTTCAATTAATAATATTTCTTAAACTTTTACAGTCGGTACCATAGTTTTAATTGGCACATGCCGGTTTCACATTTTTTAATAGATATTTACACACCAAGTGAGCTAAGGTAATGTTTATTTATGAGAAGAAAGTTTAGCTCACGAGCCCGCAAGGGCGAGTGAGTTAATTTCTTCGAGTGAATAAACATTCTTAGCTCACGTGGTTTGTACAATATTTGATTCAATTTTGACGAAATACTAATAAAAACCATTATAATATTTAATTTTGACAAAATAAGAAACTGATCAGTTAGTAGGCTGAGCATGACAATCGTCTTTGATAGACGTCAAGTCATTTATTTAAAATGCTTTATTGTCTGTCATTTGTGCTGTGAAAAATAATGAAAATGGCTGATAATGTCTGATAAATATTATGGTAAGTGTTATTTTCATACCTGATGTTATTTTAAATGCATTATTTGTTGCAGAGTGAGTTAAAATTTTGTGAGACTGATTTAAATTTTTTTTAATTCACATGTGAAAAAAGTGTTACTTATAGTTGTTGCTATGGAGTTAATAATGACAGTTTAAAACGTCAAAATTGAATAAAAAGTATTTTATTTGAAAGTTTATGTAATTTTTATCACAGTAATAACAAAAATAATAATAATTTATAGTTATTTTCGTAAATAACTAAATAAAAATATTGGCGCCAGAAATAGTCATGAAAAACAACCCCCCACTCCTGTGACGTCCCAGTATATACAACACTTCATTCGTAGCCCACAGGAAAACAGTTTACGTTATTTATATAAATAAAATTAGGCGATAGTTTGTTACTTGTTAACTGTATGTACTCTGACGTCATTTCTGTTTCAGATCACGTGACTTTTTCAAAATATTACACAAATTTCAATATTTAATTGTAAATTATCTATGGATATGTCATAAATTTTTTAATTTGAGGCTCTTTAAGAAACAATATCTTTTAAAATTTAGTACTTAGAAGTCATTTAATAATTCTTGCAACAGCCCTATTTTATACAACAATGGTTGTTCGTTTAATATTAAAATAAAAAAAAAAAAATACTGCATTGTCAATAAATACAATAATGAATGCAATTCCAAGAATGCTGTCATTATTATTCATAGTGACGCAAATTAGCAAAAAAGCCATATCAAGTTACTTGTAATTTATTTTATTTTCAACTATTAAAATTGTTAATCATATATCTATCATTTATAAATCATTTATAAGATTGTAAGAACAGCTGTTTACAGTTGTTCATACTATGATTTTGTAATGGTTTTCTACCTACTGGTTTCGCACTCAATTCATCAAAGAAATGATTCAGTAGTTACAACGTGATCTCTCATAAACGCCATAATTTACAGCTGTCAGAATAATTGCTGGCAATCTTGTTAATATATAAATTAATTAAACAAGAAGCAAAAAACATTATTTATCGTCTGGTGTACTGAACCAAGGTTTTTATTTAGCACTGTAATCAAAAGGTCAAAGGTAAACGGATAAGCAAACTGGGTAAAAAAATCAATTATTTATAACATAAAAATATATTATACTATTAAAATTTATGGATACGAGATATGACGGTCACACGTCACACTAAACACATGGTTCATATTTTTTAGAATTTATTTTTAATATGTTCCCTTAATAATAATATTTAAACAACCATTGATTCTTTTGTTCCATTTCATAAATGCTTCTTTTGGTATGCTTACGAACTTTTGCGAGAGTTGAAAACGATCAAAGATGTGAAATTAATATCTGGCAACTTATAAACTATCAAATCTGTCAAACTAATTATTTTAGGACTTAAAAAGTGCCTCATTATTTTCATTTTTTCATTCACAAAGATACTTTCAAAAATGGGGGATTCCAACTCATTCGAATTACGGGAAATTAGTAAAAAAAAATATGAAAGTATATAATTATGCTTAATAATAAATATTAATAAAGAAATAATATAATATATAACTGAAATAATTCGGAAATAAGGGTTTTTTTTACCTCTTGCTAAGAGAGGTATTGGATTCATGCTAAAATTCGCATATCCAGATTTTATTGCACGATTTAGGGTCCCTAGAATCTGATTATAACATTTTAAAAATTATGTCTGTGTGTGTGTGTGTGTGTGGATGTGTGTATGTCTGGATGTTGTAGACACGATTCCTCAAAAACTATAAGACTTAAAAAATATTTAACTGCAGTTTCCTCAATCTGACATTCCTGGGAAGAGCTGAGAAGGTTTTGGTAACAATTGAACAACCGGAAGTAGTAGTTTCTTAGAAAAATTCTTCTAAATATAATTTTTGGGAGTTTTTTTTTATTAAATATTGAAGAACATAAAATTCTCCATCCAATACACTTAAAAATTTTATTATATCTTGTATAGATTTAGAGATAAAGATAAAGACACTATAATTTATAGAGTAATCTAATCGAAGAGGCTAAGGCACTAAGGAAACCAGTTGACAAATTCCAATGTTTATAACATAGTTTGTAAATAACACATGTCAGTGTCAAAAATCAACAGTTTTAGTGACATTCTGATAGCTTTTTCTGGGAAGTATATTCAATCTTTCTTATTGTTTTATTAATTAAATATTTGAAATTATAGGTAAAATTGTGGTAAAATGCATATATCCATCAGAAATACCGCCAATCTGGTTAATGAATTGGAAGAATCTCTGACATTTAGAAACTTCCTCATACAATGAAAAATAGATATAATTAGAATTATATGTATGCAGAAGACATGTTAAATACAATAAAAAACAATATTTGGGTAAAGTTCTGTAAAATTTTGTTATAAAACGACGGTTCGAAAGCGAAGTGCAATATAATACTTATATAGCCTAATATAGAAATGGCGAGAGGTCTTGTGCTGGCCACAACAGATTTTTTTAATTATAGCGCCTCGACACGACTGACTTCAATGTATATTATTTTGATGGGTGACTGAAAGACTGCCTACAAATGCATAATAAATAGCGTATTAGAAGGGTCTCGGGTCTTATTACCAATGGAAGTTAAGATATTCAAATATCGAAGGAGTTGCCAACAATCCCAGCACTGCAATTCTCAAACTGTTGTATTTGAACATAAATTTCTTGCATTAAACTTAATAATTTAAATACACTTGCAGTTATAAAGTGTAGACTTATACACTGTTATAACATTCATTTATTTTTCTGTAGAAATATTTTTAAAATAGCACATATTTCAAGAACATTGAGGTTCACGAAAAAAACAGTTTGATATAAAACCTTATATTTGTGACGTCACATCAATTATCTCAAATTTTGAGTGGACCATAACTCACTTATTAATATAGGATATTTTCACCTAATTTTCATCAACAGTCTTACTTTTACTTATTCTTTCAGGTGAAATTATAAAAGAAGTAGTGGAATCCTCATTGATTAACTAAGTTGTAACTAACTTAACCTACGCAACCTAATTTCACTGATAAATAACCGTTTATAATGATAGTCAAAATTTTGTTTCACGGCCTACCTTATTTCCTTATTCTCATTATTATGTAAGAACATTTTTAATAATTATTATTCAGCATATAATTCCTACTTCTCTGATCATCCTTTCTTATCTGTCTCTGCTTCTTTCCTCTTCGTAATTTTCATTTTTCATAATGAGGAGGTGTGAACTATACTGCACAAAGACTTCACGCTCTAGATCTCAATAACAAAGCAGTGCTAGGGTGAAACAATCACCTATCGCTCTCTGCTACTGTGCAGCAGCTGTCTGGATCTCGTGTGTAGCGCACTAGGAGGTCGAGGGTTCGAATCCCGCCAGGGTAACGTAAAGGGGTAATGAGCCATAACCCACTGATAACGCAGGGTTGGATTAAAATAATTGGAGATTAATTATGTTTTAATTTTTGAACATGTGAGGGTGATTGATGCTTTTTTTGTTTTATCCTTTTCACACAAGAATAAGCAATATTTTTTTACATTTACGCAAACACGCGAGAGCTGTTCCGAAATTTTTTAATAAAAAAACTATAGAGTTTTCAAAATATTCATTCCTAACCAAAATAAACATCTTCATTCGATGGAACCACTTTTCAAAACAAACGAAAATGTTTTTTCTTTATTAACTTTTCCTGGGCCTTAACATTTTATATGAAAATTGCTTCCTGTGCTGGGTCATCTTTTAACGAGCCTAGTCCATGTTTAATGGGAGGGTAAGGGGGGTAATTAGAAATTACCTAAGGAAATTGAAAATGTATGTTTTTAATTTTAATTTTAATTATAAATACCGGAAATATTAAACCAAACATTAAAACAGGATATTTTTCAATTATTAAGAAAAGGAAAGATCGTGTTTGTCAAATGGGCAAATGATTGATAGAACGATCTTTAAAGACACTTTTGCCTGAGAAGTATGAAAAAAAAACTTAAAAGAAGAACTTTTGAAAAGTAACAATCCAAGGCCTACTAATAAAAATTTTCAGAACTGAGCTGTCGATTATAGATAGCCATATGACCCCTCAATTATATTATTAAAAGAACTAACATCTCAATCACTATCTATATTGCGAAAAACATTTCCCCTTTTTGTTTTCCGGGAAAATCTGTTTTGTCGTTGCGGGGTCACGGCTCGGAGTTTACCGGATCATGTAGCGATTCCAGGCTGCCGGTTGGGCGATATAGGAGATGTGATGCGAGCATGATTAACTGAGCAAACACACACGGGAAACTGAATCCAACGCACGCCGACTCTAAACTCATTAGCACGAGGATTTCTCCTTTGTTGACACACGGATGGATGTAGATACATATATTTAATACTAATATGGAGCAGAAAAAGAAGAAAAGTGTAGCAAGAAAAAAGAGAAATACAATTTCGGCATTAATATACCGAAATATAAAATAAAAATGGCACGTATAATAATTGTTCAGTAAAAAAATATTTTTTGTTCAGTATTTTTTCATATTTGTTCACTAAAAAAACATTTTTTGTTCACTATTTTTTTTATTTGATTTTGAAATTAAACGAAAAATCAAAAACGACGCCTGGTGTCGCGACGTCGATAGGCATCGGTATCTTCTGACATCCTTCGAAGTTGATTCCCGATGAGTAATTTTAAATAGGTACTAAACTTATATTACTGAACATTTATGAAAAATACTAAGCATGTAATACTGTTCATTTAAATAAGATACAGAACAAATAAATTGTTGCCAATAAAAATTGTCTATATTATACTTAGTTTCTAGCTAAATTTTTTGTTTTATTTATTGATGAACAAATTATTACTTTTTGAAACAAATGAAAATGTATAAGCTCATATAAATGAATTGTTATTAAAAAATTAGTTTATTATAATTAAATTTTAAAAATACTTACATTTAGCGACTCTTGAAACGTTAAGGAATTAAAGATGCTAATAAATTCTCCTCGATTTTAATTTCAAATTAAACACTACACTACTAAAGTCTAAACACCACGATAAGAATATTAAAATCACAAATTGCAAACTGTTTGCTGAATAATGCAATTAGTAGTCGTTTCCAATACTATCACGTCTGCAAACTCTCGTAAACACGCTTAGTTAATTTTAAGCCGGAATAATAAATGAGATTGTTTAACTTTTTTCAACTTTTAACACCTGACAACGCGAGAAAATTACAGGATATTAACCATTTATTGTCATCACGATTGTTTTCCTTTTACGATAGTCAATTGTTATGCAAAGTGAAGCAAGTAGTATAAATTTACGCAGAGTTTACGGTTTATTGTAATTAAATTTAGTAATTTAAAAATATTTAAATGTAATTTGAACACTCAATAAACAATCAATTGTTGAACGATACACTATTGACCTATAATATATCGTATTTCAACACAATTTAGCAATAATCAAAAGCTTATAATGATATACATGTCAACAGAACTATTAATTATTATTAATAATAAACAGCTGAATAACTAAAAACCAGTATACTATAGCCATCTTACAACAAATCTTGTCAACTTACAGAATTATTCCAAAACTATTTGAAACAAAATATTATGTATGTAAATTGTTACCTATATTAATAATATTGTCAGTGATGTCTTATTTATTTTTTGTACAAAGTTTTACAACGAATTTTCGGAGAAAAGTATCAGGCTGCTAGAAAAATGTCATGACAGTCCCGCCATCTCTTAGAAGTTGCTCAAAGTCTCATTACAAAATGTCAAAGTGACAGCAAGGAAATATTAGCTAAATGAGCAGATAAATTGCAATGTATTGTGCTGTAAACTAATTTTTATCTCTACAAAAGTTATCTTTGTTTTTACAACAAAGATAAAACATTTTAACTGCCTGCAGCATTGACGTTCCAACCTCAAAATTCAACAATGAATTTCAACTCTAAGCCAAAACAACTAGCAGGTCAACTGTACAAATATACAAATGTTATGAAAGGATGGCAATATCGATATTTTGTCCTCGATGCTCAAGCGGGTCACTTGCAGTATTATTTATGTGAGGGAGAAAAACCAGAGAATAATACACCTAGGGGTTCGGTACACTTGGCAGCCGCAGTTATTTGTCCAAGTGACGAAGACTCGAAAACTTTTACAGTTAATTGTGTGAATGGTGAAATTTTTAAACTTAGGGCTTCGGATGCACGCGCGAGGCAGGAATGGGTTGATAGTTTGAGGGCCGTAGCTGAGAGCCACACAAAGGTAGAGATCGCCAGAAAGTGTTTGTTCGAATCAATAACGATAGCTACTTGAATTTAAATCTGCCAATTCTTCAACTAACTCATTCCCAGTACGAGAGCCCATGACCAAAACCAAGTTTTACGTCCAAAACCATACAAAATCCATAGATTAGATGACCCTAGACCCGACTAGGTGGGCAATAACGGTCAGAAACGTAGCAGTTTAACAGGGGCATTTATACTGTAAAAAAAAAAAGTAGGCACTATTATCATATTACGTCTGATATTAAAAATGTATATAGATTTTATTTTATGACTAAAATTTTTGTTTTCAGACATTTTGCGCGTAGCATCTAACCTGAGCGCATTTTTTTCGTATTTTATCATGTCCAACAGTTTTCAGACGGAATGCTACTTGACCGATCTGCAAAATTTGTTAACATTTTCAAAATGCTCTCAAAATGTAAAGTGTTCCGAACCCACTGACCCAAATTTACTTATAAAAATGATTTGCAGACGGTGTTCTATAATACCTGAAATAAATATCTGATAAATGCTATAATTTGTTTCTCATTTTTTTAAATGGTCTCTGGGTACATGTACTCTGTCAGCGTCTGAAAAACGTGTTTGCTAAAATTTGTTGACATTTTTTAAAATCCGCTCAGGCCAGACGCTACGAACGAATTTTCTGAAATTAACATTTTTGGGCTCAGGGTGATCGAACCTATCGATATTAAACGGTTTTGGATGTAATACTATGAAACAATTTTGGTTGTGGCTCTCGTACTATTTATGCAACAACAATAATAAATGTACAATAAAATTGCGACACTTGGTGAAACTGTTCTACTATGATATTTTCACAAGGTTTCAGTCTCTGAATCAACCTCTCGGTCATTTATTAGAGGCTGGCCCACTGAACCTTCTGTACACCACACTGAAGAGCACTAATAAGAGCGAAAAGCGTCTGTGGTTCTGGTTGAGTGGACCAGTCTCTGATAAATGACCAAGAGATTGATTCAAAGACTGAAATCTTGTGAAACATGTCGAGTGTTATTTTTTAAATAACAATAATTATTTATTTTCAGGCGATTGGAGTAAATTGTCCAAGATTACCTCCCAGAGAACATCTTGCTGTCTCCGATGCTATGGGTTGTGTGAGGGCCCAATTGCAGCTTACAGAACAAGCAGATACGGTCCTCTGTCGAGCCTTGGAGAACGCCGGAGGCATGTGTTACACAGACAGAGATTTTCTACTACTTAAAGCTACTTCAGCAGCTTCGTTGCACTGTTTACTTCAGTGTATGAGTATTTTACAACGCAGTCAGCAACCTCCCGTAAAAGCGGGACTAGTTTCTGATGATGATTAAGTGATTATTTCTAGAAATAGGCGAAGTCGCGGTATAAGTTTATAAGTGACGTGGATTAAGGTGTTAGAATAATTGTGTAAATAATTTTATTCCCGCGGGAAATGTTATATTAATTAATTTTATACGTAATTCCTTATACTTTACAAACTTTTAACTATAAGAAATAACATTTCAAATAAGACATATCATTTTATAAAACGCAATTCATTTCAATTTGTGTTACTAATGTACCTAAAACGAATAAATATCTACAATCGATTTTTTTTATTTCTCTCAACAAAAAACTTAACTAAGGACCGTTTTCATAATTACTTTTAAGATTTTATCTTTATTTAGAAGTATACTTCATATCACGTAAAAAAATAGTGATCGGGAGATAGGTGCAGTTTGATCTTGTTTTTTGATTATCTTCCCATCACTATTTTCTTATGTGAAATGAAATATAATGCTACAGTGCTCAATGAAATGTTAAAGGTATGCAGGAAGTCTGTGCCTATGTTTTGCCAAAAACTCTCATAGGTTACTAGATAATGCGGAAAACTAAATTAGATCGATTTAGTTCTAATACTATAATACAAAATTAAACGAATTTTCAGCAGAGGCTGATTGATTCGAAAGTTATCTTTTTAAAACAAAAATAATTATATGAAAATTTGTACATTTATTAAAAAAAATACCAGGCTAAGTGCAATGCCTGCAACTTTATTACAATTGAATTACACTTAAATACAATCTTATATTTATAAATACAAATTATTTCTTAGCAAATGATATCTTCATGGCATGCGTGGGCGTGATTTTGAATCCTTGCAACGCGTCTTTCGCTGCACCAGATTGCAGTTCGTTTTCGAATTCAACAAACGCAATTCCGTGTCTGTTAGGTACCAATCTGACTTCTTTAAAGCCAGGGAATTGGTTAAACAACATGGAAAGCATCATTTCATTGGTTTCGTCTGGGAGATTTGTAAGGAAAAGAATTTGATTAGGCGGTTGCTCAGAATTCGCGTGTCCTCTTGAGCTGGAGTCCTTATTCTTCTTCTTTTTCCTAGGCATTTCTTCCTCTGTTCCCTTAACGGGGGGAGGTTTGACCCTCTTTGGTCGTTCAGCAAACGTGCCCTTAATTTTGGCGATTAGGTCCGAATCGGATTTTGCATACTGTATACGCTGTAAAATCATTTTGTGATATTTATTGTTACGAATCCAAACTCATAATAATTCAACCGGTTTATATTTTCAACAAATTGTAAATCTACACAAATGATTTGAAATTTCTAAAAAAATCTTTTGACTACTTCAAATTTAGTCTTAAGACTTTTAAAAAGTGTGGGCCAAATGACCGGCATTTTAAGGGTATCTTCTAGTCCACATTTAGTTTTACCGAGGCCCTTTACTTTTGGCACAATGAAAAGCAACTTCGAAAAAATCCAATGCATATAATAAAATCTACCTTGCCAGACATAATATGTCGCATAATATGCGACAATACTTATAGGAAAATGTGCAGGGCTTGGGGATACAATGCCTACTAGAATTAAAGCTGGTATTACTAATAAAGGCAATGTACCCCAATATTAAATGGCGGAATATTTTAATAACATATTCAGTTTTTGTAAGTTTAAAATCTGTTTTAATCTAGTTGAAAGAAATTTGTGGAAATGTCTCACCATTTGCCTAGATTTTATAATTTGTTTGTTGAAAATGTTAACCGGCGGAACGAATATGAGTTAAATATATATTTGATGAATTAGAATATTTACCATTGGTTTGTCGTAAAATGGGAAACCTTGCATCGCCCTCAAAGCATTTGTTGAACTTTGGATTTCTTTGAAAATCACAAAAGCTTGACCGCGCATCTTGAAAGTTTTCATCGCAACTATGTCCATAATTTGTCCAAATTGGGAAAAAATCGCATATAGCGACTTTTTCAGTTCATCTTTCTTGACTTTTTCATTTAAATTATTTATATAAATCGTGTTGTTTGGTCGAATATCCATGATTGTTTATAAGACTAGGTTATAATAACCGGTATTATATATTTTATATCCAAAGTGATTTCTACACTTTATATATACATAATACTATCCACAATAAAGCTTTAGAACTTATATTTACCGTAAAAAATCACATACAAACAATTATTTAAATAACGCACTGCTACGTCAAGAAATCTAACCTTACAAAAGAGCGTCCCTACCCGGAACTTATTACCAACTGTTACCAACTTCCGGCGAAAAATTCAAACTTATAAAATAATTCCACAACCCACTTTATCTTGATAAAATGTACTATTGCATCATGCTATTCTTATCGTCTATCTATTTTTATGTAAAAAATAGTTCATCTATTTTATTAGGCATTATATAATCGCCATCTTATGGCAAAATATCGATTTATGAGCGGAAATATATATGAGTCACCTTGTTCTTGCGTCTGCGAACTAGAATTGCCAGTCCGTTCGATTTCCTCTTGCGAGAAAGTCGTGTGCGTGTGCTCTTCGTACGGTAGGTTGAAATTTAAAATTAGTAATTATTAGTGAATTACTTGATAATTATTATTAAATTCTGTCTTATATACTCGTGAAGTTAAAAGTGTAGTAAATTTGTTAAAAAATCTATGTATTGTCATTTAAGAATCGGTTTAATTTAGACTATGAAGTGCAGTAATTATGTAACTTTACGTCATTAGTACTTTACGGATTTTTCCTCCCGCCTTTACTTTATTTAAAGTTCTTCTAAATTGAGATTGAAAATAGTGACCTTGCTCTGTTTAACAAATATTATGAACATTGACCCACAGACATAGTTAAAGTACTACAAACTACAACCATAATTTGCGATAAGATAATATTTGCATTTTATACCTACTCTAATTACAAATTGTCATTATTATATTGACCGCAGTTCATCTGTTTTTATTACATAACAATTGAATGTAAGAAAGTGTTACATAACACCTAACGTCTTTTGTTTTACCTAGAACCATTTGTTATAACAATGAATTAATTGTTGCAGATTAATTTATCGTAAAAAAAAATGGGTGTACCAGCTGGTGATGTTGAAAAGGGCAAAAAAATCTTCGTCCAAAGGTGCGCCCAGTGCCACACCGTAGAATCTGGCGGTAAACACAAAACTGGACCAAACCTCCACGGTTTGATCGGTAGGAAAACTGGCCAGGCTGCTGGTTTCACATACACGGACGCAAACAAAGCCAAAGGTAACATAAAACTTTTTTTTATTCCTAACAGATATTAAAGAGTTTGTCTGTCTGTAGGAATCACATGGAGCCGAGATACTCTCTTTGAATACCTGGAGAACCCTAAGAAATACATCCCTGGAACAAAAATGATCTTCGCAGGTTTGAAGAAACCACAAGAACGCGCGGATCTCATCGCTTACTTGGAAGCGTCCACCAAGTAAATCGTCAATTAGAACAATTATACTATACGGGAATAGTAGTACCTTGATAATGGATTTCATTGAGTAGTGTTACCATCCGATAAACGATAAAGTATTCATTGGTTCTTTTGATCAGTGCGATAAACTGTTAACGTATTTTATTTTTATTATACATAGCAAAATTTTAACTTATTATTATCATTGTAAGAGTGTACAGTGTGCATTAAGATATTGTATTATTTAAAATCATAATGCAGCGTTACAAAATAAAATGTTACGTCAAAACCGATACTTTTCTTTTATTTATTTCTCCCGTTTTCGAAACCATTCCAATTTAACAATATATTTAATTATTAATTGAACGTTTTCATTCAAAAAAATAAATTTAAAATGTAGGAATTGAATCCACAGCCTTTTCGTAATTTTACCATGCGTCTACAAAAATCACGCTTATGATTTCGTCTGGAGTAACACGTGTCAGAATTCCGTGACGTCGCCCATCGTGTGATTAATAATTGGACGTTTTCATGTACAAATCTTCGAATTTAAAAGCTTGGATTACTATCTAATGCGGGAATTGAACCCATAACCTTCTGATCATTTTTTTACCTCACGTCTACAAAAGTCACACTTGTGATTTCGTCTGACCTAACACGTGTCAGAATTCCGTGACGTCATCCGATCATATGTGTAGTAAACTAAGTCCGAAGGTCATTTTGGATATTCTAGGAAATGAATAAATGGAATGTACGAAGTGCGGATTTCATAATCATAGGAAAATATATTGTAAAAATGTAGATAACAACGGCCACTACACTTTCTTGCAATCAATTTTAACGTTAATATTAACTGACGCTAATTGAGTAACAAGAAATCTGAATATATAGGGTAATTGAATCTCAGCTATGTTGTTACCGTGACCGCAGAGTCGGCAGGTTTCCTTCGTTTCTGTAAGATTTGCTTTTTCTGCCATTCGAGTTACGGTTGTTACAGGACCCAGAAGAGTTTGGCACGAAGTGCAGATGAAACTCTAAAAAAAAAGACAAAAATTGAACGATATTTGTCTATTTTGTCAGCTATACTTTGGTATAATTCTTGCAGACTTCAAAGAGATGGGGATAATATTTTTTATTATTTTCCGCAGTCATTTTAATTATGAGAATACTTATTTCTCGCGTAATTAAAGAAAAAATATATTTTTTATTGATTTCTGACTATTCACAGCTTCCGAACCCAAAATAAAGGTACAACAAATAAAATATACGAGTTCAGACTCATAATATTTCTACCGGCTTACATTTTTAACAAATTATAAAACTTACACAAATGGTGAAAAACTCTTACAAAATTCTTTCGACTACTTTAAATTTACAAAAACTGTGGGCCAATAATAGTTCGACTGGCATTTACAGGGTCATCTTCTAGTCCAGATTTATCTTCTACGGAGACTCTTTAGTTTTGGCACAATATGAAAAAATCTCTAACAGAAGAATATTTAGAGCTTGTGGATACAATGGGGTCATTTCACATTTTCTGATTCTTTTTTTTTAAATAAATAAATATATCATCACGGCATATTACCCATTTCTGGGTGTGCCAATCTGCTTTATCGCAGATATCGGTAATGATGATGACATATTTGTACCGTGTGGGCGCTTACCAGGCGTCACCTCACGAGCACTCATTGCTGGCGTGGAGAGTGCACCACAGGGGTCACTTTTGTGCCATTTTTTTTCAAATTAAATATGTAGGTTTATATTTTACACCTTACCAGTGTTTAGAATCAGAGACATGATTTTTTAAAAGTTGCGTTTAATTTCAAATATTTCAAGGGCTAACGACAGTTTCACGGATACGACAGTCGAGCTCTATCGGTTTAATTTAGAACTATGATTGTTTAGTTTGGTTTTATTTAAATAAATGGTTTATTTACATACCTTATACTGTACTAGTACTTTTAAAGAAATAGAGAGTAATAATAATCTTCTCTCTTGTATATTTTGCTGTCAGCTATCACAATTTTATGTTAGATTACTGTTTCATGTTGTAAAACATAACTGTGTATGAGTGTGAGAGAGTCACAAATTTAGTCCGTAAAAGCGCGAAAGTTTATTACCAAATTTATGAATGAAAAGTCGCATATTTCAAATTACTTTCTATTATTATATTTATCAAATGAGATGGATTTCATGATTTTATAAAAAAATCAACAATTTTTTTTTTAATGACCCCATTCCTAACAACATAATTAAAGCTGTTTCTAATAAAGGCGATGTAACACAATATTAAATGGCGGAATACTTGAATAACCTATTCAGTTTTTGAAAATTTATATTATATTTATTATACTACAGCCTAAACGGTTTGAGAAATTTTTGATGAAATTTGATTCAAACTGTAAAGACAAACTCAACTTCCTAGATATATTTTACTGTGCATAGTTTTTGTGTAAGTAAATTATTAACTATTGAAAATTGGTACACTGAAACAATGGATCGAAGGTGGGTATTGGGCAGTGTGGATGAGTAGGTTGCGTGGGCAGCAATAAAACACTATCGGAGGAGCCGAGATGTCGCTAAAAAGTAGTATTTGCATAGGTTTTATAATTTGTTTGTTGAAAACGTAAACCTTTATTATGACCCTAGGCTCGTATATTTTTGTAATTTCCTTACCGTAGATTTGTCAGAGCAATGGAACAGCCTATCTTGCAGCAAAAACGATGCTCCGTGAGAAATCAGCGCATCCCGTTCCATTTCTCCGAATCTTACACCTCCTCCTTTCTTCCTTCCTTTGATTGGTTGTCTAGTGAGCACATCAATTGCTCCAGTACTTCTCACTTGCCATTTATCACTAACCATATGCCTCAATCGTTGATAATGCACGATTCCAAAAAATATTTGTGCGTTCATTTCTCGTCCGTCTATCCCCGAATACATTGTCTCCGTCCCGTAATAATTGTAACCACCCGCTTCTAATAGCTTGCCAAAATAGTCTATAGCGGTGTCTTCTTCGTTGAATTTAAAAGGTGTTGCGTCGTGGACTAAACCGTGTAAAGCTGCAGATTTACCTGCCATGATTTCTATCATCATAGCGATGGTCATACGGGAAGGAAAACCGTGAGGATTGAAGACAATGTCTGGAACGAGGCCAGTTTCCGTGAAGGGCAAATCTTCGGACGCCCAACGTTGAGAGCAAATGCCTTTTTGGCCGGCTCTGCTGGCGAATTTGTCGCCCACACTTGGATTACGCTAAGAAAAACTTATGTCAGGTTTCATGAAGCACAAAAAAGAAAGAGTTTACTTACAGCAATTCTGTAGACAATAAACGCCTTCCTATTCTCCTTTCCGAAGTTGCCACAAAGTCTAACATTATCTACAATACATTCTTCTTTATATTTGTAGCTACTGACAAAATATTTTGATTCGTCCGATCTATAAACACAATAAAAAGGATCTCCTTCTTTTAAAACTTGTCCAGGATGTGGTAAACCATCAGTGTCTAATTTTTCAGCCAAATATGCTAACTGAGGATTTCGACAGAAGTAAGAACTGGATTGTTCGAGTTCAATAATTTCTGTTTTGTATATACTGCCGTGCGCTAAGCCGCGCTCGTAAGAGGATTTGTTGATTATCATGGCATCTTCCATATCGTAACCCTAAAGGGAGATAGAGCAAATATTTTCAAAAGAATATGTACATACAAAGTGTTAATAAAAAGTTGCTGCTACTTTAGGGGCTCAACTGCACCGAAAAATAATATGCCTAGAGTACCACCATATAAATAAACCGATGGAATTGGACTTCAATAGTTTCCGAGATATAAGGTAATGAAAAATGAGTTTTTTCGGTGTTTACCTCTGCTATCTCGAAAACTATTTCGATTTTGTTTAAATGAGACATTTTGTTTACATTTCAGAGGTCATTTTAGATGTTTTTGTTTTTCAACGAATAATTGTTCTGAGACAAAAGTTGTGGCGACCTTGACCAATATTTAGTTTTCAAATAACTTCGTAACTATTTGAAAGTGTAAAAAAATATTTCATATAAAATCTTATTGTTTTTTATAGTCTATTTACTGGCATAGACAAAATTTTGTTCGACCAGTATCTTAGTCAGTTTTTCTTCGATTCTAATACAAAATGGCCTCTTTCTCAAAATCAGTTGAAAATCGGACCCATGTTGATTAAACTTTTTTTACTCATTTGGTCAGTACTATATGCCCATAATTTTTTTTTAACACCCGGTATAAAATTTAAGTTAGAAAAAATCATATTTCCACTTCACACTTTACTAGTATTTTTTAAGGTTTAATTTCTAAGGAGGTCCGCGATAAGAAAAAGTTAAGAAACATTGAATGAGCCAGTTTCACATTTTTCAAAAATATTTTAAATTAAAGTTTATGCAATATTTTTTACAGTAATAATAATAATAATATTCTTTTTAAATAAAAAGATTGGCGCTATAAATAGTCATGAAAAACAACAGCCCCCTATCCCTGTAACGTCAAATTACATACAGCAAGTCATTTATATCCAAAAGGAAAACATTTATATAAATAAACGTACATGATAGTTTGTCACATGTTAGGCTATATGTTCATTGACTTCACCTTCTGTTTCAGATTTCGTGATTTTTTAAGAATATTACACAAATATCAATTAATTGTAATTTATCTAAATGTTTTTTCGTGACATATTAAAATTTGAGGCTATTTAATGAATATTTTTAAAATTTAATACTTAGAAGGAATAAAATTCTTCCAACAATCCTATTGGCTAATTTTAAGTATTTCAAGTTCGCTCCAGTCACGTGATATAAAATAAATTTCAAAATAAAAATCTGTATGTTGCTACAAAATTCGCTAAATAAATGAGCAAATTTTTGAAAAATGCACTTATCAGTTTTCTATCGAACTCCTCACGTATTACTTACTGTATAACTGATAACAGCAACTATAGCATTAGTCCCCATGGGAAAATTGTCCAATCCTATATTATCATGATGCACAGGCCTAAAAAGGGGCGAATGCGGAGTCTGCAACCTATACATCTTAGTCTCCGCTTGCGTATTCCACGTATGTAGCGGCGTTCCCATAGTTTGTTTCCCCATCTGACACTGATACATATTTCTAGGCGATTGATTACAGTCTGGCATTGGAATTAAATGTGCTAAATTACTCATAAACGCTGTTTTGGACAATTCCATATGGGTTGTTAGACCTTGGTACGTTTCTTCTGGAGTTATACAGACGTTCAAGTAGACTTGTTCGAATGTACCCACAAGTTCTATTTGTTTTGCTGCTAAATTATGTAAAGGGCGCATCATTCTAGCTGGCCCAGTAAATAAATAAATTCCTGGAAATTGAATAGTTGTTTGTTTCATAGGAACCAAAACTATTTCCAAAGTATTCGGAACTTCCTCTCCTTTTATTTTTTTCATCCTCAGTTTATCCACAAATCTTGCAGCTATATTTTTTTGCACGTAACCCAAAATTTTACCGTCCAATAGAACAGTGTAACAATCTTTAATATTTTGCAACGCATTCGATCTCGATGTTAAATGTATCATTCCTAAAGCTGTTAACACTAAAGGAACATTTTGTAATATTTTTTCGTCCGGCACGTCAGTAATTTGACAATTAATTGTTAAGTGATTTAAAAGTCCGCAAGGTTCTCCATCCGGTGTATGAACTGGACAAATAAAGCCCCAAGCATCGGGTAAAAGCTGCCGAGCTTCCGTCGTTCGCATAGTTTGAAAAAAAGCTCCCCTGTGAACAGCTCTAAAATGCGACATGTAGCGCATTCTGTTGATATTTTCTGCCATTATTGTAAGGCCTTTATCTTGCATTAAACCTAAACCGGAAGTCGTGCTGATGCTTCCAGTAGCGAGAAAGTTTTCCATAATGTTTTCCATACCTCCAGTAACTTTTGCTGTTTGCAATAATTCCGATGGAGTTAAAGAAAAATTCGCACGACGACAACGCTTTAAAATATTTAATCTAAAGTTGGACAACCATGATTGTAATTTATCTTTGAGAAGTTGTAAGTATAAATGCCCCGCTAAGAGAACTTCTTGCATCATTACAGAATCAACACCTTCGGTTTTACATCCGTCTTGCACATATAGAAATAATTTTTGAGTCATGAAAACCAACAAATTAAATTTGTCTTCATGGCTGTCCAAATGAATAAGTATACAATGTTTTAGAATAAAATCTGCTATTTGTTCAAATTCAGCATCGGGACCTAATTCGAATATTTTTACTTTGAACATTGACCCGATGTATCGTTTGCAATCTGCTTGAGTGTGTAAATTTTCTTCGTGAATTATTCGAAGCATATTTTCTACCCTCCTTTTATAAAAAAAAAAAAAAACAGTTTTTAATATAAAATAAATATAAAAGATTTATAGTTCATTTCACGTAAGAAAATAGCATTGGTTTAAACAGGGATATAAATTCTTCCCTTTGATTGGTCAGAATGCAAACCTAGTTCACCACAGCGAAAGAAATACCACTTATCAGCTGTGAATTATAAAATTAAGAAATATTTTAGCATGTTTTATTGTATTTTTTAACATTCAGGTCTCGAATATTTTTATAGATAATTGTTATTTGATTAACTAGACATTAAAATACCAGATTTACAGCAGAGGATGCCGTTTTATTCATTATTTTTTATAATTATTTTGAAAGTTATCGCTATTAAATTATGTTGATATGTGTTTGTTGAACGGTTGCTATATAAATATAGACAAATTTCTCTAAAAATGACATTACTATGGTCGCGTTCAGCACGTCACAGCGCTGACAGCGCTGAGCGTCGAAGATTACCGAACAAATTGAATGGACCAATGGGGAAGTTTAGCATGGTAAAATTTCTTCATAACTTACTATTCTCTCACAAATATAACACAAATGACTGCTGAAATTGAAATTAAAATTATTGCTCCATTTATTTATAATTAATATTTTTGGGTAAACTCTAAGTACGTCACAAGTTAGTTATGCGCAAACTCAGACAGAACGGTGAAATCGAACCATTTGAACGTAGGTCGTAATAAAGCGTAAAAGCGCTTCACTGGTAATCGCAACCGCGTGCGTCAGTATTATAAATCGACATACGTTGCGCCAAGCCTCTACCGACGTCATCACAGCTTAAAATCGGCTTTTCTGGAAAATCTAGGCATTTTTGAAAAAAATAAAACATGTTACATCATTTTTCAAGTCATTTCCCATGGAATAAAAAAATTAAAAAAAAAGTCGCTAAACTTCCCCATTGCATTCGTTCATTCATTGCATTCGGCAATCTTCGACGTTCAGCGCTGCCAGCGCTGTGACTTGCTGAACGCGGCCAATGTGATGACGTCATTTAAAAAAAAATTACAGCCTGGGCAGTATAAGTGATATTTTACAGACTGTTAGTTGAAAAAAATTGCACTTTTAATGTCAATCGCGAAAAAAATATTTTATTATTGACAAAGTTTGATTTCATGCATTTAAATTATTTATTTAACGCAAGTAAAAACGATCGGCTCTCGAGCGCCATCTGCTAATTTTCTTACGTGAAATGAAGTGTAGGTAAACTTACCCACAATAATACATATCGTTTTCGTATCCCTGGACAAGTCTCTGGTAAATAAATTGGTCACTGTAATCCATCAAACATTTCATAATTAAAATTAAGGGAGCATAATATAAAATTTTTCGATGAGCAAACATTAATTTGGCTGTTCCGTCCGTCAAAAAGTGTAACACATTATTCTACAAATTAAAAAAATTGTTTGAGGATGTGGGTTCGGATAAACCTCATATAAAATTATGCAACTTACTGTCCCAGTTTGGTCGTGCTTTACGCAACGAATCAACAATCCCTGATCAGAAAACAACAGCCCCCTCATTTTCCAACTAGATCTCTTAATAGCAATTGGAAAATTTCTCCTAGTCATCAACAACATTCTACAAATTTTCTCGTGTCCTTTTACAATAAAATACCCTCCCCACTCGTCCTCATGTTCGCCATGAGCCACCAATTCCTTGGGGTTCATTCCAGATAAACGACAATTCGAAGATTTAACCATAAGTGGCACTTCTCCCATATCTTTTTCGAAACTTTGTTGTTGTTTGCCGTTTATATACCACGCTACATTGCAAACCATTCGCGCTTTGTATGTGTAGGCCCTTTGGCGACATTCTGAAGGGTAGATTGTTGGATTTTTTACACCCACAGTACCTAAAGGAACACCTGGAACACCTATAGCAGCATCGGTGATTTTAACAGTAATTATTTCTTCACTTGGAAGTTTAACTTCAGTGGGAAGTAAATCAGCTACAGCTTGATCTAAACCTTTTTTTAACATATAATTAAATGAATCTATATGCGGCGTTCCTAATAGTTTAAGTAACTGCAAATATTAAATTTATTTGTTTAATAAATGTGTACATAACCATACAAAAGCACGTGTACCTCATTTTCTTTTTCAGCAGGTTTTCCAAATTTAGGATTTGTCAGGTTTTTGAGCGTTGGTTCGTCCCTCATATTGCAAAACTTTATAATAAAGCACTTGCATTAATAAATCACTTATTATTTATGTTTAAAAATACATATATACGTAAATGAAACCCCAAAAACCCTATTATGAAATGTCTCAGCTCAGTTAACTTAACCTATAAAACTACAAAATATTGACAAAAATGTGGCGCAATTCTCTCAAATTATTTTGTACCGTTGTGCAAAACACAACAAGAAACATAAACATTTGTTCAAAGTACGTACATCTCTAAATAAATCAATAAAAAATATACATATCTTCCGTTTTAGGACTTTGCAAAATGCTCCACAAATTATTTTGACCAATAATTCTCGCTATTTATACACAACCCCCAAATTAACAATGTTTATTCAAACACAAGACACACCAAACCCTAACAGTATGAAATTTTTACCGGGTAGATCGGTTTTAGAACCGGGCCAGACCATGGATTTCCCAAATGGTCAAGCTGCATTTTGTTCTCCTTTAGCTAAACTTTTATTCAGAATTGAGGGCGTTAAGGGGGTGTTTTTTGGCCCTGAATTTATAACAGTTACTAGGATGGATGAAGAAGTCGACTGGAAGCTTTTAAAACCAGAAATATTTGCTACAATAATGGATTTTTTCGCGAGTGGCCTGCCAGTGTTGAAAGATGCACAACCAAACGCCGACACACGTAAAAAATAATTTTTTGTTCTTAAATATTAATTGTTTTACTTTTTTCCCTTGTAGAAGTTAACGAAGATGACAGCGAAGTCGTTCAAATGATAAAAGAACTTCTCGACACCCGAATTCGCCCCACAGTCCAAGAAGATGGTGGCGACATAGTCTTTCTAGGTTTTGAAGACGGTGTTGTAAAACTAAAAATGCAGGGATCATGTTCGAATTGTCCTAGTTCTTTAGTTACTTTGAAAAATGGTATACAAAACATGATGCAGTTCTACATCCCAGAAGTTTTATCGGTAGAACAAGTAGATGATGAAGCAGACAAAATTTCCAAGAAACAATTTGAGGAATTTGAAAAGAAGAAACAATTAAAATAAATTAGTAATAGATTATTAAAAGTTATTGTGATATTTTGTCTGTAACATAATATGTAATATAAGATACAATAAATCTTTATTTTAAACTTGTAACCTTGAGTTTATTAATTCAATGAATTGCGCTACGATGGCTCTGCTAGTCTCGTTCTGAAAATCTGATTTTATCGATATTTGAAATGCTTATAAAATACAAGCACATTTTGAATCATTGTAAATGAACAAAAAATAAATAATTGTTTTATTGCTTTTCAATGTTTAGTAAAATAAATATTATTCAAGGTTTATTACCCATTCCTGGGTATAACAATCTGCTTCTTTTCACAGATTTCTGTAGTGACATAATTTGTACTGTGGAAGGCGTCTTTTCACGGGCTCAAAATTGTGAAAATATATTTTGATTGCAAAGCGTTATCAACATATAAAACATAACACTTAAGTTTTTTTCCACTACTACTTGTAGTCTATGTTTTTTTTTTCAAATTTAAATAATATAAATATTAAATGTAATGCGTATTTAGGGTCAAATATATTCAACCTGATATGAAATTATCAATTATCTTTTCTCATTTTGATTGTGTTATATTACACGTGTATGTAATTAAAAACCATTCTTTAAAATAAAATAGAAAATATTTCTCAAAATAAAAGAGTATTTTTATCATTTGATACACTTTTTCCAGTTATAAATAAAAGTCCTTAACTTTGAAATGATATTCAGCTCTCCTTGACTTTTTTCTTCACTTTCTATGTTAATATTTTTACTTTTTCCCATTAGAAAAAATAGTATTTGTACTAGTAATAGTCGGTAGTAATGTAGCAAATATTTTGGCAACTGGCATATATGTTTATTTGCTGCTGTAAAACCCGGAAGATTGACGAAGATGTAAATAAATCAACAATAATTTGATAAATATTTGCAATTACTCTGTATAATACGTACTACTTTTTATTAACAAATATAATCCCGGTACGTCGAAATATGTAACCCACGTGCCACGTGCAAGATTACAATAAAAAAAAGTCTTTTATCTTACTTTTAATAATGCGCATTTCGCACATGCAATTTCAGACAGCATTACATTTTTAAGATAACAATTATATCTACCATTAATTGTAGTTATTATGACTGTTGAGAGTAAACATATAGTACAAAGTTCAAATTTTTATTTAAAAGTTTTTTTTAGCACCTGATTCCTGATTATTTGACCTAGTTGAATCGGAGCCATAAAACTGCAACAACAAAAGAATAAGTGTTGATAAATATATATTTTTCACATATTTTACAATTAGAAGTGTGACATAAAATATGGGTCACAAATTAATATATTTATTTATTGCAGTGATGAATCATTTATTAAAGCAAGTACCAGCTGATTTCAAGGCCGTTCAAGTTCATTTTTTGTTTTATATTTCATTCAAGCCTAAATTTTCACGGCATTTATCATGAAACAGTTTCATGAAAAAGTCTATATTTTAAAACTTAGATCCTTTATGCTTCAATTCTTAATGGTATGACTAAATCATTAAATTTAGCTATTGTTTTTTAATGATCAGCCAAGTTCCTGCTTCCTGTGACCTTGAATAAATCTCCATTTTAAAAACTCATTTAAAACAACCACCCATATGTAATATATTTACCGCAAAGTGTGTTAGAAAACAAATAAACAACATTCACTCATGAAAATCTAATGCAGAATAATATTTTTTCATTGTTTACTATAGTTTATTTATGCTTTTTTACGGTATCGAATACACGTGTAGAGGGTATTTGAAGAACAGGAAAAAATTAAAAGGAATGTAATAAATACGACAATATGGAATACCTACGTAAAGAATAATACTGTTTTTTTTAATTATGTGTATACGTGATCAAAAGTTTTTTGTTGAAAGCCTTGAACTAAAATTAAAAGAGGAGTAAACAAACTCAAAATGACACTACTTTTCAACATGTTAGAAATTAAGAAATTTATTTCTTTATCTTGAAAAAAATTAAAAACATAATTACTTTCATATGTTATCAGTTTTATGCATTGTATATAAAGAGAAAATGCTTGAAAATGTCTAAAAAATGAATCATAATTTTAAATAATAACAATTGTTTATAAATCGATGCATTGTATTGTTCATTGTTCTATTTTATCAATCGTTAATAATTGGATTTAATTTAAAAGGAATTTAAATACTTTATTTTATAATGTTATTCAGTAGAAAGTGTTTTGGAATAACGGTAACTTTTTATTATTATTATTATTATTATTATTATTATTATTATTATTATTATTCTTTTAGTTTACAAATACAAACTAATCACTGACCCTGGGTTCCAGGTACTTTAGCTCACTTTATAATAAAAGCGCTTTTATGGAGCGTGTTTTACATTATATTCTTATGAGGAGTATGCTGCATAAAACAGCTTTTATTGTAAAAGTGCGCTCATAATACGAACCATATAGTCTGGAATTGGGCAATTTAATTTTGATCGATCTTGATTAAATTGATTTACATAAATCGACCAGATCAATGATTTTATTGCTACCTCTTTAAATATTAAACCAAGAAAGAGCAGGTTTTCTCAATAATTGTAACAATTTGATTTTTTAGTACTGACCAGCTATTTAATATAATAATATATTAACCAGAATCGATTAACTGATTAAATGTTGTCTGTGATCATTCTGATCGATCAATCGATTTTCTAATGAGATCAATCACATCGATGTTTTTCACAGTCCTGGCCTGGAATGAACTCCCTTCAACAACTGGCCAAACTCAACAACACCTATACATCACTTTGTGAGGTGGGTATCAGGGCATGAGGGAGTTTTAGGCAATGAAAAAGCAGATAAGCTCGCTAAAATCTAGCCAAATTGCCGTTTTACAGGCTTGAACCGTCTTGGGATTCTGGAAAAGCCATATAAAGGAGATCAAAAGCTGGATGGAGTCAGCCATAGCCTCATACCTCATATTGGAGAGACATTCCGGACCTTAGTCGAAGAAACTTATTTCACCCTGAAGAAAACTCGATTTCTGGACTGACATTTTCTTTACTGAAACACAAAATTGTATTACACGTTTCAGATGCTAAGATCTGCTTCCGTCATCAGGTGAAATGATTCCTTTTTCGACAAATGCCAAAGAGATATAGCTCTCATCAAAAAAGACTTTAGAATTATGACATTGGCCTCTTAAAACAGTATCTGTCAACTCTGCAAAGAGCTGCGGCCGTAAATAGGTAGGTAAAAGGTACCTCCTGACAAATGAGATCGGGAAACTGACTCCTAGAGCAGAAACTGGTTTCTTGAGAACTGTGGAACTGCTTCCAAAAAACTACAACAGATATTACAGGTCGCAGTGACAAAAGTGACTAGCGCTTAAAGCCCTCAACTAAAATAACAATAATAATAATAATAATAATGCATTGTGCCTGCACCATTGACGGCATTTACCAGGCGTCACCTCATTGATAATCAAGTGTATCACAATATATTAGCTGTATAACAAATATTTATTAAAACAGCCTAAAATATAGATGAAATTGATGTTATTTTTATTTTATTTATAGTTAAATAAAATAAATATATGCTTTAACATATGAGTCATAAATGTAATAATATTCTGATAAAAATTCTAAAGTACAACATAATTTACAATTTTTTTGATAAAATACAAATACATAAATATTATTGTATCTAGATTATGTTTTAAAATTTAAATATTAACAAATATCAAATTAAGTCAATAAATGATTAATAAAACATTTTAAATTTATCGCATTTATTTAACTTTGACACATACAAAAAATCTTCCATATTATTATCTGATGAGCAAATTAGAGCATGTATAATAAAAAAACTTTAATAATAATCGTTCATTTTATCATAAAACCAGCAATATTTACAATCATGCTCGTAACCTTGGATACAAGCCACGTTCCAAAATGCGCAGTTTGTTGACGTCAGGGCCGTATCTGTAATTTTATTTCTTATTATGCGGGCTGTAATTTCAAAACACATAAATCACGCCTTGACAAAAATTTATTTATTACTGTCAGAAAAACTTCATATACGTCAATGTTTACAACAATATGTTAGTTTGATAAATTTTGATTTAATACACTCCTGCTTTTTTAAAGATTTACCAAAGATAAAAAAGGATGAAGATCAGTAACATCAGCAAATAAAGAATGAATTATGTAACTATGTCAACAATATGTTTGCTTGAATGTTTGTATAATGTTTATCGGTTTGCAGTAGGTATATTTTTATTTTCTATTACGTATTTGATGTGTACTATACTATGTTTATTATTATTGCTCCTTGCTTTTTATAGAAATACTAACAAGACTGTGAATCTAAATAAACAATATTACATAATAATATGTCTACAAGTTTTATGTTTAACTTTCTATGGATACAAAATAAAATTCTGTGAATGAAATTAAATGAAAATTTCTGCTACTTAGGTGGATATCAGTAGATTAATAAATACTAATGAACTAGTTATCTTTCTAAGAAAATATACTCATTTTATTATAATTTGTTAATAATAACGAAAGTACGTGACCAGTCGCGGTTGTGGTTCACATTTCTTTCTTAAAAATAGATTAGATAGGTATGGTATAAAATATTGATCATATTAAACAATCTGTTGAGTTTGAAACTCAATAACTTGCTTCAAAAAATTCAAAAATTATGAAACACACTTTTAGTTATGAACTATATATTTCTAAGTAACTGTACTAATTTTCATATTTTTATTTTTAGCGCTTTTTAAGAAATGCTCAAACTTCATTAATGTTTAATATCAATATGTGTAAATAGAAAAAATATATATTTAATATGTTGTAATACTATAGTTGTAACCATAGGCTGTGTGAATAATTCAAACGTTATTTTTTTCTATTTATTTATTATTTATAATAAATATATCTCAGCTTCTATTGTGGGTTCCTGTATTCACCAATTAAAATAAATAAATAAAACGTAAATGGTTTGTAGTATTTTATTTACTATAAATGAAAGTGATGTTGAACGTGCAAGTATCGGAAAAGAACTGCGAGCGCTAAGAAAAGACCGGGCAGATAGTTGGACAAAGGGATCATAAAAGAAGGAATTTGCAAGACTGGGAAATACGTGGAAAAGCCATGCAGCTGCAGTCGAGGGTTGAAGTCGGGACAACATCAGGTAGCGAGAAACAGTGGAAAGTTACAGAAAATGTATGAAGATAATTATTTACAAAACTTAACAGAAAATATATATACAAAACAAATATAGCTAGAATGTGAAACATATATTTACAAGTAGCATGAACATATGTAGCCCGCCATAGTCTCCACACTATTAATAATTAAGAATTGAATTTTGCCATATTGATTCAGAATGCAGTTTTTATATAAAATATTAATAAATTTTTATTTGACATTGATTAATTTTATTTATTTTTTTTAGTTTTCGCGCGTCCCACAGTGCAGTTTTACAGTGAGGTCATGTAAAAAATAATTGTACCTTTTTTCTGTTTAAATCGAAAAAGGATAGTCTAATTCCATAGATCAGTATGATTAAATTATTTTTTATTTATATTTTTTGTTGTATAAAATCGTCTTAAGGTATATTTTTAAAAAGTTGCAAAAAACAGCCATGTTTTGTCGTCACAACGTTACGAACCAAGTTCAGACTCATTTCAAACAGACATTTTATATGGACACATAATTTCTAAAAGAAAAATATATATAAATTACAATTACATATTTGAATATGCTATATTTTAATATAATATCGTTTTATTTATTTTTATAAATATAATTTTTCATTTAGCGCGAAATTATCTACGTTACATCAGAGATGTTTCTTTCACTTTTGAATGTTTGAATTAGACGGTAGAAGGTTATAAACGCATGTGAAACATTGAATATATATTACAGAATATTATTTTATTCTTTACTTTGGTACGAAACAGAGTTCCGTCGACATGTTTACTTTCATAAATTTTAGGTTATCTTTAAATGTTACTTTGAAAGTGTGAAAATCAAAATGGTCGTACTTGTCACTCTGTGACGTCATTGGACAAGGGACAAAGCGGGGTCTAGCAGCCTCATTTTAAAGAATGTCATTTTCAATTACAATTTTTTCATGATTAAAGATCGATTTGAGGAAAAATAAAAAATACGGGTCTATTATTTTTCACTACTCTATCGATTAAAATTATAAAATAAAAGTCGTGCATGACCTCACAGTTTCAAATAAAAATTTATTGAGTTATGGAGTTTCAAACATAATTATTATAAAATCCGTATGCATGTATTTTTACTTTTATAGAAAATGTATATTTTTTATCGTTGGATGGCAGTACCAATCTCGTTGGTTTAATAATTTTTATAAATAAAATTGAATAAATTAAATATCATATTTTCAGAATGTTGCTTATTGTTTCAAATCGAAGTAAATTTGCCTTATGTTGTCTGGAACATGTATTCCGAATTTCAACGAGCCTATAGTATCTATTCTTCAAAAATAAAAAAAAACAGCCTCTTTTTCTTGTGGCTTGTCGTTTCGAAGATCTATGGGCGCACTGTTTGATAAAATTGTATTAACATGTATAATCAGGCAAATTTCATAGCACACAATAGACAAAATGTCAAAATATGAAATTTCAATTGTTAGCGGGAAGCACTATACCAACATAACTGACAAAAAACACTACATCATATTTTTGTCAAGACGCATTTTTTTAAATCTCATTGCAAAATTACCTCAATAGAAAAAAACAATATAAAAAACTCGTTCTTTGTAAAACTCGCTTAGCGCCTCGTTTTCCAAACTTGAACTCAAACGTTAAAAGATTGCCTCCTGATACTTGTTTTTAATGTACTAGTAAATAGCTGAAAAGAGGCTTATTAATTACCTACTTAACAAAATAAATATTACATCAAAAATAAACAATGTCAAATACAAACTCTTATCTTAAATTAGGAGTGGCTCATACTCCAAGCAAAACACACAAAAATCTTTAGATAAATATTTATACCTTCAGCGGAAATAAAAACACATTTAGCATGACGAAAACTTTCTGTAAATTTCAAGTTCACTTTTTGCAACAAGAAAGCTTTGGATGGATGACTCCGCCTATTTTCATTGGCCTTGGCAATCAAGATGAACTGATGCTGAAATGAAAACTAAGATTGCATAATCGAATGTTTTACAATTCAGTGGCCTATTCAGAAATGGTGATTACGACTTAAATATGTAAAACAAGAGAAGCAATTTGCACGCTCTAGTAGATGTTTTCAAAGTTGAGGCGTAGAATTAAACGTGACTTTTCGGTAATTAAGAGTTGATAATATGAGTAATATTGTTGTTTGTCACACTAAATAAGTCAAAAGTTTTTTAATCATTTCCTTTGTAGTTTTCCTAATGCTTCACTAATTATACCCTTTCCAGAAAGAACATACTGTTTCTATACTAATGAGGGCTAAAAGGTAGAATAGGGTATATCACCTTCATCGAATTTAGAGAAAAAAAGTATATATTAATATACACTTGAAAACAACATACCTGTATTTTTTTGATTTTATTAAATGTTAATAGAATTCAAGAAAAACAGCATTAAAACTACTGTGACGTCATCTGTTCCTAGAAATACTCCTAGAAATACATGCATTGAGAGCGTGAGAGATGAGTACAGAACTATCTCTTTCACTGTCACTGTCATTTTGAAGCCTACTATTCAGTATCACTAGTATCAGTCTTATAGTACTATTAATCATAGAAAGCATCCACAATGACGGGTTGTTCTGCTCCAAATTTTGCAAATTATTCGAAATTATATCACTTATGCATTAACTAAATAATTAATGAAATACTCCACCAGAACAAAAAAATAATAACACGTAAAGTACCACTCAATAAATAACGATTAAGATTTTTTTAATAAATACTTTGCGAGATATTTGAATTTTTCAGTGCCACAGTGACGTCACAGTACTGCTATCTTTCTCGTGCAGCCTACTATAGAAACGCCAAATGCAGTCAAATTAAAAACAATTATGACTTTTTATGCGAGTGGAGGACCCCAATTCAGAAGAAAAGATTAGAGCCCTACCCCAATAAGATTGATATAACTTTGAACTATTTTATAATCTGCCAAAGCTATTAAATTATAGAATCGAAAATGTTCTCAGCTCAGTAGTAATATATTCTGGTCGGTGACTAAAACATAACTTTGACAGGGCAAAATTAGTAATTAAGGTACCAAGGGTTGTTATAAGGACAATAATGCCTGAGGTCAACAGTGTACTGTCGAGGGCCTCTGGCCCGAGGCGAGTACGTTGACCGAAGGCATTATTGTCGTTTAACACCCGTGGTGCCTTCAACGTTTTATGACTTACTAGAAATTCTTAATAAACATTTTGTCTGACTAGAATTTATCAAACAAAAATAATAAATCAGAAAATTTTAATACAACTTACAAAGTAGCCTGTGAATGCGATTTCTAGGTAATATTTTGTTTCTGTAAACAAAACAAAAAATATATTTCTTGTGGTATTTTTCTGTCAATATGGACGAGCAATGTTATTGCTAAGAATAAGAAGTATGCTGGTTTGTATTTGTGATGAAACAAATATGATTATAAACGATTACAATTCACAATGCTTCTTAACCTTACTGCACTTTATGTTAGTATCAGTATTATTAACCTCAGTTTGTTGTCAACATTACCATAGCAACTTAATACGCCCTAGGGTATTATTTACTCAATAACGGACCTAATGTTGAGGTTGTTATAAAACAATAACATACTAGTAAGACATAAAAATATAAATAATCGCCTTTATACCAGAGTGATTATTTAGGGTGTTTCCACAAGTGGTTTCTATAATTTGATTTTTTATTTATTTCATGATCAGAAACATCACTAAATCGGTGTTTTTCGTTTATTTTATTTATGTGTTGATAACCAGGGAATACTCTATTCCCTGTTGATAACTATCTGGCAAAACAAAAGCTACAGAGATTATTCCCGGGAATAATCTCTTTACTTCATTTCACATAAGAAAATAGCAGATGGCGCTTGAGAGCCCACCGTTTTTATATGCATTAAATATATAATTTAAATTCGTGAACCCAAACTTTGTCAATAATAAAAATAGTTTATAAAGTTTACGAGTCATGAATACTATTAAAAATTACAACAAAACATGGTTAAATATCACTTAATTCTGTTGATTTTATTTGATAATTGACAGGTGACAAGTGATATTTTTTCACTTTTGTGAACTAGGTTAGCATTCGGACCAATCAAAGGGCATAATTTATATCCCTATCTAAATCAATGCTATTTTCTTACGTGAAATGAAGTATAGAGCTTTATTCTCAGTATAATAACGTGATAGGTAATAAAACATTTCATTGGTTTTAAGAAATATCAAAAAATAATCTGGTTAATAACGATATTTTCACTCACAACAAGAATACTTTTAAAATATTGATTAAGTTCTAACTTAATTTTCGTAATTTAATTTCGAATAACAGATGAATAACAGTTTAGAATGGTAGCGCTAATTTTGTTTTCCACATCCTACCTGATTTTTTATTTTTATTTTCAATAATAATCTCGCATGACTCTCATAATATACAGTAATTTGCGGTAAAAAATATGGAAATATGTAATATCGTAAAAAATATTTTTTTTAAATTTCACATAAACATGTTACTACTTTTAAATTATAATATCGTAAACATGATAGTAGGATAAACAAATTAGTGCGAAAAAACAGTTTCCTCTTTTTATTTATTATTAGTCCCTTTCCTTGACGATGAATGAACCCAGCGTGGACACTTACACGTTCCATGTTGTTTACAAACAACTGTGAAGGACTATAGGAAATAAGATACGTTGCCATTTTACTACACAGTCATTACCGGTTTCCATTTCTAGAAATTACACGATCATTCGATCATAAATTATAGATACTGCGTATTATCAACAACAGTTATTATTGTTATAGATAAATTCCTTTAAAATTGCGGAGTAGTATGAGTCATATTTTGGTGTTATTAAATGCAAAATACAGCTGTGTAGGTAGTTAATTTTATTAATTATTGTAAACTGTAGAGTCATTTATTTAGTTAGACTTTGGTTGTTCACAATTCTCAGTTTTCTCAGCAGAACATGTTGAATCTTAATAATCCTTAGTTGTTTGCAATATGTGACCATAATAAGATACTATAATAAAAGTTGTCATTCGGTTATGTAAATATTTCCAAAAAGTTATTTAAAAAATAATATGATTCAAATCGAACTTTGCTCCGTGACTTCACTTTTGCTTAATAAAAGTCGCAAATAGTGCTAGTGCCATTGTTTTATATTTACTGGGATGTCATATAATATTACACGCAACATGTCGGAAGTCAACTACAACGGATATAGCTAGGTACTCTAGCATACTCGTCCGCCATATTGGAGCCAAAATGAAAGTTATAAATTCTGAAATAAAAGTGGATTTTAGAAGTTTATGTAGTAACTATTTTTTCATAATTACAAATTACTTCTAAATTGACTATTATGTTTATTTAAAATAATTACAAATCAACACAAAAATTTCGGATGGTATTCGCGACGCTGTACTAATACCGATTTATATAATTCAATCTTAATTTTGAGTTGAGTGTAATGGGGAAGTTTAGCATGGTAAAATTTCTACATAACTTACTATTTTCTCACAAATATAACACAAATGACTGTTGAAATTGAAATTAAAAATTAAAATTATTGCTTCATTAATGGGGTATTCCACCATAACAAAAAAGTTTAAAAAAATTCAATGTAACATGAAGTATGGCTCAATAAATAATAGTTAAAACAATGAAAACATTTTTTAAATAATTACTTTACGAGATATTTCACATTTGCTAAAAGGGAAAATTGACGTCATACAATTGTTATCTTTCTCTCGCAGCGTACTCAGAGCAGTGTGTGAGAGAGATAAGTATAGAGGAAATGTGACGTTATACTGATTTTTCGAAAATAAAATACTGTTAAACTAGGAACAATTAAATTTTTTTAATACTATGAATTGCTTCAAAACTGAATAAAGTTTTATTTAAAATAATAAAAAAAATCTGTTGTGGCCAGCACAAGACCTTCCGTCAATTCCATGTATTTTGTACAAATCCCATACCAAAAGGTCCTTGGAACAGATTCTATATACTATCATGTAAAATCGAACACGAACACATACTATTTTTTACAAATTCCATACCAAAAGTTCATTTGAAAAGGTTCTATAAATCCAATAAAATTATAACATAAACTACACTAAGTAATGTCCTTCCATCTTCTCTTTGGCCTTTCTCTGCGTGTCACTTGCGAGCAACACTATGACATACTAATTTTAGATCCTATACTTTTTTCCATATTTGGTTTTGCACTTGCAACTGACATCTGTCAATTAAATTTTTTGGAATAATTATGTCAGCTGTTTCCATGATAAATAACAAAGCTGACTAATTTTTGAAAATTAATTTCTTTGTAATGCTTTAACTCTACATCTATTGAATATGAAGGAAAATGAATAATCAAACCATATAGAGAAGAGCATTTTCTTTAATAAATATAATAAGAAAATGTCAAAAAATAATATTTAACTGCATTTTTTTAAGAAAAACTGTTAAAAACTTCAAATAAGGGTACTTCCGGTTGACCAATTATAACCAAAATCTAATCAGCTCTTCATATGGTTGTAAAGAAGAGGAATATGAAAGAATCATAATTTTTAGAATTGTAGTTTTGGAGTTATCGTCGGAGAAAAATTTGTCACACACACACACACAGACATACACACAGACACATACACAGACACACACACATACACACATACAGACATCATCTTAAAAATAGTACATTCGTATTGTAGGGACTCTAAAACGTGCTTATACATTAAAAACTCACCACCGAAATTTTTGACCAAAAACAATACCTTCCTTTTGACGGAAGGTAAAAATTGAGTAGAATACCCCATTAATATTTTTTGGGTAAACTCTAAGTACGTCACAAGTTAGTTATACGCAAACTCAGAACGGTGAAATCGAACCATTTGAACGTAGGTCGTAACAACACCTCAGTCTCAAGTGACTTGTAACCGCAACCGTGTGCGTCAGTGTATAAATCGACATACGTTGCGCCAAGCCTCTACCGACGTCATCACAGCTTAAAATCGGCTTTTCCTGAAAATCTGGGCATTTTTGAAAAATAAAAAAATGTTACATAATTTTTCAAGTCATTTCCCATGGAATAAAAAAATAAAAAAAAGTCGCTAAACTTCCCCATTGTGATAGCTGTAAAAATTAATTTAATTTTCTGGAGCACGGGGCACAATTATAAAATAGTTTAAAGTGAAATTAGTCTTTTTCGGTAGGGCTCCAATCTTTAATTCTGTAATTTACTATTTTTTCTTTTGTTCAGATTTACGGGTAATCTATGAAAAAGATTATTAATTATTTGATTATTATAATTTAGTATACTAAAATATTCCACAAATAAGTAGTAGAAGAAAGAATACAGTCTGTTAAGAATTTTGAAGTGGCTTCAAAATGGCGAACGAATCAGCTGTGATAAAGCAACGGAAGTAGAGCAAGCGTGACGTCACAATGGCGGAACCTTTCAAAACAAAAATTGTGCAAAATAAAAAATAGGGAAGATTTAAATTTAAAAATGCTTTTATGTATTAAAAAAGCAAAATAGGCGCAAACTACTCAATTATTAATGCATATCTACCTAATTTACACCTCAATTTTAGGTATAGTTACTCTCAAACACACATCTCATTCCTCATCAAAACAAATATTTCACCTCCCAGATCCAAACATAGCCAAAATCGTCAAACTTGCATTTTCTACTCAATGAAAACCTCTCTAAATATATTCTTTCCTACGTGCCGTGTTCCACACGTGCTTCATTTGGTGCGTGGTGGGGAATCTACGCACTATGGAAGTATATCTACCAGCCTGTTGGCCAGCTATACCCAGTTCACTCTCTGTGTTGGTTAGATTAGTTTTAGTTACGTAGTGCCTGGATCTCAGACCTCCTGCAGTTGCATTTAGACAATGTCCGTCATCTCCGAAAGCAAAGCCATTCCTAGAAGGATGTTTATAACAGACCCAACGCAGATGCCGAGTGAATATTCGTCTACTCCTGGGGGAACAATATTTTCTACTACTCCTGGAGGTTGGTATGCAGATGGTGTAGAAAATTTGAAAAAAAGAGAGCAGTCAATAGAATTTATAAAAAAGATTATTGTTTGAATTGTTAACTGTTCGTTTATAGATACCGGGTGTACGCAGAAGTAGAGAACCCCTATTAACTTCATTTATAATAAATCAAATTAAAAATTTATATGAGTTAAAATAATATATGGCACCATTTTTATGGGTAAATTATAAATATATCACTTCCGTATTAATCGTTAAATTCTGAATACAATGGTGTGCCGCAAGTCAAATTTTCTGTTATTCTCAGATTTTGGTACCTAAATAACAATACATCCGAACCGTTGAATGTGTTTAAAACTGTTGTGGAGAGAGCACCACAAGGTTCTCTTTCATACTATTTTACAAATGAAAATAATGTTCAAGGTCATTTAATGCACATCACCATATGAGCAAAACTATGATTCTTTTATTCAAATTTATCAAAATAAAAAAAAATGTTACGGTTTATATACCAATACTAGGTGTATTATTTCGATTTACATAAAATTAACTTATTGATAAATAAAATTAATTAGTATACTCTTAATTAGAGTATGCTAATTCTATTAAACAATAAAATTTGGTGACAATAATAAAGATGAAATATATTTTGACGTTTTATACCCATTACAGGTGTGGCAAAATTTACGGTAAAAAATTATAATAAAAATCAACAAATTACGATTAGAAAATTTAATAAGTTTTAATTAATTTTAAAATGGTGGTGTTCAACATATTTGATATTCCAATATTTATTTAATATTATTCTCTAAATGTTTTGTTTTTATTAATATATATTCGCAGAAATGAGCGGAAAACATATTTTTGGCAAAGCGTGCCTCAAAAATCATTCCATTTCAGAAAACTAGTTCACTTTAACAAATTTTAATTGGCAATAACAAGCTTAGCTTGGCAATTTTTCTATTACTAGTCAATTGCATAATAATGCAATACACAGTTCAGTGAACTCTCCACTTAATGTTCAGACTATTTTCAAGATTTTTGTATTTAAACATCTACAATTATTCATAAACTAATTTTATTTATAAACACAAACAGTGGAATCTTCCATAACAATAGAGTTCTAATTATCTCAAATTATCAACTGAATTAATCTAGCAGGCAATGACGAGCAAACACAAACAAAAGAAAAAGATAAAACAAAAGTGGGTGCGGCAGTCTTGAGGCAATGCCCTCCTGGATATCTACTCTTTCACACGTTTAAAGGAAATCTATTCTATTCTCTATTTCTATTCGTTTATTTATTCTGAACCTTTGCCAACTTATTATCAGTGATAAAAATATCTAGTAACCTCGTTTCGCAAATCAAATGTTTTTGACCTCAGAACGATAAGTAAAAGTTATTACGATTTGTGCATTAAACAAACATTCATGTAAATACACGTTTGCCTTTAAAGTAAATGTAAATATACAACCTATAATTTATTCTGTTTTGAAATACGGTACTGGTAACTTGGTACAAATATGGTGAACAGATGTACTCAACAAAAAATAAAACAGAAACTGGTTCTTTCAGTTTTTTTTAACGACGAAGTTAAGATTTTTTCTTCTTTCTTCCGTAAAAGAGTTGATTTCAACATTAAAGTTCATTGGCATGCATTTCAAAAATTATTTATAATTTGTATAAGTAGGTATAATAAATAATATACTGACGCCTGGTAAACGCCGTCATTACCGAATTGTGCGAATAGAATTTATAACGGGTTATATGAAGGTATGTCCGGAAACCTTTGTTTACAGAGTTACAGCCCTTTGAAGGTGAACCTCATCTGAAATACAGGATGTTTTTCAACTTCGGGCATAAAGTACTGATCAAAATGAGAAAAAAAGCTTAATCAACATAGATCTGATCTTCAACTGTTTCCGGAAAGAGACCATTTTGTGGTAGAATCGAAGAAAAATTGACAAAAATAGTGACCGAACTAAATTTTGTCCTATATAGTCAATAAATAGACTGTAAAAATACAATAAAATTTTATATGAAACATTGTTTTCAATTTCCAATAATTCAGAAGTTATTTGGAAATTTGGCCAAGGTCGCCACATTTTACTACCTACAATTATTTGATTTTATTTTCTGAAAAACAAAAGCATGTCTAATATGACCTCTCAAAGGTAAACAAAAAATCTCATTTAATCGAAATTGTAACTCTTAGTTTTCGAGAAAGCAGAAGTAAACCCCGTAAAACCTCATTTTTCACTACTTTATATCTCGGACTCGGAAACTATTGCAGATAGGACCCCGGAGTTGTGAAACAGTCCGTATTTCCATTAATAACTCTGATACTAATTCCACTAAAATTTTGCAACTTGCTTGTGCCTTGACAATCCGACTTAACCACAAAAATAATTTTAAAAAAATTATCTTTGTTGTATGTTATATTGTAGTTTCTAATAACAGATGGAGCCACTAGCGCTTGTATGTCACTCCTACTTCTACAGTCCTACTGCACACTAGCGAATGAAAGTTGACGTTTAAACTATTTTATAGATGTTGTTTCTTTTCATAACTATGCCCTATGATTTGAGAATTTTTGCAAGAATCCATTTAAATACTGGACTAGAAAATCCCAGAAATACATTACTACATCTTGCTGAAAATAGATGGATGACTACGGTACCTGCATAATAGCTAAACAAAGGTGCATTTAAAATATTTGAAACATTTTTCGTTTATTTTGTTTTTTAAACTATTTAGTTTGACAATTCTATGAAATATGATTATTTTTAATTTCGAGTAATTCCGACTCGAGGGCCGAACGAATCATAATTCGCGGTATTAAATTTTTTAAATAGATACATCCTGTGACCAAGATCATTTTAAATGCCTCCTAGTATTCCAGTGGTATTGAGTAGTACAATTCTAGTCTTCTTTAACGGAATACATAAAGGTCAGTTTCTTTTCAAATTCAAATCACAAGACAAAGTTCTGAAAAGAAACTATATCTATAAAATAATTTAAATGTTAGCTTTCATTCTCTAGTCGTACTCTACTGTGTACATGCTCTACTTTATTAATAAATATGTTAATAAGCAAATTGTTGTTAATTTAAACATATTGCTATTTTATTTTGTTATTTTGACTATTCAAAGAAAAATCAACAGATGATGTAAATAAGTAAATATATACGTGTTATTGCCAATTGGGTCCTCCACTTTAATTTTTTTATTATTTTAAATAAAAGTTCGTTTAATTTTGAACCAAATCGTAGTTTTAAAAATTCTTAATTGTCTTTAGTTTAACTGCATTTCTATCTTTCTCTCGCTCCGCACCAGACTTTATAGTAAGCTGCGAGAGAAAGAAAGCAATAGTGTGACGTCACAATGACACTGACAACAAATATCAGCTATCTCCTAAAGTAATTATTAAAAAATGTATTTTTATATCTTAATCGTCATTTATTGAGTAATACTTTAAATACAAAGTACATTTTATTATTTTTTGTTATGGTGGAGGACCCCATTATTGGGAGTTTCAATCTGCTTTTTCTCGCTGATTTCTCGGGCTCTCAAAGTTTTCGTGGAGAGAGCACCACGGACCCGGGTGACTTTTTGCTATTTGAAAATAATAATCTGTCATTTTCGCTAATATATTTCTTTTTCTCCAGGTACAAAAATCGTGTATGATAGAAGCTTCCTCATGAACCTCCGTAATTCGCCCATTTCCCAAACTCCCCCGAAGTGCAGCATCCCCAGCGGGTTGGTGCGAGGCATGCCCCACTCCCCTGTAGGAAGCTGTGTCCCCGGCAGCCCCACGATACCGGCTGTCACCATCGAAGAGACTGCTGAACAGTTCGCCATAGAAATTTAAACCAGGGAACTCTAGAAGGAGATGTCCACTGTGTGTACACCTTTATATCGTATGTCCTCATGAGAGGATAAGTGAATATTTCGACGTGGAGAATCCATGGAGATGATCTCCAGTCGTAAGAATGTATGTGTGAATGAAGTGATATTTTGTAATGTATTATAAGGTAATATGTGTATCACATATGAGCCTGATGTATTTATAAGACTTATTAATAAATAATGCAAACATATTTTTGCTCATTTTTGCAATAAAACATAATTCAAATGTCGATATCTTTAAGAAACCCTAAATTCAGGGCATGTAACTGATAAAAATATTGGTTACGTTATAGTTATTAACGTCATTAGGACGATATGAGGTAAATAATAGACGCGGCTGAGGTTCATAATTAGCCAAGTTCATTATTTGCATAACGGCCGTGAGGCGTTCAAGATTTTTCGTAATAATATAAAATTTAAACATTTAGGAATAATATAATTCTTCTCTCTCAGTTATACTGAACAACAACTTTTTTGTTTATTTATAAATTCTGTATTGTAAAATAGATTATATTATAAATCTATCTATAAAATATATTGAAAGACTATTAATGCAGTACTGTAGAAAATTCAACTATCTTTAATTTTTATAAAAACACAAATCGTCAAAAAATAACATTTAAGGGTACTTTTCTAGGAAAAACTATTTTGAGCTTAAGGTAAAGTGTCACTTCCGGTTATCTGATCTATACCAAAATCTAATGGCTTCTTTGCACATTACTTTAGAGCAAGAGTACATGGTTTCAAAATTTTCTGAATGATAGTATTTGAGTTAGAGCGTTAACAAAATCCGTACACATACACACATACAGACATCATCGTGAAAATGTTAAAATTGGATTCTAGGGACCTTAAAATGTGGTCATTTACTAAAATCTCGATATGTGATTTTTAGCACGATCCCTATACCTCTCTTACCAACGGTAGCGGGAGGTAAAAATACTGAATATTCGACATTAATTTAATGAATTTGGATGTGACGATGTATTTTACAAGGAGAAAAGTTGTAAGATTTATAAGTAATTTATTCATGAAAATAGAGGTACAAAAACAAAAATGTCATTCAGGATCTGCATAGGTCACAACAGTCTCAAAATGTTATTTTTGTCAGAATGTAATCTCACCTCGGAAAATGAAGTTCCCACGTAGGTTTCCAGGTGTATTAGAAGTAGTTTCTATACTCCAGGAAGTCATCCTCGAGGCATCAGTACACGGGAACAGCATATACACATTCACACATTTCAGCTACAACGTAAAAATGGCTAAATTAGTAAGCATAATTGACTGGTATTAGGTAACAACAATAATATTCCCTCTTAAAAATATATAAATCTAATAAAATTACAATACACTAACATACACTGTGTAAATTTCAGTTGACACTGACATGTCAATTAAAATTATTTGAATATATCAGCAGTTTCCGTGATTATAGCAAAGCTAGCTGATTTATGAAAGTTAATCTCTTTATAATTCTTTAACTCTATATCTATTGAGTATGACAGAAAAGGTATAATCAAACCGTATAAACAATAATAATCTTTTATATTGATAATCACATTAAATATTGAAAAATTATATTTAACTGCGTTTTTTCATGAAAAACTGTTAAGAACTTCAAATAAGAGAACTTCCGGTTGACCAATTATAACCAAAATCTAATCAGCTCTTCAAATGTGTGTAAAGAAGAGGAATACGAAAGAATTATGATTTTTAGAATTGTGGTGGAGTTATCGTCGGAGAAATATTTGTCACACACATACACGGACACACACACATGAACACATACAGACATCATCGTAAAACTAGTAAAATCGTATTTTAATTCACCAAATTTTTTGACCAAAGACAATACTTTCCTTACCTAAAAGTGAAGGAAGGTACAAATTAATCAAATTATTAATTTCAAAAAATGAGGAACGAGAAAATCAACGGCGCGTGTTGTAGTCACTTACGCCAAGAACATATCTATCAACGCGAACATGGAGGAGTAAAACACACGTCTCCGGCTAGCGCCATTAGCCAATAGCATTTATCAGTGTCCAGAACGTCACAAACATGGCTGATACTGAATTTCAAGCGCTCGATTTAAATGCATTAAAGTTTTATTTTTATATTAGGCTAATAAAAAAAAATCGATTATTTTCACCTTAATATTAATTATACATGATGAACATTGATATCCAATAAGTATTTTTTTAAAAGCCGTGGACTTGGAAACCCCTAAGAAAATAATGTTATTCCTCGAAAATTTTTGATTCATTGCCTCAGTTTCAAAATATAAATAAATAAAATACATTTCTCTTTTTTACAATTTATATTCACTGACAATATGTTATGAACTTTATTTAAAACAACATAATCCTTCCTATTTTCTTACAACATCCTTATTAGTAGAAACAATAGTCTTCATGTATTCTATCATATCTGCTACTCGTCTGGCATAGGCAAATTCATTATCATACCAACAGACTAATTTCATGAATTGACCATTTAGAGGAATTCCAGACTTCACATCAAAAATACAAGAGTGTGGATTGCCGATAAAGTCGCTGGAGACAACATCTTCGTCTGTCCAGGACATTATGTCCTTCATAGGACCTACACAAGCTGCTAAAATGCGGCGTTTCACTTCTTCATAAGAAGTTGGTTGCTGAAGACGAACCTAGAGGGGAAATGTAGATGATGAATTTTGAGCACAGAGGTTTTTAGTTCAGTCAATGGAGACCAAAAATAACTTTTGTCTTACAAAAGGTGGGGTAGTTCTGATTTTATTATGTTGTTTAGTTCGAGGCTCTTATGAAAAATTCAAATTTTCTACCTTGGAAAGGATCGGCGCGAGCCGACATCTTTGATTAAAGATGCAAAAAAAAAATTCTCATTTTCTCAAAAAGTGTGGTCCCGTATCAAAATTTTACAAGAATACAAAATTACAGCTCGTAACTTTTTTGTACAAAAAACGGTTCTTACATTTTTTACCTAGGAAGAACTGTCAAAGTAGTGTTATGTTAAAAAATAATTAACCTGAATAACTATTTATAAAAGAAATTTAAATTAATCAAATCATAAACAATGTTAGGTAATACTTGCTCTAACAGGTTTTGCTACTTATAACAGTTTACATTCGTCGCAGCATCGATAAAAGTACATAATCGATAATTTTTAAATATTTTTGTCAATGCTTTCGTACAAATTCATTCACCACATGGTTAAAAATACGATAACGCGGTTTAAAATTTTAATTCATCATGAAATTCTCCTTTATGTCATCAATTACACGATTTTTGTTTTAATGAGTGGTTCTCGAATTAGGTGCTAACAAATTAAACATGATGATTTTCTTTCTTACATGAAATTCCTATAAAATTTTAAACACCTGCAAATCGGCTTAGAACTTATTTCTTTATCTGAAAGTTCGAGACGATTAAAGATAAACAATATTACGTTTTAAAAATCTAATATTGTTTATTTTTGACTAATTTAAATTTCTTTTATAAATTGTTATTTTGGTTAATTATTTTGTAACATAACTCTTTCACAGTTCATTTTTGGTAAAAAAAATGTAAGAACACTTTCTTGTCCAAAAAATTATAAGCTTTAATTTTGTATTCTTCCAAATTTTGATATGGCCCACTGTTTTGAGAAAATAAAACACTATTTTGCACCTTTGATTAAAGATGGCGTCTCGGCCAGTAATTTCTCAAGGTCAGAAACTTAAGTTTTTTCATAAGAGTCCCCAGTTAAACAACATACAGAGTGTTTAAAAAAGTAAAATAATTTGAGGGTATATAGTAATGACGAAATGAGTAAAAGAAGCTTAGCATAGGTCTGATCTTCAATAGTTTTCCAGATAACAGAGGTAAACCTCGCAAAAACTCATTTTTCACTGCCTATCTTGGAAACTTTTGAAGATCGGACCCATGTTCATTAAACTTTTTTTAGTCAGTATATCCTCAAAACAATTTACCCTTTTTTTAATACCGGATATATTAAAATCAAAACTATCCCACCTTTTGCAAGGTAAAAACCTCTACTGACGGGACTTTTTGTAATATTTTCTTATGTAGTATCTTACGGTAAGGTCGAGAACTGAAACATCTGCAACTGGAATCTTCATCGCCATTCCCACTATCTTCCCATTTAGCTCCGGTATAACGAGCCCAATACTAGCCGAAGCTCCCGTGCAACAAGGAATAATATTCTGTAGGGCTCCTCTAGATTCTCGTCTATTTCCACAGCCCGGGCTGTCCACTACTTTCTGAGTGGGAGACATGGCATGCACAGTAGTCATTAGACCCTCTACAATGCCGAAATTATCGTTAAGAACCTTCACCAAGGGTGCCAGGCAGTTCGTGGTGCTACAAGCCAAGGAGATGATGCGCATATTTGGATTGAATTTCCTGTGGTTGACGCCCATGACGAACATGGGGATGTCTTGAGATGGGGCGGTTACTATGACGTATTTTGCGCCCGCGTCTAAGTGTTTCTAAAAAAAATATTGGTATTTCAAATTTAAAACTAGAACACACTTGAAAATAAATGTGGGCAAATTTCTTGTCTGTAGTATGGATAAGGTATTAACAATTATTCGAAATCTTAGTCAAGTAGCATTTATTCTTACAACATCGATGTTTTGCTGCACACTTGCACCTTCTTCGCTTCTTCTGGTTAGTAAGATCTTACAAAATTCTTACTTAACATTCAGTTATTGTACAAAAAATTCATAAAAAGCGCATTCACATCAATTTTCATATGTATGCTCTTTTTATGAATTTTTGATACGATGTGTAAAACTGGATGTTAAGTATGAATGTATTTTGTGTACAGAATAAATATTCTTTGACTGAGATTTTGAGTAATTGTTAACATTTTGAAAATAAATATTTGAATTGCCTAGTTTCAAAACCCGTCAAATCCACGTAGGTCAAATTTTCGGAAATCGCAAAAAAAAAACTGTTCCGATATGTGTTACAAATGATATAAAAACATCAGTACACGTATAATGTTGATGATAAAGAACCAGAAACTACTTTGTTCAATAAGGAAAACTAATAAATAATATCAGAATTTAATTTTAAAAAACTGATTTGTAGAGTTATGATTTTGAACTTTGGATTTTTTGTGTTCTGTTAAGCTTCTTTTGTTCTTTTATGATATATAAAAACAGGGGTTTATTCCATTATATTAAATAAATAAATCAAATTAGAAATTACATTATTAAAAATCGAGCCGACCCAGGTGGAGTAGCGGTAGCGCTATCGCTTTACGCTCCAAGGGTCCCGGGTTCAAATCCCAGATAAGGCATGGCTGTTGTACGTGTTCCTTTCATAATTTCATCCTCATCAACAACGTGCAACAAGTGAAATGATATAAATATTACGTTGAAAAACTGTCTCATCTCCATATAATCATCGCTTATACATACATATGTATTAAAAAAAGTGTATAATAAATATATAAAATAAAAAAATTATTAAAAATTGAAGACAATCAGACATTTAGATAGGGGATATCTTTAATTGCGTTCCACAATTTGATACTGCATACAGAATACTCTTTGACTGTTGTAGCATCTTCTAAGGTTCACTGTTTTTTTTAATGTTTTTCCTATAGAACCTTAACATCTTTAAATTCTTCCTTGTTAGGTTCTAAACAATTAGATTTTTAAAAATGTATTATATTCGCCTTTATACTATGCAATTATTTAATTATTATAAATTATTGAAATTATATGGAATTTTGATACTGTTAATAAAACCCAATGAGCACTATTTCCTTATTAAATAATTGCAAAGAAACATTATTAAACAAAATATATACCCAATAGGACCAAACCGCTTCTCTGATTGTTAATTTAGATTTGCTGGCATTAAATCCCAACCGGTTATGGATGTCGGGTTTTGAAACTAACCTGATATTTTAAACAAATATATTGATTTATTGAGTTTGGGTACGTAAACTTCGCACCAAGTTATAGAGAATAAGACGAATCCGTTGCAGTATCACTCATTTTTGGCTAGAAATGGATTTGTCTGTTTTGAAACTATAACAGACGATTACGATTCATTTGCTTGTATACGTATGTTAAAAGATCGTGTGAAGAATAATTTAGAAAGAAATATTTTAGAATCTTACAGATGCTTTGGTATAAGTAGTAAATATTCCTGTAGCTTCTATAACAAAATCTATGCTGAATTCTCTCCATGGTATATTGCTAGGATCTTTTTCACGGCATAAAGAAATATTTTTACCTAAACATTGTAAAATTTATTAAAGATTTGTCTGATTTATAATTATAAATTTATACCATCAATAACTAATTTATCGTTGTGAAGATAAACATTACTAGGATAAGTTCCATGAGTGGAATCATACTTAAAAAGATATGCCATATAATCTAGAGTTAAGAATGCATCATTTACAGCAAGTACCTTGAAAATTATAAATAAGAATAATAAAAATTGTAAAGAACTATTCCTTTTAAATACTTGTATGTTTTCATCTATACATGCCCGCAGAACCATGCGTCCTATTCTGCCAAATCCATTTATTCCTACTCGAACCATGATTTAAATGAGAGTTTTGTTATGATACAAGAATTTTTACATTTTTATATTTCGAGATTTTGATTAATGCATGACAGGAGATAGGGAGTAATTTAAACAAACGAATAATTTGTCAATGCACTCTAAGTGTATGATAATTTTAGTTTACGAGCCCAAACCCATAATTGTTCGACCAGTTTACATTTTAAACAAATAAATTATAAAACCTACGTAAATGGTGCGAAATTTTTAAAAATTTCCTTCAACAAGTTTAAAACAAGGTGGGAAGCATGAACAAGTGATTGAGGGTGATTAGCTGAGAGATGACTAGCAGTGTTTTAGCGCTGTCAATCGTTTACACATTACTTTATAGAAAAATACTACAAATAATAGTTATAGAAAAATTAATTGTACGCAACGTTTATTTGAAGTATTTTTCTCTAAAATAATCCAATGCTACCATCCATAAGATTTTAAAAAACAAAAACTGAATGTTATTTAAGTATTCCGCCATTTAATATTGGGTTACGTTACAACGCCTTATTAGTAAAAACAGCTTTAATTATATTAGGCATTGTATCCCAAGCTTTGCAAAATTTTCTAAGAATATTGTCCATATGTTTTGCACGGTAGATTTTACTGTGCGGACTGGATTTTTACGAATTTGTTTTTCATTATACCAAAAGTAAGAGTCTAGATAGAAGCTAAATCTGGGCTAGAAATGACTCTTAAAATGAGGGTAGAACTATTATCACCAGTCACTTTGGTCCACAGTTTTTTAAAGTTTTAACTCTATATTTAAAGTAGCGAAAGAATTTTGTATTTTATACTTTGTTAAAATGTAAACCGGCCGAATTATTATAAGTTGGAGCTCATGTTTTGAAGAAATAAAATTTATTTTAAATTCAAAAATTCTAAATTAGGCGCTCCCAAATTCGTGTACGTGTAAAATGGCCACAGATTATGTTACAGTGTGATTCATGCTTGACATTTTTACTCTGATTACTACTTTCTCTTTTGCACCCGTATTTATCACTATTTCTGTCTTTATCTCAGCATATTTGTTTTGGGTTTAGCGAGTAAAGTATTGAAGTTTATTTCTCGATTGTAAACAAACATATTTTTCTATTTACGAAGGTTAAAACTATATAAAAAACGGTAAAAATGCAATGTGAGGAGTACGAGTGTGAGGTAGGTGATATATTTCTTTTATTTTCGTAAACATTTGGGTGGAATACTTTCTCTAAAGAGATGTTAGGTTAATATCGTAATTTATACATAACATACACCTTTTTCATGTAGAGATAAACGGAAAGTTTCCATGAAAACAATGTGATGTAAACAGAAGACGTAATCAGCTGTTTTAAAAAGTTGTTTATTTATTGGGTCATACAATGATTATTTAAGGTGTAACAATACTAGAAATCTCAGTCAAACAGCATTTATTCTATGATATTTAAAAATAACACTTGACATGTTTCACAAGATTTCAGTCTCGGAATCAACATCCCGGACATTTAGCAGACAGTCGATAAATTCAATGATTATTAATTTTGTGTTTTGTTTCCAGGCTTCAACATCTAAAGGTACGACAGCTCCTGCAGTTCGCGAGCTCAACGAATTAGACTCCGCGTTACACGAACTTGGAATGTTGTCCACCCTGACCGATTCTCGACGAGATTACCTTCGCGAATTGAGTTCGAGGAGGCCAGTGTTAAACCTGGTGGAGATGAACACCAGATTCGTAAGTAGCGTTTCCATAGGATTAAGGATGAAACCAGTGACACCACACCTACGCATGAAACCTTACGCCATCCCTATTCGCCCACGAGGAGAGGAAAGGCATCGGACACGAAGTGAGAACGCAGATCTCAACGAAACGACGGGCCCGAGCCTCGTAGCGTCGGTTATAGACGCCGTGGTTAGCGTCGCCACCGATGAAGTACAAAGTAACATTAAGAAATCCAAGTCGCTGGAGAATGTACACTTGGAGCACCCAAACGAGAAATCAACGTTACCTGAGGTGGAGCTCGTCTCCACGTGCATACAAAAGCTCAAGATGGCAGAGTGACACCACGATTCCTTCACGTACAACAGGGCCTTTGTTCCTTCGTTCAATTTTTCGGTTTAATTTATTATTTTGCTCCTTTTTCGTTATCGTTTTGAAGAGAATGTGACAATATAATAATCCTCGATCATTAGTCCAAGCAATAGAGAGTTTTTTTTTTTTTGCAGATTGGCAATTTAATACAGTTTCATATCCTGAATAAAATACTAAATTTGCTATCTAGGGGCACTGCCGCTCGTTCCGCTATATCAGTTTTTTGACAATATCTCCTTTCCAGTATCTCCTAGACAAAAAGTATAAGAGAACGAAGTTGAAACTCGTCATTTTTACACAAAAAACGATTCTTACATTTTTTACCTAATATGAACTGTAAAAACCAAAATAACATTTACGAAAGAAAGTTCAATTACACGAAATATTTGTAATATTATGTATTTAATATTTAGTCTAAAACCTTTTACTACTTACAACAATTGCATTCATCGTGGCATCGAATAAAGTAATATTTTGATGATTTTAAAATCTATTTCCTACAAATTTTTATTTTTTTCAACCAACATTCTGACGCGTTGATGGGAAACGCGCTTAAAAAATTTGAATTCGGCATAAAATTCTCTACATAATATATTATACGATTTTTACCGATGAGTGGTTCGCGAGTTGCAACTTAAACTCACGTGAAATACTTTTAATATTTTAAACATCTGAAAATCAGCTCATTTCTCATGTTTTCATCCAAAATTTCAACACAATTAAAAATAAACAATATGGAAGTGGTTGATGAAAAAAAAAAAAAATAATAGGTTGATTTTCAGATATTTAAAATTTTTAACTTTTGGTTTAAATATTTCAACACGATTAAAAATAAACAATATAGAAGTGGTTGATGAAAATAAATAGTTTGATTTTCAGATATTTAAAATATTAAAGGCCAGTTTCACAGCTTATTGTAAAATTTTAACTGTTGATTATATAGACAATATCGCATCGAAATGAAATTTCAAATGAGTTTTTAAATATTATTGTCATTATTTCGATATACATTTTTTTTGTAAAATTTAAAATTTCTTTCATAAATTGGTATTTTGTTTATTTATTTTTTAACAACTCTTTAACAGGTCATCCTAGGTAAAAAATGTGATACATTTTTGTATAAAAAAATGGCAAGCTTCAACATCGTTATACTTTTTGTCTAAGAGTAACTACAAAGGAGATATTGTCAAAAAACTTATTTTGATCACCATTTTTTTATAGGTCGCTAACAGACACGTGACTCGAGCGACCTTGTAGCGCTTGGAATCAACTGATTTATGTAACGTTGAAAAGAAGAATGACACGTTGATAAGAACAATATTTTGATTTTGAACTGCTGAAATGTTATTTTACAATTTTCAGACAGTAAAACTCGTGAAAATAAAAATAATAACTTCTATTTGAAATGCTCACTAAAATGTACAAAAATCGTCAAGCTCAGAAATCGGCACTAAAGAAATTCATTATACGACTATATCTATTTAGCAGTTTAAAATCAAAATATGTCAAAGGATTATTATTGTCAGAGACATTGTTGTTGTCAAAGTGACACGCGCACACAAATCAGCTGATTCCAAATACTTCAAGGATGTTCGAGTCACGTGTCTGTTTGCGGCCTATATGGCGGAGCGAGCGGCAGCGCCCCAAGATCGGAAATTTAGTATTCTATTAAATAACTGTACTAAACTACCAATTTGCAGAACTTCCGGAATTTTTCCGAGCAAGTACGGTTTTGACTCCCTATAGATCTTTTCAATTTAAAAGCTATATCTTTCTATATAAGTAAAATGGCACCTGCAACTACCATTACAATCACAAATAGCTGTATTCTCGGTGAAAATTTGCATTGTTTGAAATTTTAGCTACAACAAAAGATTGTACAACTTCCGTTAAAAAGTTTTTTAAAGTTGACAAAGACTTTTTTTCACGTTTTCCGTCAAAATTTTTAACAAACGCCATGGATCTCATATGATAAGCGTGTAACCATGACTCCCGCCAGTTGTTGGTTTACTATGCGTGCACATATATCTTCTATCTCTTTAAATTGAAAAGGTCTATTGCTTGGTCTAGATTGCAGCACAGGTATTTCGACTGGTAGATGGAATAGGTTTAGTGAGTGATATTCCTCCAAGTACCAAAGATATCCGTGCATACGTTCCGTGGTTCTTCGTGGTCAGGGTAACGTCTTGTGTATTTTTGTAGGTGGCTAACGTATCGCGGATGATGGAGGATTTTGTATAAATGATGGCGTGAATGTGATTGATTGATTGGTTTGTGTTGTACGATTTTGTGTTAAAATCTGTTGTTAGAATCTTCAAATATTTATTATATATAATTGTAAGTAGGAAGTGAATTATTGATCAACTATTAATGGCACAGCGCAAGGTTTGATCAACTCACTCTTCATCTAATTTGTATGTCGTTAGTAAATTTTATAAATAATTCCACTGTTTTACATAAAGGGTGATCCGCACGGATGGCCTTGAATTTATAAAAGTTATGCAAAATTTATATAATTATTGCGTGTTAGGTATTTATTTATTATAAATATACATACGAAGAGCGCTTGAATTGAATCATTTTTGATTGAATTTGAAAGCTTTACGTGATATTTCTTGGTATTTAATTTTCAATTTGGGATGAAATTTACCAATGGGGGATTCCACCATTTTTTTATAATTTCATCTGAAATTATTTGTAAAACCAATACTAATGGTGAAAAATTCCTATTAATAATATGATCCCCCAAAGTTTGAAAACTTGATGTGACGTCACGAATATATAGAACTGTTTTCTTCGTGGACCTAAACGTTTTAGAAGTATATGCTATTTCTAAATTATATTTATAAAAAATAAATGAATATTGTAACCCTTTATAATTGCAAGTGTATTTAAATTATTAAGTTTAATGCAAGACATTTATATTCAAATAAAAACTGATTGAGATTTGCAGTACTGGACTGATAGTCATTCCTCCGCTATTTGAATTTCTTTACTTCCATTAGTAGTACGGACCTCCCCTTTTAACTCGGTATTCGTTACACATTTTTCTATTTTGGTTGTTTAATATATACTTTATGAAACTAATTTGGATGTTATAAAGTACTTCTTAAAAGAACTCATACCTTATTTCTGTTAAGTTGGTAACTACATTTCTAGGCAATTGTCATTTTACAGTAAATATTATTTCTATAAGACTATTATTGAATAATAAACCGTAACAATCACTGTTACCAACAAATCAATTAAATATTTTTAATCCTTGCTTATAAATTAGAAAATGAAATAACATATTTTGAAATATTTTTTGACAAAGGAACCAAAATAGAAAAAATAATACAAAATACACGCTTTATGACATTTTAGCGCACTTGCCCCTTACAAAACACGTGCTCTAAAATCATGTCTTATGAAACTCGCCAATCAAAATAAAAATTGAATTCATATTCGTGACGAGTCACTATAACAAAAAAAAAAAATTATTTCCTAGGTATTTCAATTATATAATTTTAGTTCTTTATTAATATTCATAATTAAACAAACTCACTATTTTTTACTAATTTCTCTTAGGGCCAGTTGTACAATCTCCGGTTAGAATTTTAACTGGAAGTTAAATAAACTATATTGAATCGGGTTATTGACAGCAATGATCAATTTGTCGTTTGACAGCTCATTTCGTTTCAATTTTGTTTATTTAACCGACAGTTAAAATTCTAACCGGAGATTGTACAACTGGCCCTTAATTCGATTGAGCTGTAATCCCCCATAGGGCCAATTTTACAATCTTCAGTCAGAATTTTAACTGTAAATTAAATAAACAATATTGAATCGGATTATTGACAGAAATGATCAGTTTTATTATTTGACAGTTCATTTCGTTTCAATTTTGCTTATTTAACTAAAAGTTAAAAGTTTAACCAGAGATTGTAAAACTGGCCCGTAATCATATTTATTAAATTTAAGTTGCGTGATATTTTTCGGTATTTAATTTTCGATTTGGGATGAAATTTACCAATTATTCTGCAATATGTTTTAATTGCAATTCGAGGCAGTCCTTCATTAATGATTTGCATTTAATTTGGTTACTGTTGCAATAACAGTATGAGTGAATTGAATGTTACTAAACACTGACATAGTCTATACACCCGTACTAAATACTTGTGTAACCAAGTATACATTTCAAGCAGTTTTGGTATCACAAGTTTTATTTGTTAAAGGAAGGTACAGTTTGTAAACCGCTTACAATACACAAATTCATTTTCTGTGGACTACAGTTTTGTGTTATTTTTGTATGAATAAAACTTTTAGATATCACACTTTATTTATTTACAACCTTATATACATTCATCAAAATCCGGCAACTGGGAATTTGGTAAGATGGTTTTTCAAGACTTCAGGAAATAGAGATAATAACTTAAATCGTTTACCCATTTTGTCTTCGTCTGTCATCATTTGTACAGCAAAGTCCAAAGATTTTTTTTGTTCAGGGGTCGCATGTTTCAATAATTGTTCAATGCGAATAAAAATTCCTAATGATTCTAAAAAATTTCGTTGATTAACAGGCCCAAAACCAATAGTTCTATTGTTGGTTTCGGCGACTGCTTTTAATAAATTAAAATCTACGTCGGCTGTGAGATCTGCTGATCCTGGATTTAAAAGAGGATCATGCAGTTTGTGTTCTTTAAAAGCCTGTTAGAAATTTAAAATTAGTTTTAGTCATTTTTAAAATGTTTCAGCTTACTCTAAATGTGTCTGTGCCCTCTCCATTGTGCCCATAATCAGCTATTAAAGCTATTCCTCCGTCCTCTTCTAATCTTTCTGCTAAATGTTTCACAATTGCAATTGAATCTCTGGATATTTCAACATGATCCCTTTTATCATCCTTATTTAACAATAATTTGCTCCCTAAAGTTTCTTTAGGAGACAAAACATATTTAAATTTATTTTCACTGCTTTCATCAACATCAACTAACACTTCACTCCATCCATGTTGAGTTTTCTGGAAATATAAGGGTGCGTAAACAAAAAATCTGCACAAAGTTTAATTTATTAATATTATTTAAAAATCTGATGTGGCCAACGGATTTACTAACATTGCAAAAACTATTGCTTTATTTACTATTTTCTTTTTAAAATGTAACTATTATTAATTTGAAGTGATTAGTTTTTTGACAGTGACATTTACTGTCAGTTACATTCATTTGAAATATGAACTGTGTAACAAAGAAATTTTTCGCGACTAATAAAAAAAAATATTTTTAAATTTATCTGTAAAATATATAGAAAAAGTATTAATGTATTCCTGTAGAAAATTCAAATATCTTTAATTTTCATAAGACATAAAATGCGAAAAAATGGCATTTAATGGTATTTTTTGAAGAAAAACCATTATGAGCTTCAGGTAAAGTGCCATTTCCGGTTATCCGATTTACACCAAAATCTAATGGCTTCTTTTCATATTAGAATAGGGTATAAATACAAGGTTTCAAAATTTTCAGACAAAATCCCTACACATACATACACACACACATACAGACATCATCGTGAAAATGTTAAAATTGGATTCTAGGGACCTTAAAACGTGGTCATTTAGTAAAATCTCGATATGTGATTTTTAACACGATCCCTATACCTCCCTTACCAAGGGTAGCGGGAGGTAAAAAGTAATAATAAGTGGAACAACAATAATTTTGTGTTGAAGTTTACATTAATCCAATACCACGAATAATATGGCCTCCCGCACCTCATTAAGTTTATGTGTTAAAAAGTAAAACAACATGATATTCATTAATAATAACTAGCTTTACAATTTTATTTATTAATTTTACACTCAAATTTATTTCGCAACTCAGGCAACGTCCGCCAGCCGTATTCTTGGCAACCATGTTGGGCCCCACAAGCACTTGTCAAAGTCACGTGGCCTCCCGCACCTCATTGTTTTGGGATAAATGGCGCTCAATTTGAGCATTTGTTGTAAGGTTTTCAATTAAAATTACATTATTGCTTCTAACTTTAAAACGGTTTATTCAAATATCAATTTATTGACATGCCTGTATAGCATTTTTCAAGAGCTTTCATTTGATATGTCACAAAAGGTATATTGCTATTTAAGATTTAAAAGTTCAGAGTGGTGGAGATGAGATTAATGAATTAAAAAAAAAAAAAAAAAATATTAATAAAATGTGGTCCCCAAGATGTTAACACATTTAGCGTAAACCGGGTATGTCTATCACAATTCGTTTCAAAGTTATTAAGGGTGGATCGTCATCGTTTTAAGCGCGCCACTCTGTTTATACGTTAACATATTAAAAGAAAGAAATATAACAAGAGAAAATCTATACCAAAGTGTAGCAAAATAAGTGTTAAGAAATCAAAAAAATTTGCTGCGTGAACTTCATCTGAAGCCTTGGAATAAGAAACCGATGCCGAATTCTATTTCACATGATGATTGTGCAGGAAATTTAGTTATTTTTATAAACAAGTCATTCATAGTCCAACATTTCATACAAATAATTTAAAATAAATTTCGCCATTACAAAAAGGAGAATGTTTTGACAAAATAGCTAGACTGTAGTTTAAACATGGGTAAAGTTGTCTTAATTTGTTGCCTTTTGTGTTATATAATCCAGTTTGTGCAGATTTTTTGTTAACACACCTTTACGTAGAACTTATTTTATGAACAAACCTGGAACTTCTGGATGGGTAAAGCGTCGAAAAATTCATGAGCAACATAAAGAGAGAATTCTCGAGGTACATCTTCTAATTTCTTGTACCAGCTTACAGTAGTACCAGAAGCTGTTGTACCTTTTTGATAACATAAACTAGAGTCGTCTGTTTGTGAATTTAAACATAATTTGCGAGCTTGAATATTGCTCAAATGGGGGCTTACTTCTACTAGATGTATGCTCATTTTGGAGAGTTCATCAAAATGTTTGAACACCTAAATAATTATCATATTTATCCACAATTTCGTTTCAATTTTGATTTATTCTTACTTTAAGTATATCTTGACATAATGATCCTCTCCCAGGACCTAATTCTACAAGCTGACAAGGTTTCGGCGATCCAATTTTCTTCCATTCATTTATAAACCAAACTGCAACCATCTACAATTTTAGGACCTGTTCAAAATTTATTTTGTCCTATCTTTAAGGATGATGTACCTCTCCAAATAATTGTCCTAATTCTGGAGAGGTTACAAAGTCTCCTCTATTTCCAATAACATCATTATGCATATAATATCCTCCAAAAGGATTTGTTAAGACTTCCTTCATGTATTCCGCAACAGTGATAGGCCCTGTTAACTTTATTTTCTGTTGTATTTGCATAGCTAACTTTGCTTGCATCTCCAGGTTCTTTTGCAAGAAGTTTTGTGAACTAACTGTATAGTAGTTTCGACGCTTGACAACATTTTTTAATATTTTTAAAGACATTTGTACTTTAAGGTTAGCCTAATGATAACAAGTTGCGCAGCGCAGACTATCCATGGAAAATGCCCGAAAATAAAATGTTGATGGTGGCGTACAAACCACCAAAATACGCGTTCAAAGAATTATTGGAATACATTGGAAAAAACTAGTAAAATTGCTTTAAAACTTGATATAATACATCATAAAATAGAAAAAGGATCAAAGAATAATTTTATGAATTTGATCTGCAAATTTTTAAAATGTATTCGTTCATCAAATCGTTTTAACTTTGTGGAATATATTGTGATGAAACTACCTTCACAGTGCTCACATAACCAAATATCAAGATGGCCGGGGTATTTAGACTTTACAATAACTTACTTAGCAAAAGAATTCTACAGCCGGTGTTAATTAACTCACGAACAATTTCAACATCCAATAAAAACCGTGATACTGCAACAGTTGCAAAACCAGAGGCAAAAAGCGAAGAAAAGAACTGGGTTAGCTATGGTTTTGATTTCAAAGATGCAGCAGCAGACAAGAGAGCAACTCATTCAATATTTTTCTTTGCTATTACATTATGTGTGGTAATTGGAGGGTTTATTTGGGCATATATTCCTGATTACCAATTAAGGGATTGGGCACAAAGGGAAGCGTACCTTGAAATTAGGAGAAGAGAAAAGGCTGGTTTGCCTCTCATTGATGCCAATCTTGTTGACCCGTCCAGAGTTGAATTGCCCTCGGATGATGAGCTTGGGGACACTGAAATCATTATTTAAGGTAAGTCTCAAAATTTATTTACCTTGGAAATGACATACTTTTGTTTTACAGGTGTTCAGATAAAACAAGAGAAGATCGCAACATAGCTAATTTATACCATGTAATAAGTTATTTGGCTTGTACATATTAATTGTTAAATAAATTTTAATTTACCTACTTACCTTTTTTATTTCAATCCCGAGATTTATTTATTAACGAAAACCCAGCGCAGCCAATTATTCAGAGCAAATATCAGAATCTGTGACAAATCAAAATTTTGAATTTTTTGATGGCTGGAAAAACTTCTCTACGACCACTACAGAAAATTGCAAATTGTTTTTTATTAAAAGTTATAAATAAAAAAGTTGTCCAGAATTATAAACTACACAATATGAAACAAAAAATAAACCACAATTTCATTTTATTTTTCGAAAAAAACGCAAATTAAAATTCGCAATTTACAGCAGAGTGCCATAGAATTACTGATGTTTAATTTTTTTTGACATCTCATAATTCTACTCTTGTCAATAAATAATTTTGTATAATTATTAAAAGTATAATTAAACACAAAAAGAAAGTACAAAATGATTCATGATTGGTGTATTATTATAACATTCAAAATTAATTATAATAATAATATGCCAAAAGTTAAATAAAACATCAGCAATTCGATGGCACTTTGAAATATGTTGTAAATTGTGAGTTATAACTTGCGTTTTCGTAAAATAAAAAAAATTGTGTTTAATTTTAATCTCATATTGTGTAGTTTTTAATACTGAACAACTTTTTTATTTACAATTTTCTAAAATTAATGATCTCGGTTTTAACAAGAACGCTGTTAAGAAATGTCAAATTTCATTATTTAATAACAATAATAAGTATCAAAATCAAGCAGAACATAGTTTGTATTCAAATAAATATTTTAAAAAAATCGTTCTTTAAACATACGGGTGAAATTAAATATTTAAATTTGAATTTGACATTTCTGAAAACAGTGTTTTAGTAAAAACTGTGATATACTACGAGCCAATAGGTCAGAAACTACTGCAAAATGAAAAAAAAAATAACATTGTATTCCCTTTTTCAAGTAGACACCCGGTATATATCTTACTAAAGTGTGTGGTCGTAAAAAAAGTATATTGCTACTCGTTCAGAAACACCTATTGCCCACTTGTGTGATTCCAGCCCTCAACTTCGTCTCGTGCTGAAACTCTCACTTCGTGGGCAATAGATGCTTTTCCGCACTTGTTACAATATACTATTCCCGTTTATGTCGCCGTGTTTTATTATTCATCCGATAAAGGAGAAAAAGGATTACATGCGCAGGAATATACGGTTCATTTTTTTCCTATAACAGAAATATAGATTAATTTATAATTTTATTAGTTAACACAAAATTACTTTGGCAAATACGACATCTGACCTAAGAACATTTGCCAAGCTATCAAAAAACGTGCATTCTTTTCGTTATATAAAAAATCACATGCTGTTGTCCTTAGGATTTCAGATTTCGTCTTAAAATATACAAATTACGAGATTAAAGTCGAAGAAAAAACCTGATTACGTGTAAATTACATTGTGAATTAGTTAAAAACTTTGTTAATAATACCTTCAAGTTGAATCGTTTCAGTTACAGTAACTTGTAAATATTATGAACAAAATTCATTACAAGTAAAATTACAAACCTAAACATGAATTAAAAAAGGTAACTTATTCTGTACTGTCGATGGACAATATAGTCTTATAGCTAGGTTCTCTACGCCTAATTATGAATTATACACATTTCTGAATATGTTTTGTAGCACACTTGATATAGAATTAGTAATTTGAAAGACACTGCAGTAAACTTCCGGCTGAGAAATGAGCGAAATTTAAAGCTAATACTGACTGCAATTGGTCCAGAGTTGTAGCGTAATTTAAGAGAATAGCAGAAATTGAATTCAAATTTTCAGTTTACAGCAGTGTTCAATATTGCTAAACATCTATTGAGGATAAAATACATTTCAAAAAGTTTTCAAATTTTAAACCTATAAACTACATTTCTTTTATTACAAGCAGTGAGTATTTTTCGTAATATATCTGAAATTATTCGAGAACTATTTCTTATTAATGAAAGCACCTATATGAATATATTATGCTTCGAAAATTCTCAATTATAACTCTACTTTTGAAAAAGAAATTCTACTGCTAATATTTTCAATCAGGTAATAAAATATTGATTTGATGGTACAATTCAATGTTACAATTCAATTTCAAGGAAGGACAGAATGTATTACAATATATATGTACAGGAAAATATAAGTATAAAAATATTTGAGTACGCATCAAGAATTCTCAGAGCATTTCGTTTTAAACGAAATAAAAGTAATAGTAATTAATTTACAAAATTACACTACATGTACCACACATTAATAGTTACGAGTATAGATATATTTACGTATAAGCCCATTAAAATATATGAGGCTTATATTTAGTAATATCCTTAAAATTACGTTCATTTCACTAAATATAAATACATGACTACATTTATTAAGAGATACATATAATTTAATTCATCTGAACTTTATAACGTAGCTACATTTTCAATTCGCAAATTTTGCAAATCACAATAACCGGACAGAATTTTGAGCTGCTTTAAAAAAAGTTGCCACAAATTTAATTTCTTGAAAATGTACTACATTAACGTTCGACACATTCAGAAGACGAAAATCGACATTTAGTTTTTGTATACGTCAATGAAACAATTTTTGTAATACATCAATGTCCATACAACAGCAAAATATCGTATTTATCGTATGTTTAAAAGTTAGTAGCTGTTTAAAATGGCACAACCTTTTCATGTAAAGCTGAAGTTGCATTTTGTGGGAGAAATAAACATTCCGTTCGGTATGGACAAAGTGAATAAATATTATCAGCTAAGTCATGCAAAAGCAATAAACTTTAAATGTAAAAAAGAACTATACAAACTACAGTATGATTTATACACAAAAAAACCGATTTTCCATGTTGGTACACTTTTCTGCACTATTATATCGTCAAATTCTATTTTGCTAAAGTTTGGCACGTTGTTCCAATATCAGTTCGTTTATAATCAGTTTCATTATTTGCAACGAAATGAGGTACTAGCACCTACGTCACTCAAGGCCATTTATCATAGCGGTCAAACACCTAATTGTGGACAAACTAAATTTTAAAATGGAAAAAATAAATAATTATTTATGTGAACGTTTGTGGCATTCTAAAAATTATACTTATGTTTACTAAGTACGTATGTATAATGAAGGGCTCTTTCATAATATTTCTAAAAATTTACATATTTTACCTACCTACATTATAAAATGCTTTTAAATTGTATGTACGAAAAGATTCCAAATCAATACCAGTTTCATCCTCGGAAAAAATCAAATAATACTATTTCTCATTCACTTTTATTTCAAATTTATTTAATATAGGCTTATCTGTTACTTTTCTACCACTTCACATGAAATATAAAATCCAAATAAAAGTTGAGGATGCAATTTCCCATATGGCGTAATGAGAAGTAGGCGTTTGTTTGTCCGCAATCAGCTGTTAAAATGCCTTGTCCGCCATACTGAAACGTCACGTGCAAGTACCTCACTGATTTAGGCGAACAGAGTAAAAATTTATCTAAAAAATCGTCCAATATTACTACAAATTTTAGCTTTGAGCTACCAACATGGTCTCTTAAAAACTAAAGACAACTAAAACGTGATTATACAATATACAATCAAAATATTCCGATTTACCAATTACTCACAAACCGCAAAAATATCACATGACTTTTGAGCCTCTCATTGTATATTCTTCAAAAAATTATATGACTTGTAGACGGACACAAATTTCAATTTGGAGGACACAAGAAGTCAGGTTATAATCTCAAACGTCGTCAAAACAATAAAACTAGTATAAAATGACAAGAATAATTATACACAATAAAAAATTAGTCAACGATAAAGTAACAATCCCGCGAAATGCTGGTCGAAAACTAACTAAAACTTGCGACATATCACACAACGAAAGCTGCTTGCATAGTAAAAAAAAGATGCAGAGGAAAAACGTCATCAAAACATTTCATAAAATGAAAAAGAACTGTAGTAATGACAAAGTGATGTTTTTGTTTAGGAAAACAAAGAAAATAAAGTGCATAATTTTTCCCGGTACTCCTTTTGAAATCCTACTTGGCATGGCCTACACCGATTTTTCAATTGGTAATATATTACGTTTGACAATGATATTCAATTATTTTTCGCATGTAAATAAAATTATACAACACACATTACATTTTTGAAAATGAAATTAGTATACCATGTAAACCTAGTAATTCCCTGACGTCAATATCTAGTTACAAATGACGTCCCTACTCTGCATAAATATTTTTAGTATAAATAACCGAACAACACTAAACACTAGCAAAACGCCGGCCAGCATCTCGTGGTGGTTGGTAAATAAATCACCTCAAACACTGGGAAGGGAACTAAACTGAGACGATTACGTATGTGGATGAGGTCAGGTTGTGCGCTGGGAAGCGAACGGACAGCACAGCTGCTTACAGATTACACTGCCACAGTATCGTAGGCTGTGAGTTGTCCGTTTTGGTTGTATTGGGAGGCTTCGTTTCTAAAATACATCACAAATATTGTAACCACTGCCCAAAACACTATTTTATAAAACTCCTTGTAGCATATGGATGGCGCATGATACAAATAAATGATTAGCGAATTTGTGTACATGATACTCATTGAACAAATATACTGGAGGGGCGCCCTCTCTTTTTCAACAAATATAAAGAGACCTAAGTGCCAAGGAAATTGAAATGAATCAGTATAGGTTTTTTACCTCGCAAAAGATGGGATTAATATATATTGTTTAGGCCGCAACTCGTCTTATAAAAAATTAAAGTTGAAATTTCGGAAGAAAAAATAAAACTAAGCTGATTTGCAGATGTTTAAAATTTTAGAGGAATTTCATGAAAGTTAAAATTGTTAGTAACTCGCGAATCGGTCGTCGCAGTAAAAATCGTGTGATAGATGACATAAAGGTGAATTTCATGCTGAATTCAAATTTTTAAACCGCGTGAGTGGCGTATGAATTTGTATAGTGACATCCGTCCGGAAAATCCCGAACATGTCCGGAAATTTTAGCTAAATTTTAAGTCCGGGCGGAATTACAATAATGATATAAAATGTCCGGAATTTGTGCCCAAATAAAAAATGAAACGAATAAATTAATAAAAAGACGAAGAAGAGGAAGACACTCTGTAAAATCTTTTATATTTTAGTTATTGTGTCCGTTTTGTTTTAGTTATTTAATTTGTGAGTCTATCCAAAGATTAATATTGTGATTTTTTTCTTATGTTAAAATATCAAAGAATTTATTACAATTTTGTTTATCAAAATAACTATGCGTTTTTTATTTTCAATGCCTATAATGTTAACGAAAGTATATATCTTGGTCCTAACAAAATTTTAAAATACTTCCCTAATCGACCCCCCAACATGGAGATTTTGAATAATTGTACCTCATTCAAGATATTTGCCCACAATAACATTGATAATTAAAAGTGACTCTTAGAACAGACTACTCAGGTATACAAGTATTTGCTGATTTTTTTATTAATTAATAATAATAAATTTTTAATTAAAATAGTAAATACTGAAACGGGATTATTTAATGTTCAGTCCAGTAAATTATTGTTCAATGATGATACACTTATGCAGAAAACAAGATAATTCCATGTTCTGTGCTTTAAAAGCTGTGGAAGTTATAATTTTAGTTATTAATGTGTATATTTGCAATAATTGAATAATAATATGTATATTTTCAACTAACGCCAACCAAACTATAAATAAATAAAAAGTGTAGTCCTTCACGACTCGTAAGAAATAATAGAAGAAGCTTTTCTACTCATGCACTATCCACTATCACAACACTTACGGCTTCCTGTTTGAGAGGCACGATCATGAAACCAATAAGGAACATTAATTCCCTAATTTCACAAACCACAACCAGAAATATCACCAAAGTACGAGAGTATCCCTGATCTTCCAAAAACGAAGTGTTTTTGAAAGAAACAGAATGATAAGTATGAGATGAAAATTCCAATTTTTAAAGTTAGTTATAGGGCAGATTATATTTAAAGAAATATAATCTGTATAGTTAAGTAAGTTAATATTAAGTTAGGAAGTAAATTTTAAAGTTAAGATGAGAGATGTTTGTTGTGCGATTGATTTTTTTCGTACACTGACCTCTCAATCAGTTTGCGCATTTCCTCAGTGTTTTTGCCATCCTTGCTGTTACCTCTTTTATTTACTGAAAAATAAACAGATAAAAATAATCTATACGATCACGAGACAACATTAACTGTGCTTCATTCAGCGTTTCTAAACCTAGTTCGCGAAATACTAGATGTTAGCTTGGCCAAAACGAGAAATTGGTCAAATAATGAATTCGCGCGAATATCATGGAAGAATTATGAAGTTTTAAAATAAATCAAATAGGAGGCAACCCATTTGAGCACATTGACAAGATATGTTTAAAATATTTGTTTGTTTTTCCAATATTTTTCGTTTTCAATAAAATTTAATGGTGCTATTCTGTAACTTTGCTCTGTAAGATTGTAACTCTATAGACTCTATAAGCTATAGAGCTCTATAAGACGACGGCTTACAAAGTAGTAAAATTACGTATTCTGTAACTCTCTCTATAACAAGTCTGGCTAAAAGAAGACAATGCAACAAAAATATTGGAATTCCAGGAGTGACAGGTATGTTAGAATCCAGCCGAATTAAATAAAAAGAACGAACATTACTTTTTTATATTTTGGGTCTCGGTGCCATTACAAATATGTTGTTTTCGCGGCAAAAGGTTGAGAAACGCTGCTCTAATTAATAATAAAATTCAGACTGTCTCTGAATTCAGAATTATTTGTAAAAATATTTAAAATTCGTGCACAAAAGTGAACAAAATTCGGTGCAAAAAATCACAATGCAAAACGAATCCTGTGCTCTCTTAATTTTAAAATAAAATATTGAAAAAGAGAAATTAGTTCTAATAATAAACATAAATGTTTGCAAATTAGTCACAACTCATGCATTTAACACAAAGAATTATATTTCTCTTGCACAAGAAAAATTAGCGACTTTATAGATAAACATAATATATACAAGCGTTTGTTAATAAAAGAATAAAATGTATTTGAAAATTTTGTTAGTAATTTCAAAATAAACTGAAAATGACTCACTGACTGATGTATGATGATAAATTAGCGAAAAAAATTGTGACGAACTGAAAAAATAAAATATAATGAAGCGAATGTTTTCCAATTCGAAAATAATGTGCAAAAGAAATATAACGACATTAATCACAATTTGAAAATGCAATATGAATGTACCATGCCGAAAACACATTAAATTTGATTAAAAATTGCTCAAAACTTGTTAAAAAAATCTGTGTAGACATTTAGAAAACATTGTTGATTTGAAACTGTAACTAGAACAACCTATTCTATTTTGAACACTTTGAATTGCTCTAGAACTTACCGGAATCATTATCTGAAATTCAGATAAATACAAACATATTTTAATAATCTTTTTGTAACTTTGTTTTCAAATAAAATAAATTTGTAAATGAAACAATAAAGTATAGATGGAATATAATTGACTACTGACCTCCGTAATTGCGGTTGATCATTTGATCACGATCACATTCAGCTTCAGAGATTTCGTTGCTGTCCTTGGAGTCGTTGAAGGACGAGTTGTTGGGGTCGTGATTGCGCGGGGGCGGTGGGGGAGGTTCAGGGGAACCGTTCATTGGAAGGTTACGAGCTGAACCAACCGAGCGACGACCTAACAGAATAAATATCATCGAAGGCCAACAAATATCGTACAATATTAATTAATTAACATTAAATATTACACATATAATATTAATTAATTAACATTAAATATTACACTAAAAAATAATGTGATAATGTAATAAATATTCATAATTACATTTAATTATTCTTATTTAAATAGTATACAACACGTATTTTTCTCTTCCTTTCTAACTAATTTCTTAAATTCCAGGAAATAATTTAATTATTTCTTTTAATATTTGTTCTAGTTTACGATCTAATATTTACCGCAGAATTAGATCACATTATAGGGCAAATAAAAGACTACTTTCTAGCTTAAATTCCAAAAAATCTAATTATTTGCTCTGAAATGAGATCTAGATCATGTTACCCAAAACTTGGAATGTAAAGAAAAACATTCCACATTAATGACCCTTTTTGGTCTCAATTCCAAGAAATAATTCAATTATTTGCTCTGAAATGTGATTTTGATTTAATTCTTGAAAATACATATTCTAAGTTAATGAACCAAGAACTTGTAATTCATGGACTAGATTATATTTCAGAGCAACTGGTTCGAATAAACTAGATCACCGAGGGATCCAGTTCGGAGTTCTGAATTAAATTACTCAGCATCTAAACTGCGCCCGAAGTTCAAGCCCCCTGGAGATCTACGAAGTATTTTTGAACAAGACAACAGAGAAGATCCGGTTATATAGCCGGAAACCACGCCCCACAAAACGCCCCCTTAGTAACCGGAAACGAATTTTATTGGTCGAAAGTTTCTTCTCAAAAATATAAAATAACACCGGCGTCTTAACCGAAATTTACTAGGAACATTGTATGGGATTATATTTAGAGTAACTCTGCCACACAAGTGGATGTACTTGGCATTAATTTATTGACTATTTTGAAGTAGATTTGATACTTTCTGAAATAAAATTAACTATTCCGATTTACAACTGACAATTTTTGAATTCACAATGATTATTCTAAATTTCAAATGTCGCTTTATGAATTACATTTAAAAAAGGCAAAGTGCAAAAGTTTTTAACCATTTACAGAGTCAAAAGGTCACGTCAAAAGTTGTAAATCTTACCAATAGATCCACGGCTGCTGTAATGATCATAGGGTGCACCATATCCACCATATTGCGAACCATACTGATCATCTTCAGGAGCGCAATTAGCAGGGTCATCATATTCAGGTCCAGCACTGAAGATTGATCCGTTTCCTTGGCTTGGCATGCGGCCGTAGCGTCCATTTTGTCGGGGCTACATAACACAATAATAATTTCATATATTTTTATATTATTATTTCGCGGGTCTAGAATAACAAGGTTGTAAACTGCAAGAAAGTAATAAAAGGAAAATGATTCGAAATTTTAACTCGCTATTATTTGAACACTTTGTTATCGAATAAACATAATTCTAATAACGGATTTTATTCTATTAAAATAATATGGAAGAAAAATTACAATGATATTCTTAGTTACCGAAAAAATATAACAAAAATAAGCAGTTAGAACTATGACCTCAAATTTTTCACATCTTTCACGGAAGAAAGCTCTATCTGCGCATATTTAAAAGAAACTCAATATGACATGGAAAATTATTACTTATGTAATTTTAATATTGTACTATCTTGAGAATGGACAACAATATCTAAAAACTAAGGTTGTCAGATTTTAAAAACTTATAATTAAAGTATTAACACGTAACAAAAAAATGGTTAGTTATTATACTTTAACAAAATCATGATATTCTTACCGATTCATTTAAAAAATTACAGTTATTAGTAATTATGATTATATTCTGTTTATTGAATTATTGAAAATATACGAGAATTTACCTTGTTTATAGGATATAGGAGATTTGAACAAAATATAGGACACTCCTATTAAATATAGGAGGTCGGCAACAATGCTAAAAGCTAATATCTGTAAGAGATAGAATATGGCTGATAGAACCTAGCAATATAATGGAGTTACAACCTTGTTATTTTAGAGCCGCGATTTGTCTTACCATGGATTGCGATCCAGATCGCGAATGAATTTGGTGTCCAGGAGTAGGTCCCATTCCGCTAGGCCCCATGGTGCCGCTGTGCGCCGGATGAGGGAATGTCTGGAATTGCATAGCCTTGCTCGGGTCCATCTCTTCGCGGAATCCAAGAAGATGGAAGGTAGCGTACGGGCAGATTTCGTCTTCCATACCTGAATATTCGTCATACGATGTACCACAAAGTTCATCTCATATTTACAATATAGTAGAACATTAAATAAAAGAACATTTATGAGGTGAAATGTAATGTTCTTTTATAAAAATTCATACTATACTTTCAACACACAGAAGAAAATTTATTATTTTTAAACATTTAGAAAATCTAACTTGCCAATTGGAAATTTGTTTGATTTAATGTAACGTGCATGTAATGAATGTCAGGCATTGCAGAACATGTTAGTAACTACATATAGTTGCAAAAACAGATTATTACTTACATCACAGAGTTCACACGAATCAGAGTCCTACACTTTTATGTTTGATGTGTACATGCTTTCATAATTTTATAGAAAATCAAAAAGATGTTTGTTAATATGAAAAAACCAAATAAAGAAAGTGTTAGTAGAACTCCATTAAGAGAAAGAACGTGTGTGTTATACAGGGTGAATAAGGGAATCCGTGATGCATTTAAAATGAGAACAAACAATATTTTTAAAATATCTGTATTTGTGCTTTTGGTGGCCAAGAAATTTGCATGGATTTTTTTTCCAATCGTTCACAAAAATAATAAATACATATTCCAAAATATATTCTAATTTATCTGGGCGGCTATGCGTGGTATTTTTAAGTGATCGTGACAATGAGGGATTCCACCATTTTTTTTATAATTTCATCTGAAAGCATATGTAAAACTAAGACTATTTATGATCCGGTGAAAAAATTCCGATTAATAAGCGAGTTATGGTGCTGCAAATTTTGAAACAAATGTTGTGACATCATGAATATAAGTTTTTATATCGAACTGTTTTCCTCGTGGACCTAAATGTTCTTGAAATATGATATTTTTAACTTATAATTTCAGAAAATAAATGAATATTACACTGTATAAGAAGTCTACAAACTTTATAATTGTTAAGTGTATTTAAATTATTAAATTTAATGTAAGAAATTTATTTTCAAATAAAAACTGTTTGAGAATGGGCTACTTGCGTACCTTTTTTTTTATTTAATATTTTTGAAGAGCAGGAAAAAACTTGCTACTCATATTTTTTCTTTTGTCAAAATTTTATTAGTTAGCCAGAAAAACAATAATGAAATTTGATTATTTGAATTACCGCCATGTATGACATAGATACACCACACCAATAAATGGTCGTAAAGCCATAGCGTTTGTTTGTACGGGTAATATAGATCTCCTGTTTGACGTTTCAACAATAGTTTGGAGGTTAGTATTTTAGTTTGTCTTTTTGGTATCGATATTTTAAATTACATGTAACTACCTATGTGTTTATTTGTGAAGTAATTAATATATTTGAGAGAAAAATGAACTAATGTCAAATTCAAATTAAAACTTTCTCGCACGCCATGCCATCTATACGTTACATTTTTAAACTTGGTTTCCTTCTCTAGTTCAATATAATGACGTAACAGAAAATGTTCTTTCTTAATTTACTAAAAAACAAATAATTTTTTAAAAATAAAATTTGTATTTTTATTTATTTTTTGAACATAACATTACGTATATAGTAATAGAAATCGGATTTTCAGTACAACGCAAGTAGCTCATTGCCACTCTTCCGATATTTAAATTTCATAACTTCTATTGATAGTAAGACTCGCCTCCTAACACGCTATTTGTTATGTATTTATAAGCGGTCTTTCAATCGCCAATCAAAATAATATATATCGAATTCATTTTTGTGTCGAGCAGTTATAACAAAAAAATTATTTTCGCAGTATTTCAATTATATATTTTTATTTGTTTATTAATATTCATTATTAAGCATACACTTTATTTTTTTTATTAATTTCCCTCAATTTGACTGAAATGTAATTTCCCATTGCTTTCATGACAACAAAATTTCCCACTCTAATGCAAGAATTTCCCGCACTCGTCCAGAATATGAAAACATTTATTTCCTACAAATTTCAGTAATGATCTTAAATCTGCGTTATCGGGGCTCGGGAGTATTTATCAGGCGTCACCTCTCGGACAAAGCTGCAGAGAACACCACAAGGGTTATATTTGTACTTTTGGAAATAAAAGCTTATAGTTTCTCGGGGTACATAATATTTGAAAAAACTATGTGACGGATTCCGGTATTTATCCTGTATATCGAGTTCTACTGATAAAAGATTGTTAGTATCACAAACCAAACCAAACTAAAAGAATAGTGTTTGTAATTGTGTGTGGTTGAATGAATACCTCTGTGAGTGTGCATGGTTTCGTTAGAGCCCATGCGTCTGCCGTTGTTTAGCTCTTCGTAGAGGTGGCGCCGTGGGTCCCAGGTGGCATGGGCCCGGTACGACTGACCTAATGCCGAACGCGGAACCAAACAAACACAAACAAACCAAGTGAACTTAAACGGACGGGTGCATACAGCGGTCCGCACTGATCAGGCTGCTTTACTGGGTGCTACAGCTGGGATGAGAACTTATTGAATGCTTATAGTTTTTATTCTTTCTTTTAATTATGGGATGATTATGATGGTTTTTTAAATATTTTTTTGGGAGTGTCCAGTGCACTGTCCAGACAAAAACGCAAAAAAAAATTATGAACTATCGCACATGAGCAGAAATGGACCAGGCGGAATCTAGCAGCTAATACTAGCGGCCACTTCTCGAATCAACCACTGTCTACAAATTAGGAATTGTCAGTGCTCTGCGCATTTACGACAGTTCACTAATTTTATTTGCGGCTCTGTCTGGACAGCGCAGTAAACACTCCCTATTTTGTTTAGTTAACTTTTAAATTCGTAAAACATGATGGCCGGTAGTATGAACAAGTGATTGGGTGATTAGTTAGGAAATGACTAGCAGTGTTTTAGCGCTGTCAATCGTTTATGGACTATTTTAGAGAAAAATACTTCAAATAGCAGTTATAGAAAAATTAATTGTACACAACTACTTTTCATTGAAGTATTTTTCTCTAAAATAATCCATAAACGAATGACAGCGCTAAAACACTGCTAGTCATCTCCTAGCTAATCATCCTTAATCACTTGTTCATACTACCACCCAATGAGAAATTAAAAAGGAAGCTATATTTCGATGTTGAATTATTAGGCGTTTCGTAAATTCAACCGCAGATGTTTGAAATGCAGATCTGATTATTGAAGTTTTTAAAAAAGTTTAAAAATACAATTTAGTTGTCGATTTTGAGAGCGAGTAGATGTACGGATATTTTTTACGAATTTTTGTTTGATGTTTCTAAAATTAAATGTTTAACCTTTAATTTCAAATATTTCAACGCTGACGTCACAGCTTCACGAATAGGGTGATCGAGCTCTACCGGTTTAGTTTAAAACTATGAATGCTTGGTTTGTTATTTATTTTAATAAATGTTTTATTTACATACCTTCTACTGCACTAGTACTTTTAAAGAAATATACAATAATAATAATCCTCTCTCTTGTATACGGCGCGAGCAGACACGTGACTCAAGCGACTATGAAGTGCTTGGAATCAGCTGCTTTGTGTGGAAGTATCACTTTGGCAAGACTAATGTTTTGACTTATTTTGATATCGAACTGCTAAAATGTTATTATTTTACATTTTTCAGGCAGTAATACACATGAAATTATAAATAATAACTCTTTAACAGTTCAAAATCAAGATAAAACAAAACATTAGTCTAGTCAAAGTGACAATCTCTTGTCAAAATAACAAGCGCACACAAATCAACTGATTCCTAACACTTCAAGGTAGCTCGAGTCGAGTTTCTGCTCGCGCCCTATACTCTAACGTCACCTGTCACAAATTTAGATTATACTTCATTTCACGTAAGAAAATAGAGTTAGTTTAGATAGAGAAGTAAATTCTACTGTTTGATTGGTCAGAATGCTAACCTAGTACACAAAAGCAAAAAAATAGAACTTATCAGCTGTCAACCAAATAAAATCGACATATTTAAGTGATATTTAACCAGGTTTTGATGTAATTTTTAATATTCCGGGATCGTACATTTTAAAAATTTTTTAATTGACAAAGTTTGGTTTCATGAGTTTATATTATTTATTTAATGCATTTAAAAACGGTTGGCTCTCAAGCGCCATCTGCTACTTTTACAACGGCTAAAACGAAAATCACATTCACATGGAGCGTATACAGAGAATTTATTTTAAAATGCAACATTATAGTTCATCACTTCCATGGTTACTCACTATTGTCAAAAAAGGACAGCAATGTAATATTTGTCCATTTTAAAATGCAACATTATAAATAGTATTGCAGCACAGGAGATACCTCCAAAACACATCACAAATGGTGCCAATTCTTATTACGACCGACTAAAATATTGCCTCAGAGTGATTGGAGGCATTTTTTAACATTTATTACATGAAAGTTATGAATTTTTGTAAGCTAAAGTTTTTTAAGATGTACAACATTCATGTTTTGATTATTTGTTAATTGTATGTAGGCTAATTTATAGGAAATTAGTTTTGAGAATACAAAACTACAAATTTTGTATGTTGCATTTTAAAATGGACAAATATTACATTGCTGTCATTTTTTGACAATAGTGAGTAACCATGGAAGTGATTCGCCATATGTTGCATGTTAAAATAAATTCCCTGTATGTGTGTGTGTGAGAAAGAGAAATCTCTTTGTGTGGGAATGAAGCTGGGACGTCATAAATTTAGTCCGTGTTTACAAACGCGAAAGTTTATTAGCATATTACGAATGAAAAGTCGTATATTTCAAATTATTTTTTATATTCCTATATTTATTAAATGAGTTGGATTTCACGATTTTATAAAAAAATGACTTTTTTTTAAATGACCCCATTAGGAGTTTCCGGTGCCTCATTTAGATTAAGTTTAGTTACAAAATAAAAACAATACCTGTAATTTCTACATTTAGATAGTCACTTTGAACATATTCCTTTAAATGGTTTTCTACAAACACAAATAAACTGATTTGAATTTTGATCGGATTGTTCGCTCCAGAATTTACGAAAACGCCTATTACTTACCACATAAGTTGTGTATCTACTTCAAAAATTGTAATAATGTGTAGAATTTAACTGAATTCAAACTACATATCAATAACTTTTTAAAAACAATTTTGAACCATGCACCAAGATCAATTAATTACGAATGAAATATCAATTTCTACGGAATATTGCTGTTTTCTCGAATTAAATCGTTACCTATACTATATCCTGTAAGTGTGTATGTAGCAAATAAAATTTAGGTAAATAAAGAGTATTAATTCCTCCTAGAAGTCTGCATTCAACAGCTCAATGGAGCGACGGGCTACACAACTAGCAGGTAACGTAACATTGAAAGAGCAGCAGCACAATGATATGATCAGTGTGTGTAACCTTACTTATTGCTGTACCTCGCTTGATGCGGTCACACGTGTTGTAGTTGGAGCCGGGAACTGGAGGCAGCTTCCTATTTGGAGGGGCGATGTAGCCGAGTTCATCTCGCAGGTCAGGGCGGCGTTTGTCCAAAGTTGAAGCGGCGTTGACAGATTGGTTGTAGACAACATCATCTATGAAAGAGAGGTGTTCATTGATGTTGCAATAGTTTATGTGTGCAATAATTCCCGCGGAAACGAAAAGATAGTTTTAAAAATATAATGGGGTCATTTCGCATTTTTTGATTTATTTTTTTCTTGAAAGATTAGGTCAACTTAAATATGTAGGTGTATGTTTCACATCTTACAAGTCTTTAAAATCAGAGATATGATTTTTTAAAAGTTGCGTTTAATTTTAAATATTTCAACGGCTGACGACACAGTTTCACAGATACGACAGTCGATCTCTACCGGTTTAATTTCCCTTTGGTTATTGTTTGGTTAGGTATTTATTTAAATAAATGTTTTATTTTCATACCTTATACTGAACTACTACTTTTAAAGAAATACGCAGTAATAATAATCTTCTCTCTTGAATATTTTGCTATCAGCTGTCATAATTTTAGATTAGATTACTGTTTCATGTTGTGGAGCGTATAAAATGGAAATGTGCGTGTGCGTGTGTGTGTGTGAGAGAGAGAGAGAGAGAGAAAAATGTCATTGTGTGAATATGAAACTGTGGCGTCACAAATTTAGTCCGTGTTTACAATCGCGAAAGTTTATTAGTAAATTTATGAATGAAAAGTTGAATATTTCTAATTATTTTATATTAATATATTTATTAAATGAAATGAATTTCATGATTTTATAAAAAAAATCGACATTTTTTTTTTAAAGACCCCATTAGCAGATTAAAAAATTTAAATTGAAAATAATAACAACGAGAAACGTAAATTTATACTTTTTCACTTCAAAAACACATGCATAAAAATTCTTTAAAATTCCAAATTTGATTTCTTACAGTCGCTTCGCAGCCTGGTTTGTTCCGGTCCGCGATTCCTTCTAGAAATAGCGACACAGATAACCAGAATACCAACAAAGATGACCACAATAGTAGCACCGACTGGAACCGCAACATTCAAGTCCACCCATTCTGGAATCCAGGGGAAGATCTGGTTGATGCTCGGGATCTCTGCAGTCTTTGGTGGTGGTGCAACAGTTCCTGTTTATAAAAGAGAACTATCACTAATGCTAACCTTTATGATGCGGGGATTTTCCTCGAAGCACGCAGATGACAACAATTGCGATTATAATGACTAGCACGGCGGCAACGACTGGCACAACGAGATTCAAGTTCGAGAGCAAAATTTTGACTAAGTCTTCGTTGGATGGGTCTGGAATTGGACGGGGTGGTGGAGCAATAGTACCTGAAACATTCGCAAAAATTTAGTTTGAGATTTATTTCACGGAAAATGAAAATGAATGATTACAATTTTGTTCATTTCAGGTACTACTTTTTCCAAAATAATATAAATAAATTAAAATAAATATGAAAGTAGTCCTCTTAGGAACAAGGAAGGAATAATTGTGATTGCTAACTTACAATTTTAAGTGATGCTAAACTTACAACAGGTGGTTTTTGATTTCCAAAAGAATGTACAAATGGGAGCAGGCGGGCAAACGTAGATGAACTGTTGCCGTTGATAATTTTGAATGATTTTACTGACAGTTACAATTTTTTATTGCGTTTCTGACTTAAAAGTACAATTATAAAGTCAAATCGACATGAAATTTCTCAAAATAATTTGCACAAACAAATATTTGTTTTATATTTGGACTTAAATTTTATTATTCTTTTCTTCTTTCATCATTCGGTAAACTATAAGAACATAACAAGAACGCATTATTTAAAAGAAGAATCCAAATACAAGATAGATTTAAGTGAATATCTGTCACTTTTAATACCGGATTTTCGAATTATGAGTATTCTAGGCTGGCACGCGCATATATGCACAAATTTATTACATAGTTCTAGAAAGTTCATGGCTATGGTGGTGCTATAGTTATTCTATATCATTACCGCCTACTCCCATTATTAAACAATTAAAATTAATAATATAGGGCACGAGGGACAACACAATTTCTTGCTGCATGGGTCTGATCTTCAACTGTTTCCGAGAAACAGGCCATTTTGTATTAGAATAGAAGAAAAACTGACAAAGGTAGTGATTGAACAAAATTTTGTCTACATCATTAAATAGTCTATAAATATTGGCCAAGGTCGGCACAACATTTGTGTTAGTACAATTATATGATTTTTTTGAAAAACAAAAACACATTTATCATGACCCCTGAAAGGTAATCAAAATGTCTCATTTAATCGTAGTCGTAACTCTTATAGTTTTCGAGATAGCGGCGGTAAACCCCATGAAAACTCATTTTTCACTGCATTATATTTCGGAAACTATTGAAGATCGGACCCATGTTGATTAAGCATTTTTTACTCATTTTGGTCAGTACTATTTGTCCCCAAAAGTTGTTACATTTGTTTTTTAATACCCTGTATTTATAATTAAATTGTATTTTGTTATAAAAGCATAAAAATATATTAGTCTGAATAAATATTATTGCTTACCTCCAGTAATGGTCAAAGTGGCAAATTCATATTCAGCGACTGAGAATCCAGCGTTATTGTGGGCAGTAACTCTCAAATGGTACCAAGTTCCTGGGTCCAAATCCAAAACAATAAAATTACCGCCGGGTTTAACATTATTCGATACTTGATTCCATTCAACTTGAGTCCTACAACATATTTTTTTTATGTACAGTCCATATTTCATTCATCCACAAATAGCGGATCTAGAATAACAAAGTTGTAACTGCAAGTTTTTGGTTAAATGAGATTTTTTATGGCTAGGGTCCATTAGCCATATTCTGTCTGTTACTAGTTTTTATATATTGTCCATTTTTGAGATAGTACAGAAACAAAGTTCTATCTGCCAAAAATTTAATACTTGTACAATTATAATTCTTCTTCCATATTCTTATAATAGAATAAAATCCAATATTAGAATTTAATTCGATAACTGTTCAAATAATTGCGAGTTAAAATTTTAAGTCAGTTTCCTCGCATTTACAACCTTGTTATTCTAGACCCGCGAAATATAACATTTACTTCTTTTTGTGTTCAACAACGAAGTACAACATGGGGCATCCTCCATCATTCCACGCGCTTAAATGCAGAGTGATAGAATTCGACGATGCTTCAATAAACCTCGTAGCTTCAGGAATCAAAGGTTTGGATCCTTTTGTTCTAATATTCAAAATATCTGATTTCTCGCCAGTTCCAATAGTATTGTAGGCAGTGACGTAAACTTGATATCTTGATCCGCACCATAATTTATCCAGGGTGTATTTGGGTACAGGGCTGTCCAAAACAATCTTTTCCCATTCGCCGAATTCTGGTTTGTAGTGAACGGTGTAACCGTGAGGTGGTGCAGTATCAGTCGCGTCGGGGCGCATTTTAACAGTGATTGAGCTGATTGTTGTTGATGTTACATTTACTTGAGGCGCGTGAGGAGGAGCTATAAGAAAGAAAACATTATACACGTCCTTCAAAATAATGAATGGGGTTCTCCACTATTTTTGAAAGTGATAGCTTCTTATAGGAGAAAGGAAGACCGCTAAGGAATTCAGACATGATGAATAAGACTTTTCCCCACTCCAGCACCCAAGCTGCCGGTAGAGAGACGGCAAGCCAGTGCGCGCGCAACTTCGTTCTCTCTAACTGCCAACGAAGCGACATGCACATTCTCTTTGTTTGTTCGTAAACAAATGATCAAATGTAACTATTTACAAAACTTTTATTTAATTCAAATCTTTTATCAAACGTCAATCTTTTTATTTATTTACGAAAATAACAATAAATTATTATTATTTTTATTACTATGAAAAATATTGCATAAACTTTCATTTAAATTTCTTTTTGAAAATGTGAAACAGGCTCATTTAAAACTAGTCCAAGTTTTAATACTATTAGCAGTTTATGTCTTTCAAGATATCTTTTATACAAACGTACGTATTTTTTATCAGGCGTGGCATTATAAATTCAAACAAGAATTATTTAGTTTACATTCGTTTTGTAATTTTCTGCATTTATTTTCTTGAAAACAGATTCCGTATTACAAAAAAGCAATAACAGAAGGCTTGAAAATAGTACAAATTTGGAATAGAGTAGATATTTAGGGCATTAAATCTTGGAATATTTAAAAAAAAACAAAACTTTTTTTAAACATTGATAGTCCGTATCATCATACGGCTATAAGATCTTATTTTAATATAAATGAGCAAATTTCTAATTTAAAAAAGTTAAAGAATTGTTCTTACCGTGAATAATAAGTTGATGAGTAACGCTGTCCTGTCCAAACTGATTCTCAACATGGCAACTGTACTCTCCAGCATCACTTTTAGTGACTTGAGTGATGAGTAAAGATCCTTCAGGAAGCTGCCTCATGCGATCAGAGTGTTGGAACACGTTTCCTTTAATCTTCCATATAATTTCCGGTTGTGGAACACCGACTGCCAAACAGGGTAATTTCACATCTTCTTTGTACGTGGCGCTGAATGTATCGTCGAATGATGCAATTTTAGCGGGAACTAAAACAAATGAGTACACTCTATATCTCCGAGCTGATCCCCCTGGCATTAGTCTCTGATGCAAGAAATACTAAACTTTGACTTGTATCTTTATCGTACATATATAGCATATATATCGGACACAGCCTACGAATATTTCGGAAATCACACGATTTCACCCGACAACATGACGTCATTAATTCCCTCCCACCCCTGACGATTTGAACCAAATCCTTACGATTGATGAGGTGGGGACCAAGTCGTGGAAAAGGACTTAAAATAAAATAATAAAATAATTCTTACCTCGGTTGACAGGGGATAAAAGTACGGTTTTTGACGGTTGTCCTTCTCCGATAGTTGTGCTGGCAGTTACCCAGAATTCATAGTGCTTATTTTTGTCGAGTTTAGCCGCTTCATAGTTCATTTGGATAGGAGATACTTTTTGGCTTTTTGGTGTTGCTTCGGATCCTTGTTCCCGAACATACACGGTATATTGTTCGACAATTCCGTTCGGTTGAGTTGGGGGCTTCCAGCTTATGAGAATTGAATCGGCAGACATTACCAGGGCTTTCACATTGGATGGGGGCTCGGGAACTAGAATAATTAAATATTTACAATAAAGCCTATATTAATAAGTTTATTTTTGAAATCGGTAGTAGAAAAACGATAATTTAGATGTTTAAATAAATAATGTATTTCCTCACCATCTTGTTCGGTTAGGCAATGAATTGGTGGACTCCTAACACCATCCCCTCCTGAAGTATACGCCAACACTTGCATACTGTAATTCGTGTATTTGTGCAATCCATGAAGAATCGTTTCGCTAGAAGCCGTAATCTTCGTAGTTTTATTGACTTCATTATGCCAGGCATCGCTTGGTCCGTAAATAACTTTGTATCCCTTAATAACACCATTGGCGGAATTCAAAGGCGGGCTAACCCAGCTCACCCGAATGGTCTGAGATGTAAGGGTGGTGCAAGTGGTTTCTTGGGGAGGTTGTTCGGGAGTTCCTTCAGCGGTGTAGGCGCGGATTGCTTCGGACATCGGGCCGGGGCCTACTTTGTTGAAGGCTTGGACCACAACGGAGTACTGAGTGTAAGTTCTGGAAAAAGATTTTTTGTACTTATGCATGAAATGTGTTGTTCCACGACGCCTGAGCAACATTCGCAACATCAATTTCCTAGGTCTCCACAAGATAACATGAAAATTATTGGAATTTAAATTTGACACATCACTCTGAAATTAGCTACAAACCAGTGTTATATGTATTAAATTTTAATACTATTAGTTTTATACTTTTCGTACAGACAGCGTGCGTGAACTTAGTTCCCGCACTTGGAATGTGAATAAGTAATTAAAAATTATGATTTGGGGAATAAATTTTACTTACTTCAAATCGGTGATGACAAGATGATGTTCTTTTCCTTCTTCGCGGCTGAATTCAACAGTTTCAAAGAAGTACGGATTGTCAGTAGATGCGAGTTTGTGTCCAACGTAATATCCAAGAATTTCACCATTCCAGTCAGCTTTTACAGGAGGTTTCCACCAAACGTTTAATGTGTGTTGATCAGCAGGTTCAACTCGAATTCCAGTCGGAGCACCAGATGGAGCTACAAATAATCATACTGTAGCATGCGTGCTGACGACGCCACTAATCAGACAGATTCGGACCTGTCTTCGGCGTAATTACCGAGCATGCAACTGTGCAAACAAACGGTCACGATACAAAAGGGGATCGACTCTGTGCGAGTTATTCAGTTGAGTTTTGAGTTTGAAGTCTGATACGAGTCTGAGAGAGGACAGTGATATAAATATCGCCGTAGACAGTTTACAACAGCCTGCAACTGACCGGCAGTCTAAGATTGGTATGCGTAGTGAAATAAATAGTTAGTGTTAATTGTTTAATACGAATATTGTCTTTAACTAGTTTTTAATATTTGTTTATTAATAGTGTTCGCTATTTTAATTATCTTTTTCATAATTAATTCTTATCTAATAAACTTTCATTTACATTTCTTGATTTTTACTCTTCACCCAAATAAATAAACGTTACAATATTATTTTTATACTTTTCAAATATTATTTTTTTCTTACCTTCTTCGGCGGTGATAATCGTAACAGTTTCGCTAGGATCAGAAGTACCGATTTCATTTTCAGCAACAATTCTAAGTTGATATGTAGTAGCAGGTCTAAGAGTGAAAACACTGGCTTCAGTTTGACCTCCGGGAACTAATACGCGATCCATTTCTTTTTCCCAAGATTCCTTGCTGGGTTTGTATTCAATTTGATATTGTTTAATGGGTGAATTTCCATCGTATGGTGCCGCCCAAGATAACTGTACCGATCGGCCGGATTTGTCGAGAACTTTCAAGGCATATGGAACTTCAGGAACCTCTGAAAAAATAAAGCAAGGATTATTTACAATTATGTCGCATAATAAATTATTTATTTCTCACCTTGTACAATCATATTAATGCTCGTATCATCGCTTCCAAAAGCATTTGTTGCTACGCAAGTGAATAAAGCAGAGTCGGATCGTTCAGTTCTTTTGATACTTAAGTCAGAAAGGACTCCATTAGGCAAGATTTCTTCACGAATTGTGTACCGGTTATCAGCTGATTTTGGTTCCAAACGTTTGTTGTTGATGTTCCACAAAATTCCAATTGGTTTTTCGCCTTTTGCTTCGCATTGTAAAACAGCTGGATCTCCTCGTCGAGATGTCTGATTGCGCAGTTTGATTTCGAACTGAGGAGGAGCTACAAAAAGAGAAAAACTATTTGATATGTTCTATTCATTTCTGGAATCTAAATGAATTCGTCATGAACCTAACGTTTTTCAAACGATATTTATAAGTAGTATAAATCAAACTGTTTAGCTCACTTTTTTATGGTGAAATCCACTAATCAATTTGAAAAAAATACTGCTTTGACCAAGAGCTTTTATTGAAAAAACTGTTTGCAAGCGGATGAGGCACTTAAATCTCGTACACGTGGTATAGTAGACTAGCAAATGAAAGTTCGGGTGTGAGAATTTAACAAATACCTTGATATTCAAATACTGGACTAGGAAATACCAGAAATATATTAGCATGTCTTGCTCAAAATAGATGAATGACTACTGAATTATGAAATACTTTAGATGCACCCTTGTCTTGTTATTCTTCTATCGTGCAGGTACCGTAGTTATCCATTTATTTTAAGCAAGACATGGTATAGTAAAAAAAATATGCAGAGGAGGGACGTCATCAAAACATTACAAAATGAAAAACAACTGTCGTAAAGACGAGTGATGAATTTTGGCAAAATATGCTTTTACTTTTTTGCATAGTAGTTTTCCTGTAGTTTGTAATGTGTACGTATTTAAAAAATAAAAATAAAATTGTACTACTTTTGTTTATTTTTTGTTATGTGCATTGTACCTCATTTGTATTTTTGAATTTTGTAGTCTCTACCGGGCTTTGATAATGATCATGTAAATGATCGAAACCGGTCAGTTTAAATTAAAAAGAACAGTGTACATAAGACGTTTCAAGTTTTATTTTAAAACCTTATCCCTAATATCTATTTTACACTGGGGCTTTATCAATCTTATAATGTACGTACTCTGACGACACATTCTGTTTCAGATCACCTGAATTTTTCAAATTATTACACAAATTTTAATATTTAATTGTAATATACTTAATGGATATTTTGTGATATTTTCAAATTTGAGGCTCTTTAAAGAACAATAACTTTTAAAATTAATACTTAAAAGTCATACAAAATTTCTTGCAACAGCCCTATTGTAAATCATACAGCAAAGTTATGAAAAGAAACCACATCTATAAAATAATTTAAACGTCAACTTTCATTGTAAATCATACAGCAAAGTTATGAAAAGAAACCACATCTATAAAACAATTTAAACGTCAACTTTCATTCGCAAGTAATACTATAACAAAGTTGCTGTATCGTGTCGTTAGTCACCCTGACCAACTTCATTCAACAATGGAGTTCTATGACAATGAATGTTAAAACTGTCGCGAACTTTTAGACCGTCACTAAGTACAATGCAAATGTACTTAAGGTTCTACTTTTATATTAAGAACAGTTCTATATGTATAGTTAATAAGGGAGGCCGAACTAGCCCGTTTTTAGAAGATTTAAAAACCATTTCCTACCTTGTACGCTGATGAGAATAACAGCAGATAATCCAGATCCAATACCATTAACAGCTTCACACAAATAATAACCTTCATTAGTTTTCTGAATATTGTTAACGATCAAAGTTCCATCCTCAACTTTAATATCAGGGTTGTTTGGTTTAAAATCTTTATACTCTCCAGGTGTTTCGCCTATAAACAAACAATAATTTATTAAATAAACTCCCTATTTATTTTTCCTTTTCTTACCAGTGGCTTTCTTCCATGTTACAGACGGTTTGGGAAAGCCATCAGCCTTACATTCAACTTTAGCATCTGAACCCTGAGCAAAAGCTTTATCAGTAGGTTCCAAAATCCACCTTGGAGGTACTAAAAGAGAATAACGAATAACATTAGTGTGAAATTCGCTGGAGCTAAAGTTGGAACATTTAGCATGCGTTAGTTGAAAGAAAATTAAATACTTTTCTTGTGAAAAGATTACAATAAGTGCCTAAGTATTGAATTTTCTTACATGCTTAGTACAAATTCTGAATAATAATGGAAATAATACTGAAAGTATTTTTTATTTTGTACAATTTTGAATATCAGAATTTGTATTTGTTAATATATTCATTAAACTTTTTGGTTGGTATTCTCAGCACCCGACTAAACAAGATAGTCGCCCGACTATCATAATGTTACAATATATACTTTAACGGGTGACTAGCAGACTAGCTAGTCGCTTGCGGAGTCGGGCTTAGTAGCGAGCTCAGAATACTAGTTTGTATTATTTTATAATTTAGCCAATAATTCTGTCTGGAAGATAAGTTTAATGAATATATCAAATAACAAAATCAGTTTTTAAATGTAGTTGTTGACATTTTTCTTTATAAACTGATTTTGTTCCATAATTTGTGAAACTTATGAATGTATAATATTTTTTCCTATTTTGGTTCCTGTATCAAAAAATATTTAAAAATATTCATTATTTCATTTTCTAATTTATGAACATTCATTAGGAATATTTAATTTTTTAATTGATTTTGATTGATTCATTTCAATATTAGGTCTTCTAGAAATAGTATTTACTTTAAAATGACAATTGTCTAGAAATGTAGTTACTAACTTAACAGAAATTGGGTTTGAGTTCTTTTAAGAAGTACTTTATTACGTCCAAATGAGTTTCATAAAATACCTAACCTAACAGAAATTAGTTATGAGTTCTTTTACGAAGTTCTTTATGACACCCAAAAAGTTTCAAAAAGTACATATTAAACAACCAAAATGGAAAAAAAAATATAAAAACCATTTACTATTTTTAAATATTATACATACATTTTTAACAAGTACATACCATATTACAAATTTTCAAAAAAAAAATCTGTTATTCTGAAGAGCATTTAAATGTATTGTAATATGATTTGTCCTAAGTGTCATTCACAAAAATGAATATAAAATAATGTAGTTTGTTTGTACTTCTAATAAATGTATGAAAATGAATAAAAATTAAGTGAACACTACATTATTTTATATTGAAGGCATGCACCATCTAGCAACAAAAAAGAAAATGAAGAAAAATGAAAGATTTGTTAAATAATTAGTACAGAAACATAAAATTAATCATCATGCATAAAAAGAATCAAACTAACAGAATATACAGATAGGATAGGAAAAGGTTTACGGGAATTTTCAAACCAGTCGACACTCTTCGGGAGAAATCGGGAAGAGGACGAGACGGAATCGTGTCGACGGAGCAATCCAGTAGTTCCACGTCATAAATATTAAGTACATGGCGCCTTTTTTTAAAAAATCCATCGCTTTGTTTTTAACCATAACTTCCAAAATAGTTATAGTTCGCAAAAAATATCCATTCAAAAATTGTCGATGAAGAATAGTTGCCAGAAGAACAGCAGTTGTCAACAAGTTGTATCTATCTTCGTATCCAGTTCAACAGAAATAACAACAACAATATAACATTCAAAAACATACAATATCCTAAACAAAATATAGTAGGAAAGATTTAAATGGCATGTCCTAAATTTACCATACCTTAAGTCTACAAAAAAGCAGTCTTAATTCTACACATTTCCTACCTACTTAAAATTATAGTACATGGTTTATCAGCAGTGCAATAATTTTATGGTAAGGATCAGACAGGGCAGTGCAAGTTTGAGAGGTCTAGAAAAACAAAAACCAAACTCCAGATCATTACCAAATCAAACAACCAAACAAAATGTGGTGCATCATATCAAAATAAACAAACAATAAACAAAACACACATCGACGTTCACTTGGTTACCCCTAGCAACACTATCGTTACTCAGATTTTTGTCACCAGGGTAACTACAGTCATTTGTTTTAGCGCAATACCGTTGACAACAAGTCTGGCTTTATAGTAGGCTGTGCCTACGGAGTTTTCCCCTTTGCAAACATAGTCCCCTGCATTAAAAGGCGAGACGTTCTCTATCGTAAGCAGGCTGGACCTTTTGCTGGGAGATAAGATGGCCACTCCCATTGCCGAGGACGCGTCTCCCTTCAGGGCTTTGTTCTTGAACAACCACGTAATTTGCAGGGGGTAATCTCCTTCTGGGAGCGTGCACTGAATCGTGGCGTACTGCCCAGGGTGAAATGAATCACGTTCGAATGAGAACGGCGCTATCCTGGGAGGGACTTTCACAAAACGTCATCAGTTAGGACACATAAAAAGCAGCAAATCTACGGGGGTTTACAAATACTCATACGAACCGCTCACTACTAAACGAGCTTTAAAAAATGCGCTTCCAACGTCATTCTCTGCTTTACAAATATAGTCCCCTGCATTGTAAGGAGCTACGCTATCTATAGTCAACAGGCTGTTCCTTTTGCCTACTCTTGCTATAACTATTCCCATAGCAGTTGCAGCACTATCCGTTAGAGGCTGGTTGTTAAAAATCCATGTAATATAAAGTGGAGTATCCCCAATAGAAGCAGTACATTGGGTAGTCGCATACGATCCAGGTAAATACTGGCCCTCTTCGAACTCAAATGGTAGGATGCGAGGCAAAACTATATAGGGAAAACAAATACTAAAAACCAAAACCAAATAAAAACAAGCCGAATGATAGTCTTTCTCGACGAACCATTTACGATGAGTCTGGCTTTATAGTAAGCAGTTCCAACAAAATTTTCTCCCTTGCAAATATAGTCCCCTGCATTATATGGGGCGATATTATCAACAGATAGTACGCTATTTCTTTTTCCTTTTAAAATCGTTATGCCCATAGCTTGAGCAGCGCTATCTGTCAGCGGATTATTGTTAAACATCCAAATAATATCTAAAGGCATGTCGCCAACAGAAACTGTACATTGGACAGTTGCATACTGTCCTGGTAAATATGGACCGTCTTCAAAATCGAACGGAAGGATGCGAGGCAAAACTAGGAAACACAAATACTAAAAACTAAATAAAACCAAAGCTGAATGATATGATACATCTCGACGAACCGTTCACAGTTAGTCTAGCTTTGTAGTACGCAGTCCCAACTATATTTTGGCCTTTGCAAATATAGTTCCCTGCATTATATGGGGCGATACTGTCAATCGATAACATACTACTTCTTTTTCCTTTCAAAATCGTAATGCCCATAGCCTGCGCGGCACTATCTGTCAGCGGATTATTGTTAAACATCCAAGTAATGTCTAAAGGCATGTCTCCAACAGATACAGTACATTGGATAGTTGCATATTGTCCGGGTAAGTAAGGACCTTCTTCAAAGTCGAATGGTAGGATGCGAGGCAAAACTAAGGGAAAGAAAAACTAAACAAAACCAAAACAAGCAGCGAATGAATATAAAACGACGAACCGTTTACTATTAGCCTGGACTTATAAAAAGCAGTTCCAACAATATTTTGCCCTTTGCAAATATAGTCCCCTGCATTATACGGTGCTATACTATCAATAGATAAAGTACTACTTCGTTTTCCGTTTTTGAAAATAGTAACACCGTGAGTTTGGGCTACACTATCAGTTAAAGGAGTGTTGTTAAATATCCATATGATTTCTAAAGGCATGTCTCCATCAGAAACAGTGCATTGTGCAGTCGCGTATTGTCCTGGTAAGTAAGGACCATCTTCGAAGTCGAATGGTAGGATGCGAGGCAAAACTAAGGGAAAGAAAAACTAAACAAAACCAAAAGAAGCAGCGAATGATTAAAAAACGACGAACCGTTTACTACTAGCCTGGCTTTATAAAAAGCAGTCCCAACTATATTTTGGCCTTTGCAAATATAGTCTCCTGCGTTATATGCTGCTATACTATCAATAGACAAAGTGCTGCTTCGTTTTCCATTTTTGAAAATAGTAACACCATGAGTTTGGGCTACACTATCGGTGAGAGGTACGTTGTTAAATATCCAAGTAATTTCTAAAGGCATGTCTCCAAAGGATACGATACACTGAGCGTTCGCGTATTGTCCTGGTAAGTAAGGACCTTCTTCAAAGTCGAATGGAAGGATGCGAGGCAAAACTAGGACAAAGAAAAACTAAACAAAACCAAAAGAAACAGCGAATGATTAAAAAAACGACGAACCGTTTACTATTAGCCTGGCTTTATAAAAGGCAATCCCAACTATATTTTGGCCTTTGCAAATATAGTCCCCTGCGTTATATGCTGCTATACCATCAATAGATAAAGTACTACTTCGCTTTCCAGCTTTCAGTATAGTTATTCCGTGGGTTTGTGCAACACTGTCAGTCAAAGGAACGTTATTAAATATCCAAGTGATTTCCAAAGGCATGTCTCCAACAGAAACCGTGCACTGAGCAGTCGCATATTGTCCTGGTAAGTAAGGACCTTCTTCGAAGTCAAATGGAAGGATGCGAGGCAAAACTAGGACAAATAAACACTAAAGAAAACGAAAAAAAGCAGCTGAATGAATATTAATCGACGAACCGTTCACCACTAGTCTTGCTTTATAATAAGCAGTCCCCACCATATTTTGAACTTTACAAATATAGTCCCCTGCGTTGTATACTGCTATATTATCAATGGAAAGTGTGCTAATTCGTTTTCCTGCTTTGCTAATAGTTATGCCATGAGCTTGAGCCACACTATCGGTTAAAGGTGTATTGTTAAACAGCCAAATGATTTCTAAAGGCATGTCTCCAACGGAAACTGTACATTGGATAGTTGCGAATTGTCCTGGTAAGTAAGGGCCCTCTTCAAAATCGAACGGAAGGATACGAGGCAAAACTAGGAACAGTTGAGACAGAAATGAATAAAAACGAAGCAAAAAAATCTACGAAAATATTAGAACGAACCGTTGACTACCAATCTGGTTTTATAGTACGCGGATCCGACCATATTTTCCCCTTTACAAATATAGTCTCCAGCATTATAAGCTGCTATACTTTCAATAGTCAACAGACTACTTCTTTTGCCAGCCTTAAGGATAGTTATTCCCATTGCTTGAGCTTGGCTATCAGTAAGAGGTGTATTATTAAATATCCAAGTAATTTCCAAAGGCATATCTCCAACGGGTATTGTACATTGGGCTGTCGCGTATTGGTTCGGTAAATAAGATCCCTCTTCGAATTGAAAAGGAAGAATGCGAGGCAAAACTAGGAAAAATTAATGGGATGAAAACAAAACAAACAAACAAATAGAAATTAAAGAATACCAACTTATTACGAACAAAAAGCGACACTTCATAAGTGGGGGAAATACTGTTTTAGTGCGCATGTCTACTGGAAATGTCATCGACTACCGCGAAATGGCGCAACACCTAACACGTATCTCGTAACCTAACTCCGGTTAAGTTGTGCATGTTTTAAAGAATAAGATATTTTTAGTTTATATAATGGAGAAAAAAACGTGGATACATATGTGCTGTTAAATCATGTGATACGAGAAACGATGGTCGTAATAGTTGTGAATTTCGTTATAAAAATGAACAATATGTTTCAAAGAACTTGTAATGCATGCAAATGTTGGACGTAATACTTTTAGTTTATGTATTACCATACAATACATGCCAAAAAGTGCAAAATTTTCAAAAGAATATTTAATGAAACTTTTTTGTCGGATGAAAATATATCATACTTTAAAAAGAATGAATTTAGACTTTGGAGTTTTCCAAGAAAGCAAAGAAAATTAATCAATATGTGCTACTTGTAATAAATTAAATAATTTACAAACTGTTTTTTTTATTGTTTTGTGTAAAACAATAAGCAATTACATTTACGGGACAAATTAAAAAATAGAATTAGTACTAATTCCATTTTTAATATTCACTATTAATTTCTTTCTTAATAAGAATTTCTTTAATTCATTAGAAATATTTGTCTGTTTTATAAAAGAAGTTAGTGCTGATTTCCTTCATTAATCCTGTACAACTTTTTTTTCTTTCGCATACATATGTTGCCTTGTTATAGTTCTTACATAAATTTTATCTATTTCAATTTCCCGTTTTTGTTGTACCCTGACAAAATGGCCACAGCACTTCAAGATTACTAGAAATGAAACGTAAACATCAAAGGCGCCAACCGAAGTGTCGCTTCTTTTTCTGTAATAAGTTGATATTCTTTGTGGAAATATGATGTAATGGTGCAAAACAAACCATTAACAATCAATCTGGCTTTATAGTAAGCCGTTCCGACAAAATTTTCAGCTTTGCAAACATAGTCCCCTGCATTGTATGGGGCAATACTCTCCACGCTTAGCAAACTACTACGTTTGCCTTTTAGTATAGTAACACCCATTGCTAGGGCCACAGAATCGGTAAGGGGTGCATTATTAAACATCCACGTTATTTCTAGGGGCATGTCGCCCATAGGGCACAGACACTGCGCTGCAGCATACTGTCCTGGTAGATATGACCCCTCCTCAAACTCAAATGGGAGGATTCGCGGTAAGACTTTAACACAATAAAAATAAAAAATGGAGTGCTCATGAGATGAAGCAAGTGTTCCACATGTAAAAAGCTAGAAATATAAAATAATACGCACTACCGAGTTTTATACAACAGACGAACCATTCACTACCAATCTGGCTTTATAGAACGCAGTTCCAACCATATTTTGGGCCTCGCAAACGTAATCTCCAGCATTGTATGGTGCTATGTTTTCTAGAGTCAATATACTGCTTCTTTTTCCCGCTTTTAAAATGGTTACTCCCATGACTTGCGCCAAACTATCAGTCAAGGGTTTGTTGTTGAATATCCAAATAATTCTGAGGGGTAGATCACCCTCTGGAATCTGGCACTGCACTGCAGCATATTGTCCAGGGGAATAAGATTGCTCTTCGAATGCGAACGGGGTTATTCTAGGCAAAACTAAACGTAAATGTGGTGAGATTGGGTCCTTGTTTGTAGGTTGTGTTAAACATGCTATTAGTTAATGTGTACAAGAAGTGTGTGCTGTACAACAAAACTATAACCAGGGTTAAACACAAAAGAGAAAGAAATATCAACAACCGTTGACTTGTAGAAGCGCTGTAAATTGGCTGACTCCTGCTCTATTGGCAGCAACACACGTATAGTTTCCCGCCAGATTATACGTGATAGATTCGATCGTCAGGGCACTTCCTCTTCGCCCCACCTTACTGAGAGTGATTTCAGCGAAATCGCCCACTGGGAGACCGTTCACCAACCAGGATATGCTCAGAGGAAGATCTCCATTTGGAACGATACACTGAATCGTCACATATTCTCCCGCGTTAATTGGACTGTCTTCAAATGCGAATGGAGTTATCCGAGGATGGACTAGGAAGTCAAAAAAAATTCTAGCTAATTGTAAGTCTAATCTACACATAACATAAAAATATCTTCACCGTTTACGAATAATGTTGACGTGTAATGGAAAACTCCTGCCAAATTTTGAGCGATACAAGTATAATTCCCTGCTAGGGAATGTGTTACAGATTCTATGGTTAGTGTCGACCCACGGCGACCAGTTTTTGATACGTATATTTCTGGATATGATTCGACGTTTTGAGAGTTAAACATCCAAGTAATATTTAGAGGAAAATCTCCTTCTTGGACTATACATTGAACCGAAGCGTATTGTCCAGAATGTAAAGGATCTTCTCCGAAAGAAAATGGAGCGATTTTTGGAGAAACTATAAAGGAAAGGAAGGAATATATAAAACATAAAAATTACCATTAACTTGTAGCTGTGCAGTATAGGTAGAATACCCAGCTAAATTACTAGCATGACAACTAAAATTTCCTGCCAAAATATAAGTAATAGAATCAATTGTTAATGAAGATCCTCTTCTTCCAATTTTGGACGTAACTATTTCTGGATATTTTTTGATATCTTGTCCGTTAAAATTCCAAGTTATATTTAACGGCAAATCTCCTTCAGGAACCATACATTGGATAAATGCATACTGCCCAGAATGTAATGGATTTTCTTCAAAAGCAAAAGGTGCAATTCTTGGAGCAACTAGGAAAAAGGGTATAACTTGAGGACAAGGAAGAAATAATACTAAACTAGCAACTATAATCGCTAATGACCATTAACTTGTAACGTAGAAGTATGCTCAAAATCTCCAGCTTTATTTGACGCAGAACAAGTATAATTTCCAATAAGAGAATGCGATACGGATTCTATAGTTAGAGTTGATCCCCGTCTTCCAGTTTTGGCAACAGATATTTCTGGATAAGTTTCAACAGCATTTCCATTAAACTTCCAGATTATTTTTAATGGAAGATCTCCTTTAGGTACTGTGCATTGTATGGACGCATATTCTCCAGAATTTATTGGACCTTCTTCAAAGGCAAACGGTGCAATTCTTGGAGGAACTAACAGTAAACAAACATCATTCAGTGCAACATAGATAACAGGAAAGTGCTTCATAAAGAGGTAAAGGACAACCAAATCAAAATCACACCACAAAACACAACGTCAAGTAAGTACCATTAACAAGCAACATGGACGTATAGTTAGATTCTCCAGCTTCGTTCTTCGCCGAACAAGTGTAATTCCCGATTAAAGAGTCACTAACTGACTCTATGGTCAACGCTGAACCTCTTCTACCGTTCCTACTTATCGAAATCTCGTGATATTGTGCAACATTGCGAGCATTTAGTAACCAGGATATAGTTAAGGGAAGATCTCCTTTCGGGACTGTGCACTGGACCGAAGCATAGTCCCCTGCGTTGATGGGACTATCTTCGAAGGCGAAGGGAGTTACTCGAGGAGGAACTTAAGAAGAAAAGAAATAAAAATAAAAAACATCGCACAAACCATTGACTTTTAATTCAGAAGTTTGTAAAGTAAATCCAGCTTGGTTTTCCGCTTTGCAACTATAATTCCCTGAATGGGTATCATCTATTGAATCAATAGTCATTACCCCAATTCGTTTTCCAACAGTAGATAAAGATAAACTTGCTGTTAAGTGATCTACTATTTGTTTGTTGTTAAAGTACCAGGTGAATTCAATTGGTAAGTCCCCTTTGGAAACAACACATTGGACTGTTGTAAAATCTCCAGGGTTAGTAGGTTTGTCTCCAAAACTAAACGGCAAAATTTCGGGAGTTACTGGAAAGGACACAAAAGCGTTAGGTTTGCTCGTTTCACTACTTTAGTTTTTACTATATAGAACGCTGGAGTTCTGACACTGCTGTAATACTGGCCGTGCAAATCAAATCACCAAAATTTGAAATTTTGTTCGTCTTTTAGTTATAATAATATAATTCCTAAATGCTATGCCCCGCAAATATCATGTCTTCCTAGTGTCAGCGTCTATGTAGAATTCATACAAACAAGCCCACAAGTGCTAAATTGGTATAAAAAAAATTTCAGTGTATGAATCTATCATAATAGGACGCTAACCACAAGTAACTATGTCGCATTTTAATCTACAGATGGCTTTACTACTAATTCTGAAATAAGTTTTGTGCGTTAGTTTAAGTCTTTAGGTTACGTTAACCCTGCATTAAGGTATGTTAGAAAAATTTACAATCTGCCTACGTCCTAAGAGCCCAAACTCATAACAGTTTGACAGTTTCCATTATCAACAAACAAATAATATAACCTAAGCAAATTGATAGAAATTTCTACAAATTTCTTTCGACTAGTTTAAATATTAAAATATAGAAAATGAATATGTTATACAAGTATTCCACCATTTAATATTGGGTTACATCGCTTTTATTAGTAATAGCAGCTTTAATTCTGTTAGGCATTGTATCTCTAAGCCCTGAAAATTTTTCTGAGGGTATTGTCTCATATTTCTTACACGGTAGATTTTACTGTAAGCAATGGATTTTTGCGAAGTTTTTCATTGTGCCAAAAGTAACGGGTCTAGGCAGAAGATGTCTAGACTACGACATGATCCTAAAAATGCCGGCCGAACTATTATCACTCGTCATTTGCCTAGTTTTTTTTTTTTTTTTTTTTTTTTTAAGTTTTAAGGCTATATTTAAAGTAGCCGAAAGATTTTTGTAGATATTTATAACCATTTGTGTAGGTTTTAAAATAATAACAAACATCTGATTTTATAATTAATAGTGCAGTCATCTATAATTTAATAGGCGATATAAGTACTTGTGGTTACAGTCCTATTATGACAGGTTCATACATTTCAAGTCGTTCTTAAACGGTTTAGCATTTGTAGGATTAGGCTGTTTGAAGTCTACGTCTCTGGTAGTGGGGATAATTTTAGCAGTTGCGATCCTAAAAGAGGCATGTCATTTGTGGTCCACTAATGTTGCCATAAAATCCACAGAGCAGCTGCAGAATTTTTGAACCAGCATATTTACTGTTAACGACATTTGAGAAAAGGAACACAAATATAATGGCTAATAACATTTCCGAAACTGTAAACGCAATATAGAGTAACGAACAAACCTATTATACGGGAAAACTACAAGCACACAATACTAATCTATTATCTAACCATTGACTACTAATTCCGCAGAGTGACTAGATACACCAGCTTTATTTTCCGCCTGGCAAGTGTAATTCCCAGCATGTTCTTCAAGAATCGGATCAATTGTCAACACGCTGACTTTTTTTCCAAACTGGGCAATATGAACGCTGGTTTCGCTTAATAAAGGTCTTGAATTTAGCAGCCAATTCAGCATGACAGGTAAATCTCCTACTATGACGGTGCATTGAAGAGTTAAAGAGTCTCCTACATTGGATGGTTCTTCTCCAAAGGTAAATGGTTGCAATTTGGGAAGAACTAGACAAGAAAAAAAATAGGTAATGGACTTGGGGAAGGTACAAAATTAACTAAAAGGAATACGACACATACAAGACTATGTAACTAATCTAACCATTGACTATTAACTCGGAAATGTGACTAGTAACACCAGCTATATTTTCTGCTTTGCAAGTATAATTCCCGGCATGTTCTTCTGATATAGGATCAATAGTCAAAGCATTGACTTTTTTCCCTAATTGTGCCATGCTAACTCCATTGTCCAAATGTATTGGTTTATTATTCAATAACCACGTAAATCTAACAGGAAGATCGCCTAAACTTACGGAACATTGGACTATAACCGATTCGCCAACATTTGTTGGATCTTCTCCAAAAGAAAATGGTTGAAGTTTAGGTAAAACTATAAAAAAAGGAATGAATATGAGGATGTATCAAGCACACTACACACAACTAAACATAAGAAGCAATATTTTTATTGTAGATATACCGTTGACTATAAATTCTTCTGTGTGACTAACTATCCCGGCAATATTTTCCGCTTGACATGTATAGTTGCCAAAATGTTGTTCCAAAATAGGATCTATAGTCATCACATTTAATTTTTTCCCTATAGAAGCAATATTTATAGAATTTTCTGTTGCAAGAAGTCGTCCGTTGTGAAGCCAAGTTAATTTAACAGGTAAATCTCCTGATGTAATCATACATTGAACTGTTAAAGAATCTCCAACGTTGGATGGAACTTCACCGAAGGTAAAAGGCTGGAGTTTAGGGAGAACTAAAGAAAAAGAAGAAGAAATAGGAAAAAGAAAATACAAAATGCATTCAAACTAATACATAATCTAACCATTAACAATTAATTCTGTGACGTGACTAGTAACACCAGCTATGTTCTCAACTTGACAAGTATAATTTCCTGAATGTTCTTCTGTTATTGGGTCTATTGACAGAACATTAATTTTTTTCCCTATTTTGGAAAGCGTTACACTATCATCAGGATCATCTATTAATGGTTTTCCATTTAACAACCAGCTAAATTCTACTGGAAGATCTCCGGCAGTAATTGAGCACTGTACAGTTGTAGATTCACCGACATTTGACGGCTCTTCTCCAAAAGCAAAGGGAATGAGTTTGGGAAGTACTAGAAATAAGCAGAAGGAAGAAAATAAAATAGGAATAAAACAAACCATTGACAATTCCGTTGAATGAGTCAAAAAACCGGCAGAATTTTCTGCCTGACAAGAATAGTTTCCAGCATGTTCTTCTGATATGGATCTATAGAAAGAACGTTGATTTTTTTCTCAACTTGAAAATAGCAACACTTTCGCCTGATGTTAAAATATTTCCATGAGTCTAACAGGAAGATCTAATATATTGTATATTGTACGGTAGTAGTTTTGGAAGTACTAGAAATAGGAGAGAAGAAAGGATGACTCAAACTACAAAGCAATAATCAACAAAAGGTTATGTTTTACTTTCTAACATTTCTAACCGTTCACTTTTAATTCGGCGGTATGACTAGCATTCCCCGCTAAATTTTCTGCATGACATGTGTAATTCCCTGAATGCTCTTCTAAAATGGGATCTAAAGACAATACGTTGATTTTTCGGCTGAATTGTGCCATGGTGACACCATTTTCAGAGCGAAATGTTTTCCATTTAAAAACCAATATATTTTGACAGGTAAATCACCGGCAGTAATAGCGCATTGAACAGTTGTTGAATCTCCGACGTTTGATGGTTCGTCGCCGAAAGAAAATGGAAGAAGTTTGGGAAGAACTGGACAGAGAAATAGAAACAAATATATCATCACGGCTTAATATTATCCATTTCTGGATGGAAGAATATGAGAGAAAGATAAAAGAAATAAATGAAAAAATAATAGAAAAGTTGCTCAAACACACAGGCAAAGAATAATTTTAACGAATACGCTAACCATTAACTTTTAATTCTGCTGAATAACTCGAAAGTCCGGCTTTATTTTCTGCCTGACACGTATAGTTTCCTCCATGTTCTTCCAATATAGGATCTATAGTCAAAACGCTGACTTTTTTCTCGAATTGTGCCATATTGACACCATTTTCTGCTCTTAAAGGTTTATCATTTAAGAACCAACTAATTTTAACGGGTAGATCACCGGCTGTAATGGCACATTGTACCGTAATTGAATCACCAAAATTTGATGGCTCTTCTTCAAAAGTAAATGACTGCAATTTTGGTAAAACTGAAAGTAAAGGACAAAAAGGATTAATAATAAGGAATCTACGTTATAAGAAAGCACAGCACACTACTATAAACCCTTGAAATACATCTAACCATTAACAATTAATTCTGCGGAATGACTAGTAACACCAGCTAAGTTCTCAACTTGACAAGTATAGTTTCCAGAATGTTCTTCCAGTATTGGATCGATGGTCAAGACGTTTACTTTCTTTCCTATTTTTGACATGGTAACACTGTTGTCTGCCAAAAGTGGTTTTTCATTTAATATCCAAGTAAAAGTGACTGGAAGATCTCCAGAAGTAATAGTACATTGGACCGTAACTGAATCGCCAACATTTGAGGGTTCTTCGTCGAAAGTAAAAGATTGTAGTTTGGGTAAAACTGGAATAAGGTGGGGCATGATTAAGAAATGATTAAGAAAACTACAAAATACTAAGCTATGATTAAAATCTGACCGTTGACAACTAACTCGGCACTGTGACTAGTTAAACCAGCTTTATTTTCAGCTTGACAAGTATAGTTTCCTGCATGCTCTTCCAAAATCGGATCTATGGATAGTACGTTGATTTTCTTTCCAATTTGGGACATGGTAACACCTCCTTCTTCTATTAAAGGCTTTCCATTTAATAACCACGTCAATTTTACGGGCAAATCTCCCAAAGAAATGGTACATTGTACTGTAATGGATTCGCCAACATTTGATGGTTCTTCTTCGAAGGTAAAGGATTGCAATTTAGGTAGAACTGAAAACCGTAGGACAGGACTCACAGAAAGAAAGATCAAAGAAAACTACAGTGTAAAAATTGTGTGTATTTTCTAACCATTAACTTTTAATTCTGCAGAATGGTTGGTAGTCCCTGCCATATTTTCTGCTTGACAAGTATAGTTCCCGACATGTTCTTCCAAAACAGGATCAATAGTCAACACATAGACCTTTCGACTAAATTGACCAATATTGATACCGTTCTCAACTTTCAAAGGTTTGTCATTTAAGAACCAACTAACTTTTATAGGAAGATCACCAAGTGTTATAGAACACTGGACTGTTACAGAATCACCAACGTTTGAAGTTTCATCACCAAAAGTAAATGGCTGAAGTTTGGGAAGAACTATAAGCAAATAATATGAAAACTTGCGGCTATAATGGTTTGAGTGATTGGGGAAGGTTGGGACAAAAATATTACCAATTACATTCGAAATAATTTTCGATTGAAGCTTATCAGACGTCAAGGTTTATTGGTTTAAATTTGAAGAAGGATTTAAAGAATCATAAAAGAAAAAAAAACTATTAACAAACTACTAACTATCTGAACAAACCGTTTACTACTAACTCCGTCTGGTGGCAAACACTCCCCGCTATATTTGTGGCTTGACATGAAAAATTTCCTGCTAAATCTTCGTTCAAAGATTCAATTGTTAAAGCAGACATTTTCTTTCCTAAAGAGACCGTATTAATTCCTGGATAATTCGTCACAGGTTTTTCATTTAACATCCAAGTTATAGTTATTGGAAAATCACCAGTTGCTATCACACAATTAACAGAAACTGAATCTCCAAGATTGGATGGAGATTCTCCAAAAGAAAATGGATGAATTTTGGGAGGAACTGGAAAGGAAGATAAGAAAAGCTACAGAAAAAACAAAATACTATAAAGAACTACTCGTTACGGTTGCATGGATGATATTTTACCAGCGACGTTCAATTCAGCTGTGTGTTCAACTTTTCCAGCAGAATTTTCAACTCTACAAGTATAATTTCCAGCATTTTCTGGCCTTGCAGATGGTATAACCAATAAAGCACCAGTATCTCCTAATGGTACTATATTAACGCTTGTTGATGTAGATAGAATATACCCATTATGATACCATTTAGTGGTTAATGGTTTATCCCCATCAATAACCGTACAGGTTACGGTAGATGGTTGGCCAGAATTTAGGAGAGTGGTGCCGAAATTGAAGGGAAGAATTTTGGGAAGAGCTATAATGGTTAAAAAATAGGAATAAGATAAATAAACTACCAAGAAATTAATACACATTAGTTGTAATTTGTCACAAACCGTTGACTATTAATTCCGTTTGATGATTCACGATTCCAGCAGAATTTTTTGCTGAACAAGTATAATTTCCTACAAAATTTTCATTGACAGAGTCAATGCTCAAAGCAGATATCTTCTTTCCCAAAGCAAAAGTGTTGATTCCAGAAAAATCTGATACAGGTCGTTCATTCAAAGTCCAAGTAATACTAATAGGAAAATCACCTGTAGCAATGACGCATTGTACCGACGCAGAATCGCCCAAATTTGAAGGCGAATCGCCGAAAGAAAATGGAAGGATTTTAGGAGGAACTGAAAGACGAAATAATAAATAAACCAATAAAAATAATTAGATTTACCAGCTACATTTAATTCTGAAGTATGGTCTACTTTTCCAGCCCGGTTTTCTACAGTACAAGAATAGTTCCCGGCATGGTCTGACCTCACCGAAGTTATGATCAAAATTGTACCCGAATCTCCTAACGGGACTATATTTAGTCTACTAGATGGTTCTAATTTGACACCATTATGGTACCAAGTGGTTGTAAGGGGTTTATCTCCATCTACCACCGTACAAGTGACTGTATATGGTTGTCCAGAGTTCAGGGGGTCGTTTCCGAAAGTAAACGGCAATATTTTGGGAAGAGCTACGATAATACTATTAGTAAATCAAGCATGTTAGTAATTTTCAAGCACTTAATACACTATCTCTAACCGTTGACTTGTACAACAGCTGTATATGACGTAGAACCAGCTTGATTCTGCGCTATGCACGTATAATTTCCGCTGTTGGAACCACTAACACTGTTAATAGTTAAAAGACTTGACCTGTCCCCTATTTTCATGGTTGCAATGCCTTCAAAAGTGGAAAGTTCTGCTCCATGGAAACTCCAAGAAATTTGGAGAGGCCTATCGCCTTTGGAAACATGACAATGAAGTTGGACACTGTCTCCTATTGTCAGTTCCTCTTCCGGAAAGAATGGGGTTATGTGTGGTAAGACTGGGACAAAATAAAATTAATAATTCAATGACTCAAGCCGTGGAGTGATGAGGTGTAAATGTGCCATGATGATGAACTCTATGTTAAAGTTTTGTACGATTATTAGTAGTCACTTTTATGGAAAATCGCACATGTTTTGACTTTTTTTTTTTGTAGAGAATGATACAAGCAGTGCTACCGTTCTACTCTACAAAACTATGAACACAAAGTTTTTATGAAAACATTATTAATTAGTACGAAAGCAATAACGGAATTATATCTTTCACCGTTGACTAACAACTCTGTAGAATGTTCTGCAACTCCAGCTTTATTCTCGGCTGAGCATTTATATTCTCCCGCCAATTCTGCAGTAACGTAACTGATGGTGAGAAGAGATGTGCGCGAACCAATAGGAATCACAGAAATGCCAACATGTGAAGGGATTGGCCTATCATTCAAAGACCACATGATATCCATTGGCGTATCACCTTTGCCAACGTGGCAATTCAACTGAATGTTATCTCCAGTGTTGGCCTCATCGTCGAATGAAAAAGGGGTAATGTATGGTCGAACTAATCAAAAAGGAAGGTTACATAAATAAAATTATGAAGCAATGTTACGCAAAACAAATATTAATATCCAAACTACTATAAGAAGCATGAAATATAATTTCTATCTTCGTATACCATTGACCAATAATGTGGTGGAATGCATAGCTTCCCCAGCAAAATTTTTAGCGTGACAAGTGTAGTCTCCGGCATGATCTGCAGTCACATACGTGATAGTCAGTAGGCTGGTACGCGTGCCAAATGGTACAATGGAAACACCAATATGTGGAGTGATGGTACGACCATTTAAGGACCAAAATATCTCCATGGGTAAGTCTCCTTTGCCTACGTGGCAACTTAACTGGATATTGTCGCCCGTGTTGGCTTCGTCGTCAAAGGAAAATGGCGTTATATGAGGGCGCACTATAAAACATACCCAATTTATATATAACAAACTGATGAAATCCATGTTTGTATCTCTACCAATTATTGAGTTATAAATTTTGAATTTTTTTAAGATTTTGAGGAAAATGGGTGTCCTTGGGTTTTGAAACAAACAAGGCAAAATTTATAGTGGTGACGGCCCCTAGGCGATCAAAAAGTAAAGGCCCCCCTTCCATATAATAAATTATATGTGTTACGATATTATTTTTTAAGCACTTGATTTTTCCGCTTTGATTAAAAATTGTCAACGAATGAAGATTTCGATAAAACCACAACATAAAAAAAGGTATAAAATTCAGCTACGCTAGTAAATAGATATAAGGTATTAGTTTGGAAAGAGTAAACTAAACATGTTGTACATCAAACGAAAACTACACAGGTACACATATAAAAATCCTGAATTCTCTACCATTTACAAGAAGTTCTGCTTCGTGGAAAATTTCGGCAGCTTTATTTCTGGCTGCACATTTATATATTCCGGCGTGTTCTGCTGTCACTGCCCCAACTGTTAACAAACTGGTACGAGCACCAATAGGAACGATGCTTACACCATAATTGGCTGGAATATCATGCCCGTTCAACGACCAAGTAATATCTAAAGGTGCATCCCCCTTACTGACGTAACAAGTCAATTGGACACTATCCCCAGTATTGGCTTCTCCGTCGAACGAAAATGGTGTTATATGTGGCGCAACTATAAAGGAATACAGTAGGGAATATAGGATAAATAAAGAAAGCTAGCGACTATTCTACTAACTAAGCACCCTATCCCACCATTAACAGCCAGAAGAGCGGTATACTCAACAGTGCCGGCCTTATTTGTCGCTCTGCAAGTATAATTGCCTGCCTGGTTATCCCTCACAGAATCAATACTCAGTACGCTTAGACGTTTCGACAATTGTACCACTGAAACTCCATGTTCTGAATCGATTTGGACACTATTATGGTACCAAATAATGTCTATAGGACTGTCTCCCTTTGTTATAGTACATTGGGCTGATGCTGCATCACCGGCGTTCATTGCTTCATCGCCGAAGGTGAATGGTACAATCTGAGGAGGAGCTGGGAAATTGTACCATATTTTAGGAGAGAAAGGTTATGGATTAGACTAACAACTAAGCTAAGATAGAATGTTTATGTCAAATATTATGGTAGTACCATTTACAGTTAAATGTGCAGTGTGTGTAACTATTCCGGCACTATTTGTAGCAACACAAGTATAGTTCCCTGCATGATGATCTTGTACAGATTCAATACTAAGAGCAGATAATCTTCGGTTGACACGAACAACAGCAATACCATCTCCATTTGGTATTGGTTTATCGTTTAATAACCAAGTTATATTTATTGGTTGATCTCCTTTCGAAATGGAACATTGGGCATCAACTCCTTCTCCTGCATTGTAAATTTCTTCTCCAAATTCGAAAGAGTTTAATTGGGGTGGAACTAAATACACATATTTTATTTATAACCAATGAAATGCCAATTTATAATGAGGTAAATTTGGTGAAGGATTTTTGGGGTTAAACCAAAAAATAACATCTAATTTCTATTCTAACAGCAAAATGGCACTACTGTACCATTAACGGCAAGAAAGGCAGTATGACTGACACTTCCTGCTCGATTTCTAGCCACACAAGTATAATTCCCTGCATGGCTAGCAAGCACAGAATCAATACTCAAGGTAGACAACCTTCGAGAAATACGAGTCACTTTAATTCCGAAGTCTTCTTGTACTGGTTTATTATTGTGAAGCCACAGAAATTTTACGGGAGAATCTCCTTTGACTAAAGAACACTGAACGTCTACTCCTTCACCAGCGTTAAATGGTTCTTCTCCAAATTCGAAGGGGTTGATTTGAGGTGGCACTGTAAAGGAATGAATGATGATGATGGAAGGAGAGAAATAATAACGAAATGAAAGTGAAACATCAATTATGTTAGTTGTACCATTAATAGATAATAAAGTAGTATGAGTAGCACGTCCAACTTGATTCATAGCGAGGTAAGTATAGTTGCCAACATTTTCTGCTGAATCAGTACTAATAGTTGACATTCTTTTGTTAACAAGAATAATTTTAATTCCATGTCCTTCTAATATAAGTTTATCATTGAATAACCAAGTTATATTGACTGGATAATCTTCTTTAGAACTAGAACATTGGATATCAATCAACTCCTTCTCCTACAAGATTCTTCTTCAAATTCGAAAGAATTTAACTGTGGTGGAACTAAGTACACATACTTTGTTTATTACCAATAATTGCCAATTACATTGGGGTAAATTTGGTATAGGATCTTTTGGAGATAAACCAAAAAGTAAGAACTAATTTCTATTCTAACACCAAAATGGTACTACTCGTAATATTGTACCATTAACGGCAAGAAAGGCAGTATGACTGACACTTCCTGCTCGATTTCTAGCCACACAAGTGTAATTCCCTGCATGGCTAGCAAGCACAGAATCAATACTCAAGGTAGACAACCTTCGCGAAATGCGAGTCACTTTAACTCCAAAGTCTTCTTGTACTGGTTTATTATTATGAAGCCATAGAAATTTCATGGGGAAGTCTCCTCGAATTATAGAACATTGGGCGTCGACTGGTTCGCCAGCGTTTGACGGTTCTTCGCCGAAATCGAAGGGGCTAATGTATGGTAGTACTGCAAAGGAAATTATGAAGTTGGATGGAAAGAAATAATAATGAAATGAAATGAACATCGATTATGTTAGTTGTACCATTAACAGATAATAAAGCTGTATGAGATGCCATTCCAGCCTGATTCGTAGCGACGCATGTATAGTTGCCAGCATTTTCTGCTTGTACCGAATCAATACTAATTGTCGACATTCTTTTGGTAACACGAATAATTTTAATTCCATGTCCTTCTGGTATAAGTTTATCATTTAATAACCAAGTTATATTGACTGGATAATCTCCTTTCGAAATAGAACATTGGGCATCAACTCCTTCTCCTGCGTTGTATGTTTGTTCTCCAAATTCAAAAGAATTTAATTGGGGTGGAACTAAATACATATATTTTATTTATTAACAATGAATTGCCAATTAGAGGTTAATTTGGTGTAGGATTTTTTGGGAATAAACCAAAAAGTAAAAGCTAATTTCTATTCTAACACCAAGATGGTACTACTCGTAATGTTGTACCATTAACGGCAAGAAAGGCAGTATGACTGACACTTCCCGCCCGATTTCTAGCCACACAAGTATAATTCCCTGCGTGGCTAGCAAGTACAGAATCAATACTCAAGGTAGACAACCTTCGCGAAAATCTATTTATCTTGATTCCAAAATCTTCTAGCACTGGTTTATTATTGTGCAACCATAAAAACTTCATTGGAAAATCTCCTCTCATGATAGAACATTGGGCATCAACTGCTTCACCAGCATTTATTGGTCCTTCACCAAATTCGAAGGGGTTGATTTGAGGTAGAACTGTAAAGGAAGTTATGGATGATGGATGGAAGAAACAATGAAGAAATGAAAGATGAAACAATGATTAAAACACAAGTACCATTAACAGACAATAAGGCCGTATGAGAAACACTCCCAGCACGATTTGTAGCAACGCAAGAATAATTTCCCGCATTTTCTGCTTGCACTGAATCTATTACAATTGTAGAAATTCGTTTCGTCACTTGTATGATTTTAATTCCATGTCCTTGTGGTATGGGTTTTTCGTTTAACAACCACGTTATATTAACAGGATAGTCTCCTTTGGAAATAGAGCATTGTGCGTCTACTCCTTCGCCAGCATTAAAAGGTTCTTCACCAAATTCGAAAGGGTTGATTTGCGGAGGTACTAGAACATATTTCTAAAATCTAGAACATCTAGAATGGTATGTTTAAGGATGTAGGAATTTCTAGAACTACCAACTACATAACAGTACACTTGTCTACTTTAGAAAATTGTTTTCTATTCTAACCGTTGACAGATAAAAGGGCAGTATGAGAAACAGTTCCGGCTTGATTCGTTGCAACGCAAGTAAGATTTCCAGCATGATTTCCTTGGACGGAATCGATGCTCAACATAGAAACTCTTCTAGAAAATCGACTAATCTTTATTCCTAATCCTTCTGGTATAGGGTTTTCGTTTAGTAACCAAGTAATATTAACAGGATAATCTCCTCTAGATATGGAACATTGTGCATCAACTCCTTCGCCGGCATTAAAAGGTTCTTCCCCGAATTCGAACGGGTTAATTTGGGGAGGAACTAAAAATAAGCCAAAAAGAAAATGAAAACTATATTCTCTATTCTATATCTAGTATCTACTAGATACCATTGACTTTTAACACAGCTGTATGACTAGCTATCCCAGCTAGATTTCTAGCTTCACAACTATAGTTCCCACTGTGATGTTCTTGTACTGTGTCCAGAGCTAGAACGCTAATTCTTCTAGAATTTCTAGTGACACTTATTCCATCATTTGACGAAATCGGAAGGTTATTCAAAAACCAGGTTATATTTAGTGGGTAATCTCCTTTTGAAACGATACATTGTACGGAAATAGTATCTCCAGAATTTACCGGTTCGTCGCCGAATCCGAAGGAGAAAATGAGCGGAGCGACTGATAGATAGAAAGAGAGAAAGATATGTGGAAATTAAATAAATTGTGTAATGTACGTGTGGAAAGGCGAAAGAAATATAACTTATGAATGATTGTGTGATGTTTCAGTTCTTTTTAAGGAGGTAGCACTGCAAGTATACTCTCTCCACTTGAAGTAACATCCTTTTCTTCTTTTTTTGTAAAGGGCACAAAAAATCGTTAGAAGCTCAAAATCACTCAAACCAAAATATCAAGCTGAACAATAATTGTCGGTTGCCGCAAGCAAAACAAAGAGGTTTAACATGGTGCACAGCTCCGACAGAACAGAGCCGTGGTATGGTGGCTAGCCTAACAAACAAGAACGAACACCATGAACCAGAGGTCATTCACAACAAACAGATGAGTTAAAAACGGCTGAAAACAAACGGAAATACGATCTTACCTTATGCAAGGAATATAAACACTGAAATAAATACATAATGTAAATACCACGCCACTTGCTGAACAGCTGAGCTGCGACGAAAATGCTGGAAGATTTGCTATATCTACTATGTTGAAGAAACATTATTGAGATTCTAAATATTTCAGTAATTCAATATAATTTTTTTGTAATAATGTTTCTACTTGCAGAATATAAGAATGACCAGTAAAATTCTATGTAGAATATTTCAAAAACATATAATACTTTTTTGTTAATGTTTTTATAGTACGACAAAAGGAAATTTATATAAAGTTTACGGGTCATTAAAAAATGGGAAAAATGTCTGCCTGACTAAAGCTACAGTTTAAAACCAAATACTAGTTTTTTTCTATAAATTCTTCAATTATTTACAATAATTTTAAATGAGTTTTATCATAATATATTGTTGTACATTTAGCCAAAATAACAACTTCAAATACAGACAATATCAAAAGAAAATAAATGCTATATTTACCTACATCACACAGCAAATTTAAAATTTGGACTTCAATATCTTTCTTATTTGGAGGAATTTTTAATTCGGATTTTCACACGCGGTATACATATTTTTACGTACTTTAAGAAAAAAAAAAATATATCGTGGTTGTGGAACAGCCTATTGTTAACACCGAATGAAACTATTGACACCACCTATAGAAAATTTTGTGTACAACGTATTTCTTAAGTCACAGAATTCAATCTATTCTAGTAAGAGTTAAAAATTCGGACATGAGCCGCAGTCCGGCAAGTGGGCGAATGAATGATTGCTTGAATAGCCCTCTGTAATGGGTTTCATACTATTTTATATGTTTCGGATTTAATTTAAAATAAAGTTTCCACTAAAGGAATTTTTAGCAGAATTATTAATTTGGAACAATAATTTGCGTTTTTATTTTTTACGCTGTCTAAATATTTTGTGTATTTAATGCAGTTAAAATAACAAAATGTCATCAAAATCGTTTAAGAAAAGCTCATTCTATCATCAATAAGCCAATAAGCGTACTAGAATATGTCGTTCTTATTTCTGAATAAAAAAAATCTTTTTTATATTAGTCAAATGCTTTCATCATTTAATTTTCTTATCTTCATTGCAAAACCTTGATTTCTGGATCAAAACAAACTCTATTTCGATTAACTTCGAACAAAAATCTAGCTCATTCTTTGATAATTCCCTTTGCAGACAATTTTCCCTTTAAATATTTAAAAGAAAACATGAAATATCACTCACCCATGACTTGGACTTCGAGTGTCTGCCTGGCAGTGTATCCTTGAGGGTTCCTTGCGACGCATGTGTAGGTAGCTTGGTCAGAAGATCGTTCTACATTTTCGATGATGAGGGTTCCGTTCGGGAAGACCTTCTGCTTGCGGTTAATCGGGAGTGCACGGCCCTCTAAAAGAAAAATACAAAAAATAATAACAAATGTATTTTTTAAAATTATGTAACAAAGTGTTCTCAAACGGCTTGGTATAAAGTCAGTGACCTGTAAATACATAATAGACCGGCGACTCCTATATCTTTACAATGATAGGGACTGTATCCAGTTAACTGCCGTGATGGAGAGGCCTCTTTCTAATAGTGACAAGTACGCATGCGTCAGCTAGTACGACAAATTGACGATAAAGATTAAGAAGAAATTACATTTTGTTAAGCTTGGCATTATTTGTCATTTCCATTTGTGATTCAATTTAATCCCATTAGATTTATGCTTAAATACATTTTCCCATTAGATACATGGATACAATGTGATCAAATCTGCTAGGTCCAGCTATAAACAAAAGTTAGAGACATTGACTGGTAGTGCGAGCTCGGTTTTAACTAAAACACTGTTTTAAGAAATGCCAAATTTCATTATTTAATAACAAAAATGAATAATAACAAATTTATCAAAATATGATTTTTAAGCAGAACATAGTATGTATTCAAACAAATATTTTTTAAGAAATCATTCTTTAAACATAAGGATGAAATTAAATATTGAAATTTGAATTTGGCATTTCTTAAAACAGCGTTTTAGTTAAAACCGAGCTCGCACTACCAGCCAGAGAGCCTACAAGTCAGGTGGGTTGCATTTTTGGTAAATACACTCATGTTATTCAAGACACTGGTCCATTATGTATATACAGGTCACTGTATGCATTGCCTTGTTCATTTCTTATTTCGTTCTTTTTCTGAATGTTCAAATCTTGACCATGAAGTTGGAGCAGATGAACTTCGTGCGCTCACAATTTAAAAAGTACACTCCGCAGTACAAATTATAAATAAAAACACTACCACTAACTCAACATATTCTAATTCAATAAATTATTTTCATTTATAATTTTTATTCCGCAGCGTACTTTTTAACTGGTAAGCGCGCGAAGTTCATCTGTGTCAACTTCATGGTCAAGTTTTGAACGTTAGGAAACTGAACGAAATAAAAAATAAACAAGGCGATGTGTCACCAATATGAAGATGCGTGCGAGTGATAAATGAAAACATATAATTTCTGTTTTATTATTTGTTGTCATGGAAAAAAAATGCTGTATAACTGAGATTTCGAGTAACCTAATCTAACTGTGGTATGTATATATTTCTCTGACATACCTCTTTCCCAAACGATGCTATCAATCGGGTAACCAGCAACCGGGCAAGTAACCACCAACATTTCTCCAGCAACAATGGCCTGTTTGTCCATAGCCCGAATGAAAGGAGGTCCATAAACGTTGATCCTGGCAGAATGTTCAGCAGTTCCTACTTTGCTTCCGGCGATACATTTGTAAAGTCCTCCATCGTTCGTATGCACAGAGGTTATATTCATATGCGACACTACATCACCATTAACCGTCACGTATTGTCCAACTTGAAGCCTAAACGTGAAAATAATAATTAATATCTTTAAAAGTATATTTATTAATCATTTTTTGCCTGTCAGAATTAGTGAGTTTCTTTCCATCCAATTCCCAGATGATTTCAGGAGTAGGATTTCCACTAGCAATACACTTGAGCATAATTCCAGGTCCGGGTTGCTTGGTTTCTTCAGGGAACGCATATTTGATTTGTGGTGGTTCGAATCGTCCTCCAAGTCGTAATTCGGCAGTGGCTTCCGCAGATTCTTGATCATTTCGGACGAAACATTGGTACATGCCGCGGTCTTCTTTCTTAACACTTTCAATGCGCAGGATTCCATCGTGGTGGTTCATTTTCTTTCCTGGAATAAAAAAATGATAGATGTGCGTGTGCTGCCAACTTTAAATAACTAGAGCATTTTAAAGTCAAATAAATTTGAATGCCATTTTTATGTTTTAAATTTAAAGTTTCTAATTGTCGAATTTAGTTCGCCTACTCAAGGTGTCGAGAAGAGGGATAAATCATGTTCATAATTCTTTTGATTTTAACATTTATTTGGACGTTTCGAAGGTCCAAAAACCTTCAGCATTTTACATTATTGTCTAAGTTTTTACATTTGATGTTTTGTGGTAAGATGTGTTCTCTTACAAAAACCCCGTAAATTTGATAAGAGGTAAGAGGACACATCTTACCACAAAACATTAAATGTAAAAACTTAGACAATAATGTAAAATGCTGAAGATGGAGGTTTTTGGACCTCCGAAACGTCCAAATAAATGTTAAAATCAAGAGAATTGTGAATATGATTTATCCCTCTTCTCGACACCTTGAGTAGGCGAATTAAGTTCGACATTTATAATCTTCATACAAGGTACCAGAAATTAGAAAAAAAAAAAAAATTAAATTTAAAGATAATAGCTGCAACTTATTCTTTTAATAATGGAAATGGCTAGTCCCGATGTCAGGATCGTGTTTAAAAAATTAAAATCTCGAAAAGGCGTGGCTTAACGTTAACGACCATCCCAATAACACACAATTGCAATTTGCAAGAGCGCAGAGCGCATCTTGCGGCAAAGCATAGAACTAAAGGTTGCTATGGTTACCACTACCAAACAAAGATCTGTCATCAGCCATAGACCTACCTATACACTCCAGCCATCGTTTTAGTTGAATAATCTTCAATATTATCAAACAAAAAAAGTTGCCCGACGCACATCTTGTGGTTTTAAACTCAATTTATTGAACACAACGAACAAATCACAAAGAATTAGGTTTACACTGAAGGTCAGATGCATACAAAATGACAGATAGAATCATGAAGCGGGACGTAAGACAACGAGGGGAGATTTGTATGGAAGCATGATCTTCTATCTCTCTCTTGCACGTGATGTCAATAGACACTTACAAAATTGACGTCACTGCAAGAGAAATATAGAAGGTCATGCATACAAACAAACCTCCCCTCGTTGTCTTGCGTCCCGTTCCCTGTTCCTATCTGTCATTGTATTCGCATCTGTTATTCAGTGTTAAACCTAATTCTTTATTGTGATGTGTACGTTGTGTTTAATAAAAATGAGTTTAAAACCAGAAGATGTGTCTGGGGCAACTTTTTTGTTTGATAATATTCAACTAAAACGATGGCTAGAGTGTAAAGTCTACGGCTGATGACAGGTCTTTGTTTGTACGGGGTAACCATAGCAACCTTGATTTCTATGCTTTGCCGTTAGAGGCGCTCGTGCAAATTGCAATTTTGTAAGTGTCTATTCTGTAAGTGTCTATTAGATGCAGTTTACGCAATTTCTCTAGAAATACTTATTTGGAAAACTCGGACCGAGTTCCTTGCGTTAGGTTAGGTAATTGTTGTTATATTTAGAAAAGTTGAACATATTCTTTGGAACCTCCTTGCGATTTAACGTAGAAATAAATGTAGGTCTTACTGTTTTTTTTTTTTATTATTACAAAAAGTAATCTACAGGACGTTTCGGTAAGAATTAGCCCATCATCAACAAAAATGAAGAATGTAAATATAACAAACAAAATTGGAACATATCTTCCTTTTACAATATTTAAATTTTATATTTAAAATCCAGGATCTATTTATAATCGTAAGCAAAAACGATGTAAAACAGAAGTGTTCTACATTCTTCATTTTTGCTGATGGGTTAATTCTTACCCGAAACGTCATGTGCATTACTTTTTCATAATAAAATATCCTCGAACAGTAAGAACTATATTTATTTCTACGTTATATTTAGAGAAATATACAAGATAAAAAGCTGTTCAATAATGGTCCTGAACGTTTCTAGTATTAAATAACGCCACATCAACATTTTAATTTTTTAAAACGATTCCACGTTCGGGACTGTAGTCACGTTCTTTAATAATATTCTGGAATTTTATTAAATTTATAATATTTTCAACGCAACGAACGTTTTAATTTATTTAGATTTAATGCGGATTTCCAAGATTTTTTGATTTTTGTCATATGTTAAAATTTAGATTATTTTATTTTTCCAATAAATTAATAATACCCGAAACAAAAAAATTTGTAAAGTTATTAAAATGTATGTGACGAAATGGTCCTAAAAGAGAGAGATACTGCTTATCCACTGTAAGATAGAAGTAGAATGACAAAAAAAGTAGAGTGATTTTTTTTTCTGTTGACAGTTTGATATAAAAAATAAATGTTAACATCTCCTTACCATCCTTGAGCCAGGAAATGGCCTTGATAGGATTTCCTTCAAAGTTGCAGGTAAAAACAGCTGGCCTTCCAAAATCAATTGTCTGTACTTCAGGTTCAATGGTAGCCTTCAGTGGTGCAGTGACGGTTAAGACGGTTTCAACGGATTCTCCTCCAACAGAATTATTTACGACGCACAGATATTTTCCGCTGTCTTCAACTCTTGCTTCTTTGATGATCAGAGTACCGGATACTTGTTTCACACGGTCGTTCAAGGCAACGGCTTGTTTACGGGTAGTTCCGTCAATGAATTTGTACCACCTGAAAAAAGAAGAAGAATATGAGAAGAAAGAATTGTGAATAAGAAGAGAAGAGAGCAAAAATTTGATAATGAATTTAATTTTTTAATTTGAGTTGGTTGAAATATATTTTTGATTTCTTCTCATTATATTGTATTGAATTGTTTGTAAACAGTTCTCAAAATACTATTACTTTAATAATAATTAATATTTTAGCATTTTTCAAAACGCGGGAATATATTTAATAAAATAGATTGAAGAGAAATATAGAAAATATAATCAAAACATATAATACAGTCAGGAAAAATTGACTTTGTCGGGTCCTGCAATAAAACTATAAATATTATAATTATGACAAAGTGGCATATCGCTCATTGTTTGCTTTATAATATTGGTTGCCAACGGACCATTATTTGCGCCAGTCTGTTCACTGTTCATACTTGAATGGTTTCTCTACCTGTATACCTGCTCAGTATTAAAATAATATTACTGTTCCTTTAACATAAATGCTATTTTTTAGTGATGTGCCAACTAACCTACTACTGACTATTCGACTATTTTAGAAGCCGAATTTCAATCATCACTAAGGCCCAATCTTACTATCTCTGGTTAAAATTTTAACTGCCAGAGTTAAATAAACAATATTAAATCGGATTATTGACAGCAATATAGATTCGTCATTTGACATTTCATTTCGTTTTTGTTTATTTAACTGGTAGTTAACATTTTAAGCAGAGATGGTAAGATTGGCCCTAAGAGATATTCTTCACTGAAATTCGCTAGTTTCCAATGTAGTGTCTGTCTCAAATGTGCCTTTGCCTGACATTTCTTCATCACAATCTGCCTTTGATTAATAAAATAGTAAAATAATTACAAATGTATTTATTAATAACTTGTAATCTTTCCTATATACAAATCTAAAAAAGATTTTTTAATTGGTTTTGGTTTAGAGTTTTCTTTTTGCTAAATCAATCTCATAGCAAAATATATTTTTACTAATTAATTAACTATCATAGCTTATTAGCAAATACTAATAGGTCTTTTTTTGGCGACTAAAAAAGTGGCCGAATAGTCGGCTTAACCGATTAATAGTCGGCTTAACCGATTAATAGTCGGCTTAACCGATTAATAGTCGGTACATCTCTACTATTTTTGTTTGAAATAAGTTCTTATGGGAATGAATACTGCCGTTCCAAATATTATTTCAAACAAAAATAGCGTGTATGCTAAAGAAATTATAAGATTATTTTACTATACACAGCAGGTAGAGGAATCATTCATTGCAACAGAGCGGCACAAATAGTGGCCCGTTGCCATCCAATTTTATACAGCCATCCGTGAGCGATATGTCTCTTTGTCATAATTACGATATTGATAGTTTTATTGCTGGACTAGACAGAGTAAATTTTTCTGACTATAATTATTAAAGAAAAACAAACATGCTTACTTTTTATTTGCACAGTAATATTATCTTGAGAACTTAATATACCGAATGAAATGTGATATGACGAACAAATAAAATTAAAATCATAATTCACAGTAGCACTGATTCTATTTGAAATTGATATTTGTAAATGAATTAAAAAGCGGATTACCTTTATTTGAACAAAGATTATAACATTAAATTACTCTTGTATTTCAAAGTATATTTGAGAAAGAATTATTAATAAAACTAACGATTTTATACCTAAGAACTTAACGTCATTAAGAAATAAAAATGGATTTTCTATATTCGAATAAGTACCTTCTTAAAAATAGAAAACAAAACATATAGAGAATAGATTTTCTTACATAAACCTCGTTACCTGATAAGTGGAACCGGGTACCCTTGTGCAGGGCAAAAAGCAACAACACTGTTCCCTATAGAAACTTCTCGAACATCGATCGTTTTACTTATTACTTTCGGACGTACTGATCCAGTCGGTTCTATATAAATATTTTATTTACTTGAAATCCTTTCATTATAAAAGTTTAAATTGGTTTAGGATTTATACCCCTCGAAGACCACACAAAAGGAAACAAGTATAAAAACAACCAAACGTTTTAAAAAATCATAACAACTGTTGAACTCAATATTTATATTGGAACGAGATAAGAAACTACGTTTTTGTAACAGAAACACAGCGAGACGAGAAATATAGCTTCAAAATAATTATTTAAGTATTAATGGTAGTAAGTGCTTCCTACCGGTTGAGGATGATTTTGGAGATCTCGACCAATACATCCGATACTGATGGAAGAATACTTATTGTTAAAAAAGATTCGAAAATTTTTTTGGTTATCATTTTTAAAGTAAGCTTTGATCATTGTTATATTTATTTGATTCAATTTTGACGTTTTAAACTGTCATTATTAACTCCATAGCAACAACTATAAATAACACTTTTTTCACAAGTGAATTAAAAAATTTAAAATCACTACATTATTTTTAATTCACTCTGCAACAAATAATGCATTTAAAATAATATCAGGTACCAAAATAACGCACTTACCATAATATTTATCAGATATTATTATGCAGCCATTTTCATTATTTTTCACGGCACAAATGACAGACAATACAGCGTTTTAAATAGATGATTTGACGTCTATCAGCGACGATTGTCATGCTCAGCCTCAACTGATCAGTTTTTTTTTATTTTGTCAAAATTAAATATTATAATGGTTTTTATTATTATTTCGTCAAAATTTAATTAAAATATTGTACAAACCACGTGAGCTAAGAATGTTTACTCTCTTGAAGAAATTAACTCACGCCCATACGGGCTCGTGAGCTAAATTTTCTTCTCATGAATAAACATTACCTTAGCACACTTGGTGTGTAAATATCTATTATTTATTACTAATAGATAAGTGATGAATTATCAGAAGGCGGAGGCGGTCAGTAAATAAAAACAACGATCACTGCTTACTTTAAGGTCCGATATTTTCATCTCTTGTTAAATTGAGAGTTAAGTTAACTGTCGGTGGCATCGAACAATTGACACGTGTAATTTATCTATGTTGTGTTTTCTTTTAACTGACAGTTAAATTAACTGGCTGTTTAACCGGAGATGAAAATACCGAGCCTAAAAATGACAACCAAAATTTTTTAATATGTCTAAATAAAATCTTACTTTTTTAATTAGGAGCGTTGATCGTGCAAAAAACGCAATAAGCATTGCGGTAAGTAAGTGTTCTTCTACCGATATCGGATGTATTGGAGATCTCTACTTCGTCTCAATCTCCAAAATAATTTATAAATAAAGCCTTACTGCCTTGTAAACTCTATCGCTAAACATTAAAAAAAAAAGATCGTGCAAAAAAAGTAGTTTTGTCATTTCGCAATGTCACATCAATATCAATTTTCTACCTCTAGCCATGCTATTTTTCTTCTCGTAATTTAGAATGTGTATAAAAGGCTAGGTATGCACAATCATAATGTCCATACATCGCCCTGTTAATCTCTAGTTTTGTTCACGCGCTCACAATTTAAAAACTACACTCCGCAGTAGAAATTATAAAAAGAAAAATACTACCAATAACCAAGAAGTATAATACCAATAACACAATCTATTTTGATTCAGTAAATTATTTACATTGGAAGCGCGCGAAGTTAATCTGTGCCAGTTTCATGGTCAAGATTTGAATGTAATGAAACTGAACGAAACATGAAATGAACAGGGCGATGTATTAGAACGATGCGTATGTTCCCTGTACAAAATACGAAAAATAAATAAATAATAATATATCATCTTTTCCTTATTACTACTAGAAGCTGAATTAAGATTTACATTTTGATGTATTATATTCGAACGATTAAATGAAATTAGATTCAGACTCCCATGTTTTTTATGCCTTCCTACCTCATAAGGGGAACAGGAAAAGCTTGTGCATCACAAACTAGAGCAATTTTCGAATCTAATTTTCCTGATAATTTATTCCACCCATCTCCAGTAACTCTTGGAGCAATTCTACCCGTAGGTTCTATCAAAAATCATCAAAATTATCAACATGCACTTACTTAAAGACTGGCACAGGGTACCCAGTGACTTCACAAACAATAACAGTTGAACGTTTAAGGGGAACGTCCTGTACGATGCTGCCATCTATACGGCGACCGGAAGACCGTGGGGGGACGTTATTCGTTGGTTCTGAATGAATTTATGAATTACACACTAAATATACTATTTTTGTTTGAGAGTGTACCCCTTGGACTATTGTTCATATAAAATAAATAATAAGGGAGGTAAGTGTATGAAGGATTCTTAAGGACTTACCGGAAAATGGGAACAGGAAATCCGGTGACTTGACAGGTTAGCCACGCGGTTCCGGTTTGGGGAATAAAGAGGACTTTCCAACCTTCAAATTTTTCGTTTTCTTTTTTCGGTGGAACGTTATTTGTTGGTTCTGAAAACACGAACCAATGAAAAACTAACACTTATAAAAGTATAAAAATAATATAAGGTAAATCGCGATAAATATAAAATATATAACAAATTAATAATAGGGCTGTAGCAAGAGTTTTTATATGCCTTCTAAAAAGTAAATTTTCAAAAGTATTATTCTTTAAAAAGCTTGAAATTTGCAAATATCCCGAAGTATCCATTAGATATTTTACTATTGAAATTTGTGTAATAGTTTGAAATATTCACATTATATGAACTAGAATGTGACGTCAAAGTTCGTACAGCTTTACACGTCGCCTACTTTTATTTATATAAATAACGTAGTTAATGGACAAACTCCTATTGGCTAGGACTGACGTGCTGTATGTAATATGACGTCACAGGAGTGGGGAGTTGGTTTTCATGACTATTTCTAGCGCCAATCTTTTTATTTAATTATTTACAAAAATAACAATTTTTTTTATACTATGAAAAATATTGTATCAATTTGCATTTAAAATACTTTTTGAAAAATGCGAAACTGGATCATTATTTTAATTTATTTAATTATTAACACAGATGAAATGAGAATTTAAAATTCATTTAATCCCCAATCATTAGCTAATATATATTTCATTTCTGATTTCTGGATGTGCCAATGTAATATAACTTGCAAATTTTAGTAGCTTGTGACCCTTTAAAGACACGGATTATCTTTATTACCGTCACTAATTTGGTGGAGGCGCGTAGTATTACTTAAAAAAACTTACATATAAACTGGTACAGGATAACCAACAACATCGCATGTAATAAAAACTTGTGAATTGACTGGTGTCCGTACTATTCTTCCGCCTGCGTATTCTAAACCCAAAGATTTGGGTTTGATATTATTCGTAGGTTCTGTAAACATATACGAAAAATGGTACCACTTATATGCTTTATATTTGACTTTGCCTGAATATGGGAAAGATTCCGTTGAACAATAAAGATTTAGTTTAATCTTGAACCATTATAATATGTATTACAAAAATTAATAAAATATTTAAAAAAATTAAAACAAACAAAATTAATAACGAAGTGATAAAACACAGCTGCTAACTAAAATTAAGGTAGATAATTACTCTTTTCGGAGCTTGTAGTTCGAAAATGGTGGGTTTCCGGATATGAGTTTATTAGATAAAGTTAGTATATTTTGCTTCTCTTACATACCCTATAAATTTATTACACGTATTCATTAATACCCTGTACATAGACTTCTTTTAATCTTTAATCAATATAAAATGTATTAAATTAAAAACTTACTGATATAGAGGTGCAGGATATCCAACTACATTACATATAATGACAGTTTGTGAATTGATACCCGATCGAAATAATTTCCCACCGGCGTATTCCTCTCCAACTAACTTTGGAGGGATTTTACCAGTTGGTTCTATATAAAATATTCACAAATATTTAGAAATTCAACATTTAAGATCAAAAAGACATTTATAAAATCAGACTACCTGAATGTTTGAATAGTGAGAGACATTAATAACTAACTATGACAGTGAGACATGTATAAACCTTGATGAAAAATGGTAGAAGCATCAGATACTGTACAATAACTTACTTATAAATAGGAGCTGGATATCCAACAACATTGCATGTTATAACAACGTAAGAGTTTTTCGCAGAAAGTAAAAGTTTTCCGCCTACGTATTTTTCGCCGATAGCTTTTGGAGGTATATTGTTCGTTGGTTCTACAAGAATAATAGAATACGGCTATCAAAATAATATATTTGTAAATCAGACTTTGCCTTTTGTGTTGGAATATGGAAATAAAAAATGAATTTCAAAAAATTATATTGTTGCCGCAAGACCAAGATTGGTCTTGGTCATGTCTCGACTCGTCTTGGTCTTGTCGAGTCAAGATCATCATTTTGGTTTCTACTAAAAAGTCAAGACGAGATGAGACCAGAAACGAGTCTTGTCGAGAAAGTCTCGTCTAGATATGACTGACTGGAATTTTTTAAAATATATTTTCTAAAAATTAAAAGCTATGCTGAAAATACTATTTGAAAATTCGTAAAAACAAGAATAATATTAATTTTTCAAATTAATTCTAAAAAAACCGTTATGTTTCTTAGAATTGTGCAAAAATGCCGACAATGATTTAAAGACATTAGGGAAAACCCGGTTTAAAACAACCATATTGTAGTATTGTAGACTTTCAACAAATGTGTTCATTATTCACCAACTCATCTCACTCAAATCATGAATACAATAGTTATTTATGATATACGTGTTAAAAGAAACAAGACACGAAGCGGAGTGGTTCAAACCTTCGATAAATAATTTAATTATTCTTTATGATTTTTAAGTAAACTTACTTATAAACGGGTACAGGATAGCCCACAACATTGCAAGGAATAACAGTTTGAGTATTTCTTGAGGCAAGAATAAATTTACTACCAATAATTTTTTCGCCTGATGCTTTTGGTGATATATTATTTGTTGGTTCTACAATATAATAATGTTAATATTTTATATTATAGTAATTCAGACATTGCCTTTTGTTGGAATACGGTGCACCAAATACAAGAAAGATTAGAGGACATGATAAATTATCATACATAAATGAATAAACATAAACAATTAAGAATTTCACAGATATTCCACAAAAATGTAACGTACCCTTAGTTAGGATAATATTAGGTATGGGAATTATAGTAAGTGTACAAAATTTTAGAGCGCAGAATATGGTAATTCTTACTTGAAGACCGGTACTGGGTATCCAACCACATCACACGTTAAAAAAATCTGCGATTTCTTTGGAATCAAAATAATTTTTCCTCCATCGTATTTTTGTCCCGGCGATTTCGGCGGTATGTTATTCGTTGGTTCTAAAATATTATAAACATTTTGTTTATATATTTTCCTTTATACAAGGTGTTTCTATATAGTACTAATCACAATGAGTAAAAAAGCTTAATCAACATGGGACCGATCTTCAATAGTTTCCGAGATATAAGCCAAGCAAAAATGAGTTTTTACGGGATTTACCTCAGCTATCTCGAAAACTATTACAACTTCGATTAAACGTGATTTTTTGTTTACCTTTGAGAGGTAAAAAAAAAATAATTGTATCAAGAAAAATGTTTTAGCGAATTTGACCTATACAGTGTGTCTCAATAAGCTTGCTCACTATTGGTAACTTTTTTAGTTGAAGAGGTACGAGGTTAGTTAAATGAGCAAAATTGTGCTATTTTATATTAGAAAATTGGTCATGTAGACAAAATGAAAATTGTGTCAGCGGTTCCCAAAATTTGGGACAGAATATATATTTTTTAAATGAACTATATATTTTTTTATTATTTTATTAGAAAGAGTATTTTTTTCTCTTTTCAATAAGGTAATGTTGTTTATGTACAATTTTTTCAAATAAACGAGTTATTTACGTTTAAAGTTAAAAATTATCTTTTATTGGTTTATGTCAAGTAAACTATGGAAACAATTGCCTTTTATAAAATTATTATTTTATTAATTTATTTTACAGAAATAACAAAATAAAGAAAATATTCAAATTGAAAGCCATTATTTCTTTCGCACATTTAAACTCTTTTGGAAAGAGAGCCGACCGTTCTACGTAACTGGTGTCTAGATATAACTTTCCATATAGCACGATCATATCTAACTTTTCTTCATTTGTAAAGTTATTAAACATTATTAAACACAGAGAACTTTACGGGAGAAATTATTAAGCGTCAAACAAACAAAGAATCAATTGTTTCCATGGCTTACTTGACTAAAAAACTAATAAAATAGTTTACAAAATTTAAATTTTTAACCGTAAATAACTCGTTTATTTGAAAAAATTGTACATAAACAACATTACCTTATTGAAAAGAGAAAAAAATACTCTTTCTAATAAGATAATAAAAAATATATAGTTCCATTTAAAAAATATATATTCTGTCCCAAATTTTGGGAACCGCTGACACAATTTTCATTTTGTCTACATGAGCAATTTTCTAATATAAAATAGCACAATTTTGCTCATTTAACCAACCTCGTACCTCTTCAAATAAAAAAATTACCAATAGTGAGCAAGCTTATTGAGACACCTGTATATAATTTTCAAATTAACTTCTTAACTATTGTAAACTAAAAAAAGTGTTTCATATTCATTTTATTGTATTTTTATTGTCTATTTACTGGCATAGACAAAGTTGTTTGATCACTATCTTTGTTAGTTTTCTTAGCTTCTAATACAAAATGACTTCTTTCTCGGAAACATTTGAAGATCAGACCCATGTCTATTAAGCTTTTTTGCCCATTTTAGTTACTACTACCCTTAAAATATGTGACCCAGGTTTAGAAACACCACGCATAACGCTCATAAACTTGTTCTATTACAATCAGACTTGCCATTATGTTGAGATAGAAACAGAAAGTCCCCCTACATTCATTCGCATACATTAAACTCATGTACAATGTGCAAGATAAGTACTGTGACCGAGTTTTAAAACTCATCTGTCAAACTTACATGAAAACTGGGACAGGGAATCCCACAACAGGACAAAGCAAAAACATTGGCTCTTTTAGATTTGCCAGTAAAAGCGTGAATCCTATCTTTTTGTCCAGTGCTTTTGGAGCGATATTATTGGTCGGTTCTATAAATAAAAAGAGACAATACTATTTATCGTACTCACTTATAAACTGGGACAGGGTACCCCACGACTTGGCACATCAAAAACACGGTTTCTAACTGCTTGGTGGACAGAATCGAGAAGCCGTATTTACTGTCCAACGACTTTGGAGCAATGTTATTAGTCGGCTCTGAAAATATGAAAACTCTTTAAGATTTCTTATCAGGAGAAATTATAAACTTTTCATATTTTCAGAAACAGACTCACTATCCCAAAATGTAATTACGAATAAAAAATCATTTGGCGGTGAATATTTTGAGAAGATGAGAACATTGTTCTTGAACTATGCAATACGCATACCTATAGTTTTATTCTGTAAGCAGAATAGTATTTCAATAAAAATGAGTCACTATAGCTTTTTATTATTATAATAAAAATAAAACATTATTTCGTAATAATATAGACCGTTAGTATGAACAAGTGCGATTAGCGAGCAAATGACTAGCATTGGTTTTTTTGTCAATCGTTTATGGGGGATTGCATGAAACACAAAAAAATTACATAACCTTCTTCAAATCACAACTTATGCATTTCTCTACTCCGCAAATCTAGTCCATGAAATTGGTGCGTATCGAAATGCTCAAATCTTGACTTATGCACCGTTCGAGAAAGATGGCTGACAAGTACGCTTTGCTGGAATACAAATTGAATCAGAATAGATTGAGTTAAACTCGATTTTTACCTCCCGCCACCCTTGGTTTTAAGGTCCCTAGAATTCGATCTTAACATTTTCACGATGATGTTTGTATATATATATATATATATATATATATATATATATATATATATATATATATATATATATGTACAGTATGTCCCCGGATTGAGTTTACAAGAGGAAAAAAAATTTTGATTTTTGATTTTACGAAAAAATGCCAAGGGAAGAATAATACAGTTATTACATTGAATCTAACAAGATTTTAGTTAGCTTTGAAATATTGACAAATGATTGTTAATTCAAATTTCAGATAAAAGTATTTTACAAGTATGTTGATTTTCGCCGTTATTTTTCTCTGAAATTAGAATTAATAATCATTTGTCAATATTTCAAAGCTAACTAAAATCATGTTAGATTCAGTGAAATAACTGTATTGTTAGGAGGACAAAATACAAAAAAACGTTATAATAAAAGAACCTTACATTAATTAAAAGTTTTAATAACTGAAACATGCGTTTTAATTCAAGCAAAAATTTTTCTTCCCTTGGCATTTTTTCGTAAAATCAAAAATAAAAATTTTTTTCCTCTTGTAAACTCAATCCGGGGACATACTGTATATGTGAGTGTGTGTGTAAATCAGGTAACCGGAAATGGCACTTTACTTGAAGCTCAAAATAGTTTTTTCTTCGAAAAATACCGTTAAATTTTTTGCGATTTACGTTATTATAAGAATTAAAGATTATTAAATTTTCTACAGGTATACATTCATACTTTTTCTACATACATATACTTTGAAGATAAATATATAAAATAATCAATTTTACGAATTCCGGAGCCTATGATTGCACGTCGCCTGGCAACCGTCTTACTCGTCCCAAAATCATGCATTTTTTGTATTAATGAAAACTATTATAAATCCCAGAGCCTATGTTTTAAAGATAAAACACAATTTCTTAGTCACAGTCCAGACATCAAATGTATGTAACTGACAGATAAATGTCACTGTCAAAAAACCTATCATTTCGAATTATTAATAGTAACGTTTTAAAAAGAAAATTGTAATAGTAAATAAAACAATTGTTATATTATAAGAATGCAAAGGAACATAATATAGTCTCCAGCATCAATGAATATGTAGGTATGTATTTAAATTAATAAAAGTTAAAAGAAAAAAATAAAAATAATTACACTAGTTTTAGTTTCACAAGAAAATTGTATTTTTACATTATTGTACAATTTCGCCAGTTGCGGCGTTATCAGAAGTACTGGCGGGAGGTATAGTGCTGGCCAGCTGGCCACAACAGATTTTTATTTAAAAATTATACTCTGGTGGCTACTTGTCAGCCATCTTTGTCGAACGCATAAGTCAAGATTTGAGCATTTTTACGGAGTCAAGAAATGCATATGTCGTGATTTGAAGACTATGTAAAAGTTTACGTATAATGACACGCTAGCCGATTATGTTATTATATTCCAGAATTCAAATATAGTATTTAAAAATGCGTCAAATGCATCTCAAAAATAATGAATTTTTGTTCAAAATATGTTTGTCAATTATAGGTTGGTAGAAATGCACATTTTAAAAATGTACCCCAAAATAAAGTAACAAATTCTTCCCTGTGCAAAAAGTAAAGCGTGCCGTCTATTTTTAGCTACGAATAGGTGATATGTAACTTACTTAAAGACGGGAATAGGGTATCCTGTAACTTCGCACATTAAGAACACGATTTGAGTTTGTCGAATGAGAAGGATTTCGCCCCCATACGAGCGTTTTCCAGGGGCGCGAGGTGGCACGTTATTTGTTGGCTCTGCAACAGAACAGAGCCAACATAGAAAAAATATATTCTCATTCTCTGTTAGCTACAGCGATATTAAAACTGGAAGCGTATATTAAATAAAATACGAATAAATATACCGCAGAAACTTTATAATGTGGTTGAAATTTAATATTAAATTTTGTATTGTAAGACTTTTCAATTTTTACTTTCATAAAAATGTCAACATATGTTCGCCAATTTCTATTAAAATGTAAAATATTTCATAAACAATATATTTAGCCGGTTTACATTTTCAACAAATTATAAATTCTGCACAAATGGTTGTAATAATTGATCAATTGAAAAACAATTAAAGATAATTTCGCAAAAATAAAAATTGTAAAATATACATTTTCCCTTAAGCATTTTTTCTCACATAATGAAACAACATTAATGTATAAATATTGTACAAAATTAAAGGAGTGATTCACCCCTCGCTTGACAACGACAACTAAAAATCCAATTTTTTGTTATACATCAACATGCTTGATTGGGTAACAATTTTAACCAGTCGTTAAAAATTAACCACTGAGTTACAGAGCAGGCCAGTAAGATGGTCAAATTTTGACTAGTGTAACATAAATCAATTAGGTGGCTATGGTAATGTGGTATTCAAGCTGCCGTGTCATCATTTTAAAATTTGATAGATCAAATAATGACTTACTTAAAAACTGGAATTGGGAAGCCCGTTACTTCGCACATTAAAAATATTGTTTCCGTTTGTTTGATTAACTTTATTTCTCCACCATCATATCTCTTCCCTGGAGTACGGGGTGGCACGTTACTTGTTGGCTCTGTAACAGACAGAGCCAACATGAAAATTACTACAATAACTAAAAAATCATAATCATCTATGGCATAAAAGCCTCAAGTACCCTAGGTACTCGTTTCGTGACCGACAGTACCTATTAAGTGTAGTTGGCATATTTAATACGTGCGACAACTACTGTTTGCTATGCTACCAGTGCGACAGCGAAAATACTCCTACAGCTAGTTCCATCTATATTTAATATGGATAAATGGTCAGGTCGTCGCATGCGAGTGCGATTAATGTCTGATATGTTAGCATTTTAACTACTATACAGTGTGTCCCATTTATAGGTGCCACCATTGGGATTTCGAGAACTATAAGAGATACGATGTCGGTTAAATGGAACTTTTTGTGCGCCTTTGGGAGGCGATTTCAGATGTGCTTTTGTTTTTCCAAAAATTTTCATAGGGTACTAGATAATGGCGAAAAACTGAATATTGTTGATTTTTACCTTCCGTCACCTTTAGGTAAGGAAGGTATTGTCTTTGGTCAAAAAATTCGGTGGTGAGTTTTTAATGAATAAGCACGTTTTAGGGTCCCTACAATACGAATTTACTATTTTTAAGATGATGTCTGTATGTATGTGTGTGTGTGTGTGTGTGTGTGTCCGTGTGTGTGTGTGTGTGTCCGTGTGTGTGTATGTGTGTCCGTGTGTGACAAATTTTTCTCCGACGATAACTCCAATACTACAATTCTAAAAATTATAATTCTTTCGTATTCCTCTTCTGTACATCCATATGAAGAGTTGATTAGATTTTGGTTATAATTGATCCACCGGAAGTACCCTTATTTGAAGTTTTTAGCAGTTTTTCTTAAAAAAACGCAGTTAAATATTATTTTTTGACATTTTGTTATTATATTTATTAAAGAAAATACTCTTCTCTATATGGTTTGATTATTCATTTTCCTTCATATTCAATAGATGTAGAGTTAAAGCATTATAAAGAAATTAATTTTCAAAAATTAGTCAGCTTTGTTATTTTATCATGGAAACAGCTGACATAATTATTCAATAAAATTTAATTGACAGATGTCAGTTGCAAGTGCAAAACCAAATATGGAAAAAAGTATAGGATCTAAAATTGGTATGTCATAGTGTTGCTCGCAAGTGACACGCAGAGAAAGGCCAAAGAGAAGATGGAAGGACATTACATAGTGTAGTTTATGTTATAATTTTATTGGATTTATAGAACCTTTTCAAATGAACTTTTGGTATGGAATTTGTAAAAAATAGTATGTGTTCGTTTTACATGATATTATATAGAATCTGTTCCAAGGACCTTTTGGTATGGGATTTGTACAAAATACATGGAATTGACGGAAGGTTTTGTGCTGGCCACAACAGATTTTTTCTTTTTCAAATAACTTCTAAAATATTTTTTTCTCTTTTCAATGATATAAGGGTTATTATGTTTTATATTTGTTTTGCCTTCAAAGTTATTATTTTTTCCTTATTTTTACCTCCCGCTACCCTAGGTAAGGGAGGTATAGGGATCGTGCTAAAAATCGGATATAGAGATTTTAGTGAATAAGCACGTTTTGATGTCCCCTGAATCCGATTTTAACATTTTTACAATGATGTCTGTAGGTATGTATGTGTGTGTGTCTCTCTGTGTGTGTGTGTGTGTGTGTGTGTGTGTGTGTGTGTGTGTGTGTGTGTGTGTGTGTGTGTGTGTGTGTGTGTGTGTGTGTGTGTGTGTGTGTGTGTGTGGATCTTGTGGACACGATTACTCAAATACTATCAATCAGAAAAATTTGAAATTTTGTATATCCATTCTATACTAATGTGGGAAGAGCTCATTAGTTTTTAGTGTATATCGGATAACTGGAAGTATCACTCATACAAGCTTTTAACAGTTTTTCTTGTAAAAAATTCGTTGAATATAATTTTTTAGCAACTTTTACCAATACAAATTGAATATAATGGCACAATCTTCAATTCTACGATAATAGCATTTAGTAAATAACTTGATAACTTTATATTATATTATAAAATAATTTATTTTTGTACATCACTTTGCCTCTGCGCAATTTTCATTAAAATTAATAATGAAACCGTGTTAAGAAGAATTTAGTAGTTTAAATATGATTCTAATGAAATTAAGGTTTGTAAAAATAATATATTTTCCATCATACATAAATATTAGATATACAGGATAATTCGATTTAAGTTTGATGTTTGCAGCATTATATATCAAACAGCTCTCAATAAGAACGTGATTTCAAAGTGTCAAATAATAGTTTGCAACTACACATTTACGAAATGGATAATGTACGGCGAAGAATTTACACAGATTGCGTTTTCGAGCATAAGGAAGTTGGTGATGATTTTGACAATAATGAGTGTGTGACGATTTTTCCTTAAAATATATTAATAATCCAAAACTTCGCAAAGTTGGTAGGTATTTAATACTCTTATATAATTTGAAACAACATATTAGATTTTGACTATATATGATAAACCGGATGTAGTACTTAATTTGAAGCTCTAACATATTTTTCAGGAAAAACATAATAAAATATAATCCAAAATTTCGTATTACAAACTTTTCGATTTATTGAAACAACAAAGTAGATTTTGTTTAGAAACGATCAATCGGAAGTGAAACTTTACTTAAAGCTCATTGCTATTTTAAACATGGAATTGGCGGGAGGTCATGTGCTGGCCACATCAGATTTTTTTATTAAATTTACAATTATTTTGAAAATATTTCTAGATTTATATTTAGAAATAATCCTTGTATTTAAATAATTTATTTCGTTACAAAATTTTGCTCAAAACTGGTATTAAATTAATTTTTATATTTTGTATCAGGTCGCCCTTTGCACATTATAATGTAATTTGTAATTATAAGTCTAGAATGAAAATATTAAGTAATAAAGGCATAAAATAAATTATATCGATCAAAAACAATATAATTAATTAAAATAATAATGTTTTTTTGGGATATAATAAGAAAATCAGGAAAATAAAGAGAAAAATTTAATTTTAGGAGCAAAACAAATATAAAACATAATAACCCTTATATCATTGAAAAGAGAAAAAAAATAATGATTTTTTGAGACTAAAATCAGATATAAGTTTCATTTAAAAAAATATAAGTTTGTGTTATATCTCGAAAATTTACGGATATAAAAATTTATTTTGTACGCCACTGGTTATATAATCAAAATATCTATCTTTTATATTTGAAACGTTTTTCTCAATTACTAATATTTTAGAAGTTATTTGAAAAAGAAAAAATCAACAATATTCAGTTTTTCGTCATTATCTAGTGCCCTATGAAAATTTTTGGAAAAACAAAAGCACATCTGAAATGGCCTCATCAGATTCGATCAGAACATGCAGAGACACCGCTTTAATGCACACGTCCGCTGTACCAACAATAACTCTAAAATGACCCCATTCTAATCTGTGCTATTATTCCCTACACGACTACATATTTCTAACACCCTACTAGTAGTGTTCAGTGCACGACAATAAAGCTAAGTGTTGTGATATGTGATACTTCGAGGGTTGATAAACTCTGTACGTTATTTTCCGGCACTTAAAGAAATACGAACCTAAAAAGAGGGGTTGGAAAAGCCTGTGCTTGACACAGTAAACTCAGTTCGGAAGAAAGTGGTACTTCTTTTTTTGGGTCGGGGTTGGCAATTCGTGGTTTTGTGCTACTTACAGGTTCTAGAAATTTATTACAACATTGAAGAATGTGGCATAATGCAAGAACAACCAATGTCAACATTTAATACTTTTGGGAATAAATACTTAAATATATTATCACGGCTTATTACTCATTTCTGGGTGTTCCAATTTACTTTTACGAGTATTCGCTGTTTCAATAATGATGTTAAGGGCGTTTATCAGGCGTCACCCAACAAAAGAGAGTACCGCGGTACTTTTAGAAATTAGTGATTAAAATCAACAAGAAACTTTCTATAAAACTGATTACACAGCTAATTTCACATTGGTTGTTTTTGCATTAATCCACAAATATTAACACCATATAAAATTTATGGTCTAAATTCTAAACTAATAAATGTGTAGACTTTGCCTGAATTGGGGTAGTAAAAGAATTGTTTACCTAAATAAGGGTACGGGAAATGCTTGTGCATCACAGGGCAGCACTAAGGGGGAATTTAAAGCCCCCAAAGCTTCACCACGTTTGTCTTTCGGAGGCAGACGAGGTGGGGTACTACTAACAGGTTCTAAATAAAAAAAAAGTTAATCATTTTTAAATTGTATTATATTTTATCAGACTTGCTACTGAATGCTATAAGCCAGCGGTTTTCAAACTGTGAGCCGCGGCGCCCTGATGTGCTTACAGGGGCACCTTCGGCCGTACTCTAATATTTAATATTTTTTCTAAAATTAAAAGTAGCCCACGTGGTTTTTGAATCGGACCCTTGATGTGTTAGATCTAACGGTCGCTGTGTAAACCACTAACCAACCTAACTTTATCAAGTGTGCACTCCAACTGTTTGATGTTGGGACACTGTAAAATTTTCTAAGGACGCCATGAATCGAAAAAGTTTGGGAACCATAGCTATAAGTTATAAATTCATATTTTTAATGGCAAATAATGGGTGTTTTTTTTGCTTAGATAGAACTTATGAAAGAGTTAACTGTCAAACGAGCTGTCATACTGCCTTTACTTTTTGACATTTATGATCGGTATACTGTGGCAAATCTTCATGAATAGACTCACGCTTGAACAACGCTACCAAATTATCCAAATTTACTTTGAAAATCAGTCGTCGATTCGCGCAATTTATAGACAACTTCGTGATTGGCTTAACGGGTTTGTTAATAAGCCAAATTGCCGCATATGGAGTGAGACCAACCCACAAGAGACCTTACAGACTCCATTACATCCAGAAAAATTCACCGTTTGGTGCGGTTTACATTCTGGTGGTTACATCGGACTTTATTTCTTCAAAAATGAGGCCGGAGCTCGCGTTATGGTCAATGGAGATCATTACCGCATCATGATCAATAATTTTTTGTTTGAAAATATGGATGTCATTGATCCGGATGAGATGTGCTTTCAACAGGATGGCGCTACGTGCCATACGGCGACCGCAACCATGAATCAAAATTTGGCGATAAGTTGATTTCGAGAAATGGGCCTGTCAATTGGCCTCCAATGTCGTATGATTTGACAACTCTCGATTATTTCCTGTGGGGCTACGTGAAGTCACTGGTTTATGCTGATAAACCAGCAACAATTGACGCCTTGGAGGCCAACATTGTTCATGTTATTCGTGACATACGGCCAGCAGTGCTCGAAAAAGTGGCTCAAAATTGGACGTCCAGAATGCGCTTCGTCAACAACAGCCACGGTGGCCGTATGCCCGAAATCCTTTTCAAATTTTAATGCCATGCATTGATCTTTCAAATAAACAAAAAATTTTGATTAAAATCTAATTTTTTGTGTTACTTTTTATAATTTGAAGTTCTATCAGGCTTAAAAAAACACGCTGTATAATTTGATAACTTATTAGTCGGAAAATTATAACAATTAATAATATAGTTCTTTTTGGGAAATAAGTAAAAGAAAATTATTTCTTTACCTAAAAAGAGGAACAGGGAAGGCCTGTGCATCACATGGCAGTACTAAGGGCATTTTCAAGTGCCCTAAAGCAGCCCCCCGTGTATCTTTTGGTGGCAGTCGCGGCGGCGTGCTACTTACAGGTTCTAAACAAAATTATACTTAAACGAATACGAATACTTTTTTAATTTTTCAGACTTGTTTTTGAATGTTTGTAGGGCACCTACCTAAAACTGGAGCTTGGAAAAGCTTGGGCTTGACAAAGAAGGCTTATATGAGCCTTAGCTGGTAGGAGAAGGACAGAAAATTTAGCGGTAGGTGCTACTCTTGGAGCTGTACTGCTAACAGGCTCTAGTAAAAATAAATAAAGTTTGTTCATAATTTTGTAGAAAAATGCATTTGTATAATTGTTTCCCGATAAGTTCTCAATATTTTTATAATCAAACTTGCCTGAATTTTCATAGTGTACCCCAATCAATAATATTTAAGTATTGTCAAAAATAAAAAATAATTTTCTTCTTTTGAGATTTAACAGTAATAGTTTTGTTAAGATTTAAACAAAAACTCAGAATGGAAGTGCTCCGAATAGATTTCGTGCAACGATTTTGTATAGGTATGTTTTTTTTATGGGGTCCCGTGGCCGCGTGCCTGAGTGTCTGGTCGCGAACCTGGGGGAACCGGGTTCGATCCCGACAGACACCAAATATTTCCAATTTTAAATGGCATAAAAGTGACCCCTGTGGTGCACTCTCCACACCAGCTATGAGTGCCCGTGAAGTGACGCCTGGTAAGCGCCCACACGGTAAAATATGCCGTGATAATATATTTATTTATTTATTTATGTTGTATAGCTTCAAAAGAAACTTAACGTTTGAGCAAAGTCAAAAATTTGGTGACGGGTTTTGGTGATACTGTCTCGTCATTCATTATCTACCGTTAGTTATTGGTATCTTGAATTTAAAAGTGGACGATGTTCGTTAGATGTTCCCGAAACAGGACGACTGAAAAACTGAAATATGACAATTGGGAGATTCAGAACACTGACACGTGTGGATTGGAGCAGATTTATAATATAGAAATTTGACGAGGGGCTTCAAAACAGGTGTTGTATATCATTACGGGTGACGAATCCTGTGATGTACAACTATTATGACTCCGAAACCAAACAACAAATAAGTGTTTAGATCTTTGAAAATAAAAAATTGTTGAATTTACAAGACTGACGGAGGAGATTCCAAAAACGGAATTTTCGGTATCTTTTGAAAAGTGATTCCAACGAATGACGAAGTGTATTTTGGCTAGGGATGTTTACCATAAAGTCTTTTCTTCAAAAAGTTTTACTAAAAATTTTCAGAACAGCCCTCGTAATACATATCAATAATATTAGTTCAGACATTAAATTTTCATTTCCTACGTCATAATTATCATCTGTTTATTAATGCATCCTTAACCCAATAATAATATGCAAACCTAATTTCCTATGCAGTCAATACATTCAATTTAAATCGTATTGAATGCCATACCATGAATACGTTGTCGATTGAATTATTTACAGATGTATATCAAACAAAGACATGTCGTCGGTGCGACATCTGACGATCGCGGAACCGGAGACGGAAACTAACCTGAACAGCGGAACAGGAAATGCTTGCGCGAGGCATAGCAGGGAGAAACTCTGACCAACACTTCGTTTTAAGGAAACGCTCGTTGCATCTGATGAAAATGTAGGTGATTTTGAACCCACTGGCTCTGGGAAAGAAGAAGAGAAGGAGGAATTCTGTTAGAAATTGTTGCTACTTGCCAGAATGGAATTGTTCAAGAAGAATATCAGCAGAAAATAAGGTACCCCTCCCCCTGGAGTTTTTTATATTTCATAATGAAAAATATACATATTCATGTTTCAAAACATTTTTCGTTTTCAAACAGGAATTGGTAAAGGAAATATGATGAAAGGATATGTTACTTATGGCCGGTTGCAAGTTCCTTAATTTGAAAATATTCCATCGAATTGAAATGTATAATGAATTATTATGCATTGTTACCAAAATTTCGATCTGAATTTTTTTGTTCAAGGGTCATTTAAAATTTAAGCCTTGTTGGTGTAACTTTCCACTAAATTAATAAATAAATATACCACGCTTTATTACCCATTTCTGGGTATGCTAATCTGTTTCTATTCAGTTCAGTAAAGACGTTATGTTATTACCGTCGAGACGATTTACCGGGCGTTAACTCACGGGCTTTCAAAGTTGTTGTGGAGAGTGTACCACAGAGATCACTTTCGTATTATTTAAAAATTGGAAATAATAGAGTATCCATTTAATTAATTTTTGATTTTTTGGTTAGTTTTTTTTTAATAAACATTTTATATCGTTTTATATTTATATATTTAGTGCGAACTTTTTTACAATGAGTGCATAACTAGTTTTCCATTTCCGTCAAATGAGTATGGACTGATGTTCAACTTTTTCCCTTCTCCGCACCCTGTATCTTTCCCTGCGGTGCTGTCGCTTCTTCATAACTTCGCATTTTCCACAATGCCTCTAAATTGACAACAGTGCAGAATTCTCCAGTCCAGACTTATTTGACGGCAAGTAAAGCTAAGTTTTACGTATTTCATTTTTCATTTATATTCTTCGAGTGAACTGGAACCTTACTTTCTTGCACTTACTAGTATCGTCAGTTTTTGCCACTCTAGTTTGTCATATATTTTGAGTTGTAAAAAGGATCAGTATAAGTATAATGGATGTAAAAAAAAATTAAGTCGTCACCGCCCGAATCTTGTGTAGTGATATCCACTGCTACATAACTTCTCTATTTGACAGTGACAGCTATTAAACGTACTGGATTTTTGTAACATGTTTCATTTAAAGTGCACTCCGCATGTATTGTAATAACTAGTGCCGGGCATGACGTCATTAGCTGCACTAAGTGCAAAACTAAACATATAAATGGAAAACGTTATTAGTTATAATTTCGTAGATATATGTGGCAGTATTGATAACTATAAAGCAATATACGGTACACTATTAAACAATTGTGAGAAGACATCTCAAAAACAAACATAATGTAACAATGACAGTATGTAACATATTTAGTTTTATGTAAATAAATACATCGTAAAATGTTTCCCATACGTATTTTTGAATATATGGTACGAGTAGTTCTGCTCTGGTCGATATTTCAAAGAGAAACGTGCATTGAATACTAATGAATACATAAGTTTGCATTAGATTATCACAATTTACATTTACAACCAAAACGTCTTATATAACGAAACTTTTTCTACTGACAATTTCCTTGTCATCGATACTATTGTTAAAACTTACGCCTTCTGCTTTTATTGCATTTCATCAAGCGTAAAAACCTCTGCAATTATTATATTCACCGAGGTATAACCAAAAAATACAATACGAAAATCTGTGCACAAAAAGATAAAGTTAAAGCACCGTACCTGAATGAAGGGACAGGTAGGGCTTGTGCAGGGCAGAGCAGGGCGAACCCTTGCCCTTCAAAACGCTCGTAAGTTTTACTTTTCTCGTCCGAAGAAAAGGTGGGGGCTTTAGATCCAACGGGCTCTGAAGAAGCCAAGAAAACAAACGAAATTAGAAGAAATGCAATACTTCATTTCACGTAAAAATAGGTAACAACAGGGTAGGGTATGATTTCTACTCTGATTGGTGAACTTCACAGAAAGTTAAGATTATAGATAACAAAAATCCTTACGAAAGGGTTGTATAAGATTTGGTCTCATTTTTTAAAACACCTCGAAACATTCCTAATTACTTTATGATATAATTCTCAACGGCACGAAGTTAAATAAGCTCATATCTCATTATTTAAGGCCTGTGTCCACGACGCTGGAAATCGATCCGAGTTCTCGGATATAGTCTGCAATCCGATAACTCGGATCGTGTACACTACTATATCGGATGCAAAAATCGAATAGAAAACTAGAAAGGAAAAATGTGTTCTATCCCATTTTTACCTTCCGCTACCCTTGGTAAGGGAGGTATAGGGATCGTGCTAAAAATCACATATCGAGATTTTAGTAAATGACCACGTTTTAAGGTCCTTAGAATCCATTTTTAACATTTTCACGATGATGTCTGTATGTGTGTGTGTGTGTGTGTGTGTGTGTGTGTGTGTGTGTGTGTGTGTGTGTGTATGTATGTGTAAGAATTTTGTTTGCACTCTAACTCAAATACTATCATTCAGAAAATTCTGAAACCTTGTATTTTTACCCTATTCTAATAGGAATAGAAGCCATTAGATTTTGGTGTAAATCGGATAAACGGAAATCGTACTTTACTTGAAGCTCATAATGGTTTTTCTTCAAAAAATACCATTAAATGTCATTTTTTCGAATTTTATGTCTAATGAAAATTAAAGATTATTGAATTTTCTACAGGAATACATTAATACTTTTTCTATATATTTTACAGATAAATTTAAAAATAATTTTTTTTATTAGTCGCGAAGCCTAAGATAAAAACTATTTCTTTGTTACACAGTTCATTTTTTAAATGAATGTAACTGACAGTAAATGTCACTGTCAGAAAACTTATCACTTCAAATTAATAATAGTGACATTTTCAAAAGAAAATAGTAAATAAAGCAATAGTTTTCTGCAATGGAACAGTTTGCAGCGTTAGTCAATAAGTAGGTAGGTATGTATTTAAATTAATAAAAATTAAATAGCGGGAGGTTTTGTGTTGGCCACATCAGATTTTTTTATATATTTTTGTAAGGTACTAACTTCATTTATATGTTACCAACTTAAAATTTTCAGGTGAGATGTTTGATAAGCTTGAAAATCATAGGCTTACAAAATATTACCTAATTTTAGGCATTTTTGGTAAGTTATGATAAATAATTACTTATAAATAAATTAATATACTCGTATTTCAAAGAGTAATTTTTTTTATTTACTTATTGTCAGAATAATTTCTTGGTTATGTTTTATTAGTTTTTAGTATTGGTAGAAATGACTGAAACTATTTTCATAAATTCGATCAACCTTCTGCAGTCGTACAAGTTCAATGTTTATGATGCAAACAATGTGATTGAGAACTCGAAACGATTTCTAGCATCGTGGACACAGGCCTTTAACTACTCGTATATTACAACAAAGTATCTAGTTTCTTTTGATAAAAATAAATGTGAAATGTAATCCATTCTTGTTAATTTAAAGAAAGGATGGACTCAAATTATCAAATAGTAAAAGAGAACGTAAACTCTGATTAAATTGAACAGGATATGTAATATAATACACGCCTACGAAAATCTTAATATGAATTAAAATATGAGACAAAGTAATATGTACAGGAAACATTTACTTATATTTAAGTTAATAATTATACAAGACATCTGATGGTCTGATTAACAAAAAAAAAATGCAAGTCGCGTATTATATTTTTATATAATAAAATATATAACGCATAATAAAGTGCAAAATATGATAACGTAAAATGTCAAACGTGATTCACAATATGACATAACTTTCAATTGAAATATCTCCGAAACGGAAAAATATATCAACCTGCGGTTTAATAATTTTAATCTGTATTAATCAAAATGTAAATAAATATATCATCACGATAAATTATCCATTGTGTGCTATTTGACAATTGCAAAAAAATTCCTTCGGTCCATCACAACCAGAACCGGGCATATACTAACGTGTTCCATAAGTCTTTAAGTCCTAGTTTCCGAACACATGTATACGCATATTTTCATCAATTTGTTGATAATCGCCCCAATTCTGTCACAAAGTTCCTAACTCTTACATTTCTTTCTATTGGCTATTTTGTTTAGCAATGTTGCTAATATTTAGCAACTTTCTTATAGAATAAGGGTGGTATGTCTTGTAAGTCGTCTATGATTTCGCAGATATTCCAAACTAGCTTGTGCAATATATGGACTAGCAGAATCTTGTTGGAAGTAACCGTTTTGAAGTTCGTCATCATGATCGAAATTTAGAAATCTTTGCCAAAATTCTTGTTTTCCAATATTTACAGAATAAATTCAATTTCCTTTTTCATTTCAATGACCATTGACTTCACTATAAACGTTTTTTGTTCGTGAGCAAACATTTTCTGAAAACAGTTCAAAAATAAATTTTTGTTTAATTTATCTCAAACTATAACGTTTGAGATTATTACTAAAAGTACAGACATACGTTTCACAAGCCATAGTCAACCAGGACGTAAATACTTATTTAACAGCCGTTATATCAGCTCTGCAATAGTACCTATACTTCAAAATACTTCAAGAATATTTTTAATGGGGACTTACGAAAATACAAGTCACGAAAAGGAAAACAATCTATACTGTATTCCAGTTAAGAATGGAGTTAGTGGTGATGCGGAGCTAGCCCGTTTTACACTCAAAGAACTTATGAATTAATTTTGTTTCGTAAAAGACATACTTGACAGCTCTAAACGCCGATTTTTTTTCTTATGATATTGTCGGATCCCACAGAATACTATTTAACATCGATATTGCTCGTCTACCTTGCATATTTTAGTCTTTAATTTCTGCTACGACGTTCGCACTATCTACAATTCTAGTTGACAGCTGACAAACGTTTTGTTACAAATCAGAATGCTGGAATCGTAAGTCCTATCACAGCTCCAACATAATCCTTACTCCTATAACTCTATTCTTATCTGGAATACAGTATAGACGAGGGAGTTAGTTAGACCCCAATATGTCTTTTAAAAACAATATCTAACTGGTTTTGGAAAGCCTCTACAAACCTTTGGGATGGTACAGGCATTCCTTGCGCAGGACATAACAGAGCAAATCCTTGATTTAGGGTTCGTTCATACCCCATACTTTTAGCATCAGTGGAAAATGTGGGCGGTCGAGTACCCACTGGTTCTATAAAATCCAATCTGACATCATTATCTGATTATTTTTTGCCTATGCTGGGATAGCGTATTTAAAACAGATGTTGCTACACTTTTTTATCAGTTCTCGTAAGTCGTAAGTGATATTAGCTTTGCTTAGCAGTGAAATCAAAGACGATATAGTAATGTAAACATTGTATATGCGACGAAATTGAAATACGGATATAGAAAGCAGATGTTAATGTGGTTTATTTTTAGGAATATTGTTGATTATAGATCGGTGAGGAATTGGACTATAAAAATATAAATATAGGCACCTAACAACTTTTTATATGCCGGTATTAAAGATAATATTGAAATATGTTACTGTAGCTATTTTTAACTGCAATAATTTTGTTTTACCTACTTTACCCATTTCTGCGTATCTCCATAAATTATGGTGAAGATTGCGAGAGTGCATCATTCTATTTAAGTATAAAGTAAATCGATGAAGAGAGATGCGTTTTAATTACAGAATGTACAAATATATACCTAATCGTATTATTGCAATTTATGTCTATTGTAAATAAAAATTAAAGACAAACCTGTATGAAGGGACAGGCATAGCTTGAGCTGGGCACAAAAGGGCAAAATTTTGTCTTGAGTGTCTTTCATAGCCCATACTTTTTAAATCGGTTGAAAAACTTGGTTTTTTTGTACCCACTGGCTCTAAAGTCACAATTTTAAATATTAATAATAGCATTCATTTTTAAATTTGCTAGAATGTTGGGATAGGTAATATATTATTTTCTGGGTTTATACAACATGTTAAAAATAGTATATTGTGTTATTAGTAGTAAAAGTGATTCTTTGTGTGGCGAGCATATAAGTTTGAACGACGAGCGGTAGCGAGTCGGACAATTACATGCGAGGCACACAATGACACTTTTACTCCGAATGACAAATTATATTTTTTCTTCAAACATACGTATTGAAATAAAATAATTACAACTTGACGTTTGCTGATTTCAATTGCTCTGTTGCTATGGATACTTTCGTATTTGTTCACTTTTTGTTATAAACATTCAATGAAAATTTTCACCTTTTGACGTTTAAATAAAAACTATGCAATTTTATATTTTCCTTGTGTGCAATTATATCAGAATTTGTAGTATTGCCATGTACGGCCCTTGAAGTTGTTTAGTTGGATAGAATTTCAACAATATTGCTGAAGGATATAATATGTCGAGGAATCGATGAAAAACAATATGAACTTTTATTATCACTTTAATTCTAAGTATTCTTACCATAATTACCAATATGTAAGTCTGCTATTTTTTAATATGTTATTTCGTTAAATATAAACTGTTTATATTTCAATTTGTAGATTATCAATTAAAATTTGACAGCTGTTGGAAGTTTTTAGTAACTTTATTCTTAGGTTATCTAGTGTACAGTGCAACTTAGGGCGACATGACAGGTTTCTGTTTTACAAGTTACTTCTTATTCGCTCATTTTATATAGTTGCTATGGATATTTATTTATTTCATTTCTACCTTGTGAGTCAAGTCACAAAAGTTGCCATTTTTATTACGTTTGAGGAAAAATAATATTTGTTGCGTATCTCTTTTCTCGATTTAAAACCCTACAGAAAAGGGAGCTGGGTATGTGAGTAATGAAATATGTGAAACAAACCTGTATGAAGGGACAGGCATGGCTTGTGCCGGGCATAAAAGGGCAAAACTTTGTCCTTGATGTCTTTCATAACCCATTATTTTAAGATCCATTGAAAAACTAGGTCTTTTCGATCCCACTGGTTCTAAATTTACATTTTACGTTATAAAAACAATGGCTGGTAGTGATTAAGGGTGATTAGCTAGGAGATGACTAGCTGTGTTTTAGCGCTGTCAATCGTTTATGGATTATTTTAGACAAAATTACTTGAAATAAAAGTTGCGTACAATTAATTTTTCTATAACTGCTATTGGAAGTATTTTTGTCTAAAATAATCCATAAATGATTGACAGAGCTAAAACACTGCTAGTCATCTCCTAGCTAATCACCCTTATGCCCGTATTCATAAACACTCGTAAAAATTTTAAACGGGATCGTTATAATTTTTATCCAATAAAAACAGTCGACATTGAAAGAAAAATCGAAATTGTATTTGTCAAGTTTGATTCTATTTGTCAAAAATTGTAACGAACCGTTTTGAAACTTTATGAGTGTTTATGAATATGTGCATTAATCACTTGTTCATATTACCACCAAATATCATTTAGATAAAATTTGTCTAAATGTTAGGATAAGGTAAATATTTTATTCTTTTTTAATGTAATAAAAGTAAAATGTATAATGCTTATATCTATACCTAAAAGAAGGTACAGGCATAGCTTGAGCAGGACACAGAAGGGCATAACTGTTTCCCTTATTCATGGTGTAGCTCATACTTGTTGCTTTACTCGAAAAGGAAGGTGCTTTTGTGCCTACTGGCTCTAAACACAAATATATTTCATGAGAATCACTATAAATTTGAGATAAATATACCCCCACGAACTACACAAAATGAGTAATGTAATAAGGCTATTCCCAAATTGATTTTAATAAAATATTATTATGTAAAGAAGCTATAAATATTTCATAAAATGAAAAATTATCTAAAAGACGGATAAGGGGGGATTCTAGCTCAATCGAATTAAGGGAAATTAGTAAAAATATACGGAAGTATATACTTAATAACGAATATTAATAAAGAAATAAAATGATATAATTGATATACTTCGGATATATAGGTTTTCTTGTTCTAGCGGCTCGACACGAATATGAATTCAATATATATTTTGATTGGCAACTGAAAGACCGCCCATAAATTCATAACAAATAGCGTGTTAGGAATTATAATTTAAAAATAACATATATTTCAAGAACATTTAGCTCCAAGAAGAAAACAGTATGATATAATAGTATATTATGTGGCAAGTGTGTGAAGCTGAAATTTTTACATGAGAGTGGAGATTGCGACACGAGCCAAAGGCGAGTGTAGCAAACCACCCGAATGTAAAATAGGCTTCACACACGTGTTACATACTATACTTTTTCCACGACCTTGCAATAAAATATATTTTTTTCTTCACATTGTCATTCTTTTAACGTAAAGCCTCTGTCTTATCGACTTGTGTAACCATGGTTACCAACGTTAAGGGAGTTTAACAGTTTTGTTTTATTAAAATACAATTCAGTTTGTAATATTTAAAATAATGAACGGTGTATAAAAAATCAAACTTCACACATAAAAATTGATACGTGAAGTACTCACTTCACGTATGGGAGTAGAAAAACACATATTCGTGACGTCACAATAATTTTTTCAAACTTTGGGGGACCATAAGTCGCTTATTAATATAGGATTTTTTTCACCGGATTTTCATCAATAGTCTTAGTTTTATTTATACTTTCAAATGAAATTATTTAAAAAATGGTGGTATTCCCCACACAAGTTCTACAAAAATATTTATCCTGAACACTAATTTATCTTTCTTAATATTTCGGATAAGGTACCCCCTACAGAACAATTCATCTTTTTAGTAAGATACTTGATTGTAATAAAAATAGCACAGGTAAAATAATCAAAATTACCTAAAAGATGGAACAGGAAGAGCTTGCGCAGGACACAGTAAGGCAAAACTATTTCCGGCCTTCATTAAATATCCTTGAATCGTCGATTTCGTCGAAAAAGATGGCGCTTTACTTCCAACAGGTTCTATAAACATATTTAGCCTAAATACTAATTTATTTTCATCCTGATTTTGAGAAAGGTACCCCCATTTCCCCATAGAATATTTTTCAAGTTACATATATCTATAATCATTCAAATATGCATTCGTCGTGACGGATAAAGAAAAGAAAAATCAATGGACGAGTAGATATGTGCAAATTGTTATTTTACCTGAAGGAAGGAACCGGCATAGCTTGTGCAGGGCATAGTAAAGCGAAGCTGCTTTTTTCCCTCATTTCGTAGCCCATTATCGTGGCTTTTGAAGAGAATGAGGGTGCTTTACTACCTACAGGTTCTGGGGAGGAATAAAAACGTAAGGATGAAATCTACATAACAATTCCTTCATCTTGGGATAGAGAAATAATCACATACTACATTTGTTTTACCGAGATATTAAATGGGGTCCTATACCATTTTTCTTTTATTTTTTTTTCTGTAAGAACAGGATAAAATAAGAATTTTAGTGCAAACGCGACTTAAAAATTTTACGTAATAAGCGAGATATGAATTTTTAAAGTTTAAGAATTTGTGCGTGACGTACCAGGTACTAACAAGTGATCAACAAACAATGGGATAAACTGTTAGTTATAGAGGGAACAATTTTTTTCATGTTTGCATAGCTGAAATGTTTGTAAATAAAAACTTATACGTTATATTCATGAAGAAATTATTATTAAGTATAAATAACGGAAATAATAACCTTTTTTTCCTAATAAATTATACAACTTTGAAACAGTTTGACAATATTATTACACAAAGCATGACGACGGATGGCGCCAGTGTTGGCCTGTTTTGAAGTTTCAATATTAATTTAAGTAATATTATTATTAATTTAATTAATATTACAAATTGATTTAATTATAAATATATTATTATTGTTAATATTACTAGATGTTCTAATTAAACAAATTCATCAAACACAAACTTGTTAAATGTTTTGTTAGGTTATGGAACAATATGACATTTCATATTCCTTTAAGGGTGACCGCTACAGACGCGCGAATCTCCTTTTTAAAATCAGGCGACCAATCAAATTCTTAGTACCTAACGCGTCATACCCAATTAGTAATCATCTTTAATCGCTTATAGTTTGTGATCTAGTCAATATTTAAAGAAATTTTTTTCACTAATACTCATTAATTTATGTATATTTTCGTCTTCTTATTTAAGATAGTTAAAATATGACTATGGTATAGGACCCTATTAAGAATACTCGATTACCGAAGACGTAAATTCAAATATTTTGGTAAAAAAAATGCAAAATTTTATACTCTAAAATTCCATGTATAAAACAGATATATAAAATTTAAAAAAAAAACTGATGATAAATTGTTGTCTAGAATTGCTTGTACATGGGACATCCGGTACATTAATTCAATCAGTAGTTAATACGCTATAAATAAATAAAAATTATGTACTTACAACAAAATGTCTACATGCACTTCATGAGAAGTTATAAGTGTTAAAAGATAATTTATTAAAGAATAATTACGGAAATAGTTAAATAATTATATTAATTTACCTATATGAAGGAACAGGCATAGCCTGAGCTGGACATAGTAAAGCATAACTCTTTCCTAATGTTATATCGTATGTAGAGCTTTTAGCTTTAGATGAAAAACTGGGAGCTTTAGTCCCGACTGGTTCTGTAATAAATTACAAGCTTTGCTGACATTCTATACATTTATATGTATAGTTCGACTAGTCCAGAGAATAAAAGTTGACATTTTAACTTGTTTATAGTCGTGGTTTCCTTTCATTCCAGACTTTATTAATATGTAAAGCTAAAGATGAGAATCGTTTTATGAACAAAAGGTTGTATAGGTAAACAAATACAAGTACATATTAAAATATTTTGATCTAGTGAATTTAATTTACAATTTATAATTTAGATTTTAAAATATAACATACTTAAAATCTATACGATGGTTTATGAACGATTTACAAATTTAGAAATTTAGATTTTGAATATAACTATATTTTATATTTCCCAATGTAAATTTCAAATTCGTCCAATCACGAGAGAGGACCATCAAACATGGCGCTATAACTCTATGTTCTGGGGACAAAACGGTTGTCATTCTACGGTTCTCTAATTTCAAAGCAACGGGGAATAGCAAGGAACTAAATAAAGGTATACTCATACGAGTATACTTGATAAATTGTATTTGTTCTTGATCTTGTTCTTTCATATTCGGAAACAAACTATAATAATGCCCGTTCACAAAACTAATCTGTTTATAGCTCTAACCACGGCCTAACAGACTACTCGACATTTCATTTCGATACGATATTGTCAATTTAAGGAACACTTAAAATTTTCTTTTAACTTAAATACGTCAAATATTTTAAATGTCACCTTTTTTTCAAGATCTTATCGAACTAATTACACAAGATGTTAATGAATACGTGTTACAAAATAGACTGCGTTCGCAATTCTCTGCTAAAAGTTAAAATAAACAATTTTAATACCTGAAATGATAGGTCACAGTCGAGGTCACAGCCAACTAATATTAAGGTAGATAATTACTGTTAAGAGCCTGTAGCTTGAAAACGGTGCATTTCCGAATATACGTTTATTAGTAAAAGGTAGTCTACATATCCTATTAATTTGTAACACATATTTATTAACACCCTCTATAGCCTTTTATTTTGGGATAGGGCCCTAATAGTAAAAGTTTCATTTTTCAATTTGATATCCTTTGTTGCTAGGTCTAAATATATTTTTAATGCAACTTCCTTCAAAATATTATCACTATAATTTTCTAAACTGTCGTTTAATTTCCTGCCTTTTTCTTATCCCACAATTTATAGTAATAGCCCAGAACAATATGATTGCAAGTTTTAATTACATATATTTTTCTGTCCAAGGCCGGTGAAATTAAAACTTCGTCCACAAATGATTCAGAGACATATTTGAGGTAATTAGAGTTCATTGTCGTTACAGATAAAGAGAAAAACGGTTGCAATTCTATTCTGTTGGCGGCGTCAGCGGGTTTTATTATGATTAAGCGAATAACACAAACGATGAATGTTGAATTTACCTAAATGATGGTACAGGCATCGCTTGAGCGGGACAGAGCAGACAATAGCTACTTCCAGATGAAAATTCGAAGGTGTAGCTTTTTGATTTTGAGGAGAAACTGGGTGGTTTCGAACCTACCGGTTCTACAGAAAAGATACCAAAAAAGTATAACATTATTTTTGAAGAATGACATTATACTAACATTATTTACATATTTGTGGCTTAATGCAATAAAAGCTAATGTCAATATTCCGTAATTTTGGGAATGAGTGACTCAAAATCAGCAAGAAACTTTTAGTAATACAGTAAAGCTCCGCTACTTCGGATCAATTGCAAATAAAAAATTTGGATTACTGGAGTAATATCAAAGTAATTAAATAAAGGTGTAATAAATGCAAAAACATTTAAATTTAATGCCACCAGTTCAGCGTGCATTTGCATTTTAAATTAAAAATGTAAAAGGATATTAATCAAAGCGCACTGTGTTTTTAATAAAATTTATTTATAAATCATACGACATGCGATCCGGATTAGGGTATCCATGTCTGGTCCGGATTAGAAGGCTCGGACTAGCGGAGCTTTACTGTAATACCATAAAATTTGACACTAAACATTTTTTTATTTATTATTTTATGATTCCGAATCCTATACGTGCCTTTATAGAAAGACTTTGGGTGTCCTTGTACATAAAAACAGCATTTATTAGGAGAAACAATCACATTTTGTAAAAAAAAATTGTAATTGGTTGGTCTTGCATTAAGCAACAGATATATAAATAAAATTAAATATTGTTACATATTTTATTTTTTTCTGTTGGTCAAAATGCCTGTGTGTTAGGATAAGTACACCCACTACTGGCTGTGTCACTCTGTATTTTATGTAGAGTTCGGTAACGGGAGTGCGAAGACTTGACTCTCTGAGAAATGGCAGTTAGGACTTCTGGCATTGTTGACGTGCTAAGTAATCCTAATTTCTTTTTAACCTCTTAATACGGTTTTGTGTAAAATTTACTACTGAAGATGAAAACATTGTATACAGTTTATTTTCACTTAATTTTAAGGTTGGAAGTTATTTTTAATTTTATTATCAATGACGTTATATCTGTACCGTTGAGGGCGCTTATCTAAAAGCTGTCGTGGAGAGAGCACTTTTATACCAATATAAAAAACCTGTTGTGGCCAGACCATTACCTTCCATCAATTCTATATGTATTTTGTACAAATCACATACCACAATTCCTTGGCAAAGATTCTATATATCCAGTAAAATTGTAACACGAACATGTACTATTTCCACAAATTCCATACCGAAAGTTGCTTGGAAAACATTCTATAAATTCAATAAAATTATAACACGAACATAGGTAAACAGTGTAAATTGCACTTGACACTGAGATCTGTCAATTAGAATTATTTGAATATATCAACTGTTTCCATGATTATAGCAAAGCTGGCTGATTTTTAACAGTTAATCTTTTTATAATTCTTTAACTCTATATATACTGAATATGAAGGAAAATGTACAGTCAAACCATATAGACATTAAGAAATTCTTTCAGATTGATAATCACATAAAATGTTAAAAAATGATAGTTAACTGCGTTTTTTTGTTCAAGAAAAACTGTCAAGAATTTCAAATAAGGGAACTTCCGGTTGACCAATTATAACCAAAATCTAATCAACTCTTCATATAAATGAAAAGAAGAGGAATACGAAAGAATTATAATTTAAGAATTGTAGTATTGGAGTTATCTTCGGAAAAATTTTTATCACACAGACACAGGGACCCTAAAACCACCGAATTTTTTGACCTAAAGGTAACGGAAGACAAAAAGGGAAAACAACGCATTAAATTAAACCTCATAAATAAGTACTGAGTTATACTTATAATTAACCAATTTTAATAAAACCGTACAATCACTAAACCATGCTCGGCACACTAAACGAATAATATAAATATATTATCAAGGACAATGAATTTAACCATTGTTATGTTAAAATTGTCTAATAAAAATTTCGGTAATGAATGACTAATATTTTTATCATCGAGGCCGAGGACGTTTTCCAGAGGTCGCATAAAAAAATTCTAAAAATAAATGGTAAAACTTAAAAAAAAAATTGTACCTATATGAAGGAACAGGCATGGCTTGTGCGGGACACAAAAGAGCAAAACTGCTCCCCAAAGAAAAATCAAAGCTTGAAATTTTTGATTTTGATTGAAAGCTCGGTGCTTTTGTGCCAACAGGTTCTACAAGAGAAAAATTTGTTTAAATTAACAATAAATTATTTTTCAAATCTGTCCTGAACGTTGGGAATTGGATAATAATGTGCAATTTGCACATAGCGCACCTAACGGCACTGTTTAGAAGTAATGGTTGCTAAGTTACGACAATAAAAAAAAAAACACACCTGTTCTACCTCTCTTGCGAGTGACGTCAATTCAGTATTTATTATGAAACAAGTATAAATAAAAGTTCTGTCTTCAATATGAGAAATGTAAGGTCAGATTGGGGGAAAAAGCGTGCGTGACGGCCCTATACGCCAACGAATGAATGTTAGTAGTTTGTTCATTATTTTTATGACCCATAAATATGGGGGAACTATTTATATACGTAATAATATAAAATTAACAGCAATAATTCAAGCAAAATTTGACTTACTTGAATATAGGGATAGGAAAAGCTTGTGCAGGACAATTCAGAGCATAACTTTGCCCCAAATTTCTTAATATAACATTAATAGTTTTGTCTGCGGTTGAAAACTTTGGAGCTTTTACTCCAACTGGCTCTAAAGCACAACAAACACAAAGCAGAAAGTTCAATTTTACATAAATATTCAAAATGACAGCTTAATTTTTTGTAGTACTTGAAGGACTTACTCAGAATATTAGGATACATCACTAAACATATATATTTATGTTTTTTTTTTACAAAAAATTCTTTCGACTTACTTGAATATAGGGATAGGGAAAGCTTGAGCTGGGCAATGCAGAGCAAAGCTTTGCCCATTATCTCTTATAATAAAGCTCATTGTTTTATCCGCAGTTGAAAATTTAGGAGCTTTGACTCCTACAGGCTCTAAAAGAAAAAAGCTCCACATTATAACCGATATTTTAACATTTATTTAAGTCATAATCTGCGTGAAATATTGGGACAGGTAAGTAATTATAAATTACATACCGAGCCGGAAAACGGTACATTACAGCCGAGCACTAAGTTAAAATGACCGAGGTGTATCTACATCATGTATGAGCGCGAGTCTAGAATAAGTATTCTCGCGAGGTGTTTATACTAGTTTATGCACAATTAATTAGTAATCATTAAGTTTTAAACATAAATTTATTATTAATATTTTTTGACAGTTTTATTATGTTTAGTCTTCTTTAAAATAGAGATCTAGTGCAGTGTTACTACGTTTTTACTAAAATTAAATAAATAAATGAATGAATATGAATATATCATCATGGCATATTAACCATTGGTGAGTGTGCCAATCTGCTCTGTTGCTCTGTACACAGATTTCGGTAATGATGATATTTGCACCATACAGGCGTTTACAGTGTCACCTCACGAGCACTCATTGCTGGCATGAAGAGTGCACCACAAGGGCCACTTTTGTGCCATTTAAAATTCTAAATATTTCATTTGGCGAATACAACTTTCTAGTTTCTTTACATTTATAGTGCACCACAAGGGCCACTTTAGTGCAATTTAAAATTTTAAATATTTCTTTTGGCATATACAACTTTCTAGCTTCCTAACTTTTATAGATTTCTGTAACTTCTTTTACCTCAGGATCATTAGAAAATTATTTACTAGATGTTAAGAAATAGAAAAATAAACATTGATGAACAATAATTAGACATTTTTATAGGACTTTTAGAAATGCCCATATTTAAAAATGTAATAATTTGTGACTAATAGCCGTTTGCACCGCTGACACTTTAATTTTAAACTAGGCTGTAGTATATTCATACTGTATTATTTATTCATATTGAAAATCTCGCCTTTACAAGTTATTTAGTTCCTTTATTGTCGTACATGTGTAAACATTGTCTGATTGTTTTTTGTTATAAAATGGCGTATTCGCGCGTTAAGTAAAAAGGGTTTATTAAATAAGTTTACAGGGACAACATTGTTTTTATTTTATTGTCTATTTACCCATAATTGTGTTGGGCCACTTCACTACATAGGCTTAAACAGAAAAATGCAAATCGAAATTTTGACAGCAACATTTTCTTTCCTATTTGGTATTTCTGTTAAAAAAAATTTTGTAGGCTTTTTGGATCTTTTGTTTATTGCAAAATACAATTTAGTTTACATTTATTGGACGTTTCGATTGTGTTATCACAGTCATCATCAGCTATGTGTTTGATGTTACATTTTTATAAAAATTAGTTGAACATTAAAACGAAAAATTTTGTAATACATAAAGTCATATTTTTTGACTATATTTTAATTTGACTAGCAGTAGGTAAAAGTGTTGTTCCGCCAGAGTATGGCAGTAAACTGGAACAACACTTTTACCTACTGCTAGTCAAATTAAAATGTAGTCAAAAAATATGACTTTATGTATTACAAAATTTTTCGTTTTAATGTTCAACTAATTTTTATAAAAATGTAACATCAAACATATAGCTGATGATGACTGTGATAACACAATCGAAACGTCCAATAAATGTAAACTAAATTGTATTTTGCAATAAACAAAAGATCCAAAAAGCCTACAAATTTTTTTTTAACAATAATATTAAAGGATCTACTTCGAAGAAAATGAAATATTTGGTATTTCGTTTCGATACGATATTGTCAATTTAAGGAGCACTTAAAATTTAAGCGTCAGTGGTGCAATCAGATATTAGATACTTTTTTGCGAAAAACAGTCTACCAAAATGTTTTCCAAGTTGTAAATTATTCTGAATAAAAAATATTTACAAGATGTTATTCCACGGGCACTCAGTTTTTATGGAAACTACACCACAGTATCTTTTATTTTAAATATGAACTTTTGGATTATGGAGTATAATCTATAAAAATTATTCTAATTTTTCTCGCTTTCGACTTACTTGAATAAAGGGACTGGGAAGGCTTGCGCAGGGCAATGTAGGGCAAAATTCTGCCCGGATTCCCTCACGTAATATCCGACCATTTTATCAGCAGTGGAAAATTTCGGAGCTTTAACTCCCACGGGTTCTGAAGTACATATATCAAAACGGTTCGTACATTTGTTAAATACGATGTATCTGTATGGTTTCATACGAAGTGCAAAGCACATAAAACACGTATCTGTACCTGAATACCGGAGGAGGACTACCCTGGGCTAGACAATGCAAAGCGAAGGAATCTTTCTCTGGAGTAACGAAATAGATCACGGTTTTTTGGGAGGTCTGGAATTTTGGGGGACGCACACCCACTGGTTCTAAATATTGTGAAATAATGTCAATGTATAGTAGTCAGAAATGTATGAATTTATAAATGAGATAGGGTACAGTCCATGCAATGGAACTACAGTTTAAAAAGTAAGTTTTTCGGACTGCCCGGAAATAAAATTGTTGTTAAATCTAATGCACAGTTTCCTTAATATTTTAATGAAAATGGATGGTTTTAAACAGGATCGAAATTATTTGTTGTCTTATTTTTACGCTAAAACAGAAGTTAAAATTATAGATAAACCCTTACTTAAATGATTGTACAAGATTTGTTAAAAAAGTATACCGAACTTCTTCGGTACACAATGTGAGTAATACTAATTTTTAAAAGGATTTTTTTTGCTAAACATTTTACATTAGAAGAAGAGTGTTGTTTTTAACGATCTAAGGAATATTGTTATTGAACTTATCGAATATAAATTAGGAAAATTGATTTAACCTATACTTCATTTCAAGTACGAAAATAGCGTTAGTTTAGATAGGGATATAAATTCTGTTCTTTGATTGGTACAAAATGCAGACCTAGTTCACAAAAACGAAATATATATATATATATATATATATATATATATATATATATATATATATATATATATATATAACCTGTAAGTTGTCACTTATCAAATAAAATCTGGAGAATTCAGTAATGTTTAACCATGATTTGTTGTAACTTTTAATATTCAGGTTTTGTACATTTTTACTGATAAATATATCTGTAATTGAAAACTTTGGTTTCACGAATTTAAATTATTTATTTAATTCAAGTAAAAACGGTCGGCTCTCAAGCGCCATCTACTATTTTCCTATGTGAAATGAAGTATAGGGCCGGTATTATAAACGTCCAGCTAAATTTAGTTCCTCAGTAAATTTAATTAAATAAACAAATACAACGCTAATTTTTGACAGCAGCGATTTAAATGTTATAAGAACATGAAAATTGATTAGAATTTGTTCATTGGACTTCTCCAAGCTTTCGACAAAATAGACCATTCCATACTTCTAAAAAAGCTTCATTCCTTTGGTTTCTCTGATTCATTAATTGTTTTATTTAACAGTTTGTTGGTTATGGTGGTTTTCAATCAGAAACTGTTCATCAAAAATCGGGCGTACCACAGGGATCCGTATTGGGTCCACTTCTTTTTAATTTGTATATAAATGACATAGATGTTCCTTTTTTAATGTACGCAGATGATTTAAAACTCTTCTGTACTATATCATCTAATTCAGATTGTGAAAATATACATGAAAATTTAAGCAATATTCATAACTGGTGTGTCAATAATAATCTATTATTAAATGTCAACAAATGCAATGTGATGAACTTCCATAGAAAATCCAATGCAATCACCTTCAATTACGCCCTTAACAATATTATTCTACATAGACCTTATTTATTTAAAGATCTAGGCGTTGTTTTTGACCCTAAATTACTTTTTACTGACCACATAAAACAAGCAATCAGTTCCGCATATAAGAATCTGGGATTAATAATCAGAAACGCTCAATTTTTCGATGATATTTCAGTTCTAAAACTGTTATTTACATCTCTTGTGCGACCTCACTTAGAATACTGCTCGGTAATTTGGAATCCTATTTATAATAAAAATAGTGATTCTCTCGAAGGGGTTTAAAGAAAATTTTTAAAATATGGTATGTATATCTTAAATGGAAGTTACCCGCCAAGAGGTATATCGCAGGAATTATTGTTAAAATCGTTTAACTTGAATTACCTTCATCAAAGGCGTACTATTAATTCTGTTATTTTATTACAAAAAAATATTAATAACAGCATAGACTGTCCCCTCATTTTGAACATTTCGTTTCGAGTACCGAGATTATCAGCCCGACATACCAGTACATTATATGTCAAAACTCCTCGATCAAATATTCTAATTAAATCGCCTATAAATAATATGCAACAATGTTACCATCTGATTGAATTGTAGGTTGATATTTTTCATGACAGTATAAAAAACATAAAAAACTCTATGACCTATCTTACTTAATTTATATACTTATTTTATTTGTAATATTTTTCTTTTCTCCTTACCCTAGAATTGGCCAGCAGGATTTTTATAATACCGGCCTCTAACCTACTATGTGTTAAGTAAAACAACCACTTTCCTTAATGAATCCATTGAATCTTATACGAGATTGAGCGAAAACCAGAGTCATTTAATTATTAACCTGCAAACTTTAGAATTCCATGTAATATTAATTAATTACCGCCCCCCACTTATCCAATCTCTTAAAAGGATTTGCATTCAATCGCATTTACATAAATCAGAACTTTCTCTACTTTTTCCATGTTACTAAACCACACTTCTTTTACATCCATTCGTATACTAACATACAGCGTGTCCCAGGATTGACGTTACACGAGGGGTGCGGAACTAAAAATCTTCGAATTTTAATGTGATCTTTTGAATATAAGCCCTGCTTGGTTTGAAACTTATTTTCAGTTTACTTAAGATTTTTTAAAATCAAGTAGTCCTTGACAATTGAGCAAATACTATTTTCTGTCTACCTATACGAAAAGTGAAATTTTACGTACTTATTTTCGGACGAAAAATAACACTTTTCTGAACCTTATCACTTTTCGTCCGCAAACCTTTTTCGTACGCTAAGCCTACTACGATTTTATGATTATTGCAATTGTGTGTACCACCGGAGTTGTAAATAACAAATATCAAACGAGCAAATAAAAATATTATTTTAATGATAAATTTAATTTAAATATGTGCGCAATTAATAATGAAATTAACTATACTAAAAATTATTAATTTTGACATGACTAATTGTTAATCTAAGATGCCGCTGAATAGAGTTGTTTTCGAGGTTATTTTGTTGGATTTGTTTATTTTCACCTGTCAAATAGTGTTGATGTGTCTGTGAGTGTAGTGTGTCTTCCTTCAAACTAAAACAGAGCTAAGAATTAAAATTTTGTGAAAATGGCAGAAGATATATATTATCCAATCATTATTCATATAATAAATAATAAAATTTTACGAATTTAAAAAAACGTGTATTTATTTCTAGATCTATTACGTAAAGTACGGTAGACAGAAAAATGTAATATGTACCTCGGCAAAAAATGCATATTATAGCCTCGCTTGTTTGCTTTCCCTCGGCTTCGCCTCGGAAAGCAAACTCAAGCTCTGCTGTAATATGCAATTTTTTGTCCTAGGTACATAAATAACTATTTCGTTTCAGGTAAAGTAGCTTTTTCATTCAAAATACGCCAAAGTTTTACTAAGAAAAGTTGGCGTTATACAATTTTCTTAAATATTGAAGTGTCTTTTCCGTTCCGATTTATTTTGTTTAATCTAAGAAATGATTGCATAGGGCCATAATTTGCTATTCTGAACAACTTTTCTTAGTAGAATTTTGGCGTATTGTGAACGAAAATAGTTTTTGCTGAACTGTCAAGGCCTACATGATTTAAAAAAATCGAAAGTAAATTGAAAATAAGTTTCAAACCAAGTAGGGCTTATTTCCAAAAGGTCACATTAAGATTAAAAGATTTTTAGTTCCGCATACTCTTGTAACTTAAATCCTGAGACGCGCTGTATATTTCATACCTGAATAAGGGCACGGGGAACCCTTGCGCTTGGCACAAAAGGGCAAAGCCCTGCCCGAAGTCCCTTTGGAACGCATTTATCAAATTGTCCGAAGGGAATTTCGGTGCGCGAACGCCTACTGGCTCTACGATATAAACAAGTCGTTAAGAACATTATCACCTGAGGTAGATTTGATAGGAAAACTAGGGCATTGTGCAATGTACTGACTAACCGATAGCTAGGGACGGGATATCCCTGTGCAGGACACATTAGGGCGATTTCTATGTGCTGTCTGTGGAGGAGGACGTCGAATTTTGCCTTGGAGGAGACTTTTGGGGCGGCGCTACTCACGGGTTCTAGCAATATCAACAATAGAAAGGTATAGACATCTGTTTTTTAAATGATACAGGAAAAGGTACCCCTGAACTGTACTGTTTTATGTTAATAATAATGATTAAAATAAAAGTGTAATTTGCAAAATAAAACATTTATATATCAAGGAACTGAAGTTTTACTTTTTATTATGAATGTGGAATTTAGTTGACGAGGCCGTAGTGCTGAGAAAAATAAATCAGGAGTGTAAAAAGGAACTTCAGTGCCGAGGTGCATATTAAATTTAATTTGAAATCGAAAATTTATGAAACTGAAAGGAATATTTATTTTTTATAGGTTATGTTGACATATCTGTCAGTTGCTGTCAGTCAAACAAACGAACTTATATGATCAGTGTTGCAAACCACCGGACAATGAAGTTATCGTAAAGAACTTTGAAAACGAGACTCAAAATTATATGTGTTATTTCTTAACTTCTTTATAGTAATTATTTAATTCATTCTTTTTACTCATATTTTTTATCATTTTACGTGCAATATTGTTTATTATACACATACCCAAATTATCTTAATATAAAAAAATCTGTTGTGGCCAGCACAAAACCTTCCGTCAATTCAATATATTTGTACAAATCAGATACCAAAAGTTCCTTGGAAAAGATTTTATATATCCTGTAAAATTGTAACACGAACACACTATTTTTTACAAATTCCATATTGCTTCCTTTGAAAAGATTCTATAAATCCAATATAATTATAACAGAAATGTACATTCTGTAAATTGTACTTCACACTTCCTCATTCCTATACAACGCATCTTTTTAACACGGTTCTTCCTCTCTCAAATATTCTGCTACACAGTCCTTCCATTTTCTCTTTGGCCTTCCTCGTACTCCCGGCATTGAAACTACAAGTCACTTATGCGAGGGACACTCTGTCACTTATGTTACTTTTTCATCCTATACTTTCCACTTTGGTTTTGCACTTGACACTGACATCTGTCAATTAGAATTTTTTGAATATACATATCTGTTGTTTCCATAATTTTTGCAAAGCAGACTGATTTTTGAAAGTTAACCTCTCTTAATCTCTCTATAACTATATTTATTGAATATGAAGGAAAATGTATAATTAAATCTTACAGAGAATAAAATTTTCTTTCATATTAATGACCATAAAATGTCGAAAAATGATATTTAACTGGGTTTTTTCCAGAAAAACTGTTAAGATCTTCAAATAAGGGTACTTCCGGTTGACCAATTATAACCAAAATCTAATCAGCTCTTCATATGGTTGTAAAGAAGAGGAATACGAAAGAATCATAATTTTTAGAATTGTAGTTTTGGAGTTATCGTCGGAGAAAAATTTGTCACACACAGACACACACACGGACACACACACACACACATACATACATACATACATCAATGTAAAATTAGTAAAATCGTATTCTAAGGATCTTAAAACGTGCTTATTCATTGAAAACTCACAACCGAATTTTTTGACCAAAAACAATACCTTCCTTTTGACGGAAGGTAAAAATTATCGTAAGGTTGGCATCACTGCATTTGCATAACATGAAATCGTCGTGTAATGGGTTACTTTAATGCCGATTTCTGAACTTTAATGATGATTTTTGAGCACTTTAGTGACGATTTCAAATAAAAAATACTTCAAAGAGTATTAAATTATAATAAAAATTGTAGGAATTATTGGAAGAATTCACGTATTATTTAGAGCCATATATCCCAAAGGAAATTAAAAAGTAACACTAAGTTTGCAACATGCGGTTTTTGTTTTATTTTAAGCTATGGGTCGATTATGTTCATATCAGTAAATCTTACAGAGATCTGTAGTTCTGTAAATAATGAACAAAATCGCAACGAAAGTTGCCACTCTTATGTATAATTTTATATTAATAAAAAATAATAGATGTGTTTTTGCCAGTTTTTTTTACAGGTTTACAGATCTGTAAAACTTACAAATATGAACAGAATCGACCCATTAATAAGATAATATTAATAATTAATAGTAAATACAATTTATGTGTGACAATTATATCATCACGTCGTATTACCCATTTCATGATGTGCCAATCTGCTTTTATTCGTAGAAACAATAATAACTAGTAGTCAATATTCTGATGGTTCAACGTATTTTAAGGATATTACAAAATTGAAATAAATGTTTAAATTGTACTATTAATAATAAATATGTCAACAATTTCTGAGTGTGGTACTTTACCTGTAAGATGGTACAGGGTACCCCTGAGCAGGACACATAAGAGGAACACTTGCTCCAATTTTAGCTATGGAGTCGTAAGTTCTTATAGAATTGCCTCCAGTTATTCTTGGCATTGTACTTGACACAGGCTCTACAAATTTTAAATACGTTGAAGATGTTTCGCTCACAATTTGTAGACCAAGAGCAAAAGTTATTTAAACACGGGTATTTATAGGTAGATATAAATCATGAATAAAATTATAGGGTACCCCAAAATAACTTTCAATAAATTTCGAAGTATTTTTAATAATCGGACCTGAGATTTCAATAGTATTAAAGTTGAAAGCCATGAAAAATATTAATTTTCGAATAAAATTACCAATAGAGGCGCTGCTATACTTCAAAGATGTCGGATGTAATTCGTACTGTCAATCACAGTCGCATATGTTTATGTTCAATATGTGCTCTTTTCAAATTAGAATTTTATGTATATTGTAAGGTTTAAAGAGATTTTTTTTGAAGCAGTAGAAAGTTCGCACATTAGATTTTTATGATATAAGTTTTATTGGCATAACAATGTTTTTAAATTTGTTTATTTACATATAATTATAACAATGTTCCCGGGACAAAATTATTACTTATCATCGAAGAAATTATTTAAATGCAACAAAGTCTTCAAGGATTTTTTTAGAGGGAGAATAAATATGTAATAAATAGTGGTGGTGGTCTTTTAGCTTTGTGTGAAATAACCAGCATGAAACAAAAAATCATCGATTTTTTGCACTTTGTGTCCAGAATGGAATAACAACCGTACACACAACAGTTTGTTATTAAATTTTGAAGTACTAAGATTTATTTTTGGAAAGAAAAATGACTGAAACGAAGCAAAAAAGTTATGGAGGAAACAACGGGAAATACTCTTGAAAAAGACTGATTTTTATCAGCTATAATATCCCGAGGACATTGATAATTACGAAATCATTTTCTGACAGTTACCAAAAACGCGTTGTTGGTAACCGCCCGATGCCGAAGGCGGAGAGGGTGTTACCTAAAAGCAACGTGCTTGAGAAAGTTATGATAAAATTATAAGTATTTATCAATGGCCTAGGGGTACTCGGCGAGAATTTTTTTTTTTTTGCAATTTTAATTAAATTTACGAAGAATTTGTATTTACAGAATTTTTATAATTATAAAATCACCCAATAAATGTCAGTAGTAGCTATGAATTGTTCAGATTGAAGTATGTAACGAAAATAAGATTGACATTGACACTACGAGATGCCAAGACACGTTCAGTTTTATTATACAAACGTTTAATAGTAATAATAATAGAATGATATTTTCTAATTTTTAATTTATAATATGTGTTTTATTGTGAGTGTGAGAGTGTATTTTATAAATTGAAGTGTTATTTTCACTGCCATACCGTGAAAACTTCATTTTCAAATTCAAACAATCTTTAATTATCTGTCAAAAAGTGTTTGTTTCTTAAAAACGAAATAACATAAGTGATAATTATTGTCTTAGGATAATTATCAGCTATAATATCCCGAGGACATTGATAATTACGAAATAATTTTATAACAGTTACCGAAAGCGCGTTGCTTGGTAACAGCCCGACGCCGAAGGCGGAGATGGTGTTACCTAAAAGCAACGTGCTTGAGAAAGTGTGATAAAATTATAAGTATTTATCAATGATCGAGGGGTATTCGGTGAGAAAATTTTTTGCAGTTTTAACATTAAATTTGCCTAAAATTTGTATTTGACAGAATATTTATGTCTAACATAGCCCAGTAGATGTCAGTAGTCGCTATGAACGTGAATGCGGCTATGAATATGTTCAGTGTGAAGTGTGCAATGAGAATGAGACCTCTTTGAGTGAAACCAAAGAGAAGAAGATAAGACATACAAAAGTCCATGAATATTCTCCACATTTAGTTTTTTATTTAATACAATATTTTTTGATGTGTTTTCTTCTATAATTTTATTGATTAAATCATCATTTTCATTGACCGCGTGAAAATGACATTTTAAAATTAAAACAATTTATCTTTAATTATATGTCAAAAACTGTTTGTTACGTAGCAACTTAGTGACAAAGTGATAATTGTCTTAGGATAATTATCAGTGTAAGTTTGTTTAGATTGGCTCCTTTGCACACGTGGTCAACAATATAGGGATTCAATTGGATAATTTTGTAACCAAAAAATTTTCAGTGTAAGTTTGTTTTGATTGGTTACTTTCGCACACGTGGTCAGCAATAAAGGGATTCAATTGGATAATTTTTTAACCAAAAAATTTTCAATGTAAGTTTATTTTGATTGGTTACTTTCGTAGCCCTGATCAGAAATACAGGGATTCAATTGGATAATTTTTTAACCAAAAAATTTTCAATATAATTATATTGAGATATAAAATGATAAATATGGATACGAAAAAGTAAATAAAAGTGTACTATATAACAAAGCAAACCTAATAAACAACAATATCACCAAGTATCGACGCTCTCCAACACAATACAAAATAATAGTTCGACTTACTGCCGCATGTTAATTTTACTCGCGAATATTATTTTAATTCTACCTGTAAAAGGGAACAGGAAACCCTTGTGCAGGACACAGCATGGTGACACTATTCCCTATCCTAGTTTTCGATTCGAAGGAGTGGATGCTTCCACTGCCAGTTATCCTTGGCATTGTACTCGACACAGGCTCTGTGTATTTCCACTAAATTACCTCCTACGTTATATTCATAGCCCCAATGAAGAGATGGGTACCCCTAAATGACTATTAGTGGGCGATTATGCGCACGCACTAAAGGGAGAGCTAAGTTAAGCACAAGGATGACTAGGATACGCACTTTAGAGGATAATAAGAAAAGCTAACCTGTACGACGGGACGGGGAATCCCTGAGCAGGACACATCAGAGTGACGCTAGAAGATATGGATATTTGTGAGGTGCGGATTTTGTCACCGCTTGTGAGTTTTGGGGGAGCGCTTGACACTGGTTCTAAAAAAGAGAGGTTTACTCTTTTTTCGTCAATTAATAAAATGTTGAGATGGTACACCCTATGGATTATTTGGGCTCAAAAAATCAGTTTATGTATAATATAATTAAAACACAATTTTATTATTAATAATAGATATATTTCGAACTTTCATCGTCTTTATTTTTGAGTTACATAACGTTTTATTGTTATTAATAATAAAATTTGAAGCATTCATAAATAATCGTACAGAGTGATCGAAAATGGGTGAAGGTGACCACTTTTGTTCCAAAATAATGTCAAAATTATATTTCTATAATGTGTTCCATCTTATTGTATTGTAGAAAATAGAGCATTGTTTTGAGCTTACTGATTGGCTGAAATTGGAGCAAAGTTTATTATGCAACGTAATTTCAGACTTGTGTCAGTGTATATGACATGTGACATCTCGTGGAATTTATATATGTAATGTCAAGTATAATCTTTATCAAATTTGGAAAGCAGGTATACTTTAATTTCATACCTACTGACTATAATATACTAGGTTTCGATGACACTACGATACCTTTTGAATATTGTTAATGTCAACTGTTCTTTGTTTAATGTTAGTTTTTGTTGTTTTCATAGCAACAATGACATATGTGTATTAAAATAAGAAATATTATAATATTTATTTCAACTTAAATCTTTTGTTTTTAATTTTAGAGGCATAACGATAATGAACTTTTATATTTGGATAGAAAAATCTTTTAAATGGTACCACTTTCAATATGAAATCCCATTTAAAAAAAAATATATTTTTCGTACCTCCGTCCAATTTGACTAGTATTACAGAACTCAAAATCGTCCAGAACCGCGCTGTTGCTGACCTAGGCCAGCAAAAGGAGTTGGCATTACAGTTCTGGTGATATGTCAATTTAAGATTATTTTCAACACAAGAATTAGCAAAATATTTACAAATTTTAGGGCTAAATCTTTAATTATTGTAACTTAAATAAATAAATTTTGTCATAAAAATTATAATATCCTGTCATCTCGTATAAATGAATTATAAGTTCCAAATTTAGGACTAGTTTGTTTTGTAACTACAAACTACAACTAACTTCATGTGAGTTTCCGCCATCCGTCATTCAAAATTTGCGAAAGTATATAAAATATATATAACTAATGTTTATATGATATATTTTCAATATATATAAAATAATTAAGCATTTTAAGCTCAAATATGAGTAATTGCAATGCAAAACTGATAAAAGTGACGCCAAATATTTCCAATTTTAAATGGCACAAAAGTGACCCCTGTGGTGCACTCTCCACGCCAGCTATGAGTGCCCGTGAGGTGACGCCTGGTAAGCGCCCACACGGTAAATTGTATCGTCATCATTACCGATGCCTACATGTGTTGTATACCCTGAAATGGGTAATATGCCGTGATGATATATATTTTTTTTATATATAAAAGTATATGTTCATTTTTTAGGTTATGAAAAATAGAAATATGCGAAGAATTTATGGAGAAGTCGGCACAAAAAATCTTATGTATCACACACCCAGAAACTGTTTTGCGAGATCTCGCTTTCAGCTCGACCTGTCAAAATAAACTCGCTCTCGCAAATGTTCAGTTTCTGGCCTAGTGATACAAATAACTATTTTTTAATAAATCGCGTATTTGAGGATCGTTTTGTATTTTTCGTCATTAAATTTGTCGTATAATATTGCTCAACTTTGTCCTTTTAACCGTTCTTCTTTTTCTTCAAATAAGAAAGTGAGCAAAGATGGACCGCTTATACGGCAGACATCCTGTATAACCCGCCCTCAACCTCTAAAAGATTAGGAATCGACAAATTACTATAATGATTGCAAATAAATATATTGGCTGTTCCATTTGATAATTTAAAGTTATTATCCATTAAGCAGGTATGTGCAAAATGATCAGGGTTGTTGTAATTTTGCCCGACCCAAAAAAACCCACCCGTGTTTTTTTAAAAAAACTCATCTAAAAAAATCCAAAAAAACCCATCTAAAAAACCCACTTTTATGAAATCATATTTTATTAATTAAATATGGTATATACTTATATGGTACACACATATATACATAAATTTTTGTCACCGGCAACATTTTACAATCAATTTCATTTTGTGTACTTCGTGTTTGATCATTTTTAATATATTTTTCATTGCTGTGCTTTGCACAGTTTTTCTTTTATATTTTAACAACTTCAATCCTGGTGTCAGTATTTTAATTATTTTTTAACCCATTAAGTACCAGTACTAGAAATAGGTTGAAAATTTGTAAAAATATTATTTATTATAGTTGATTAGCTTTGTTTGATTACAATTATATTGTTTAAAAAAATATATAAATATTGCTTATATTGTTTATTGAAGGCACTATATATAGGACACTGGTACAAAGTGTATACAAAATTATATGAAATGTATATTATTTTTTATTTTGTGATTGTGTGGTATGGTTCAAAACATTCTACGCAGAGTGTAATATCACATTTGTTGCAGTAAGTTACAGGTCTCTTGGTACATGCTGAGTACTGACAGCTTCTTTGTTTGTCTCTTCGTCTTATCCAGTATTCTTTGCCATCGTACCTCACATCTAACACCACATCATGTACTTGGCATTTTCGCTTGTTTCCTTTGTGTCCTAGTTTTAAGTCGTGGCTACAGATCTTCTAAAATCCAAACATGAAAGGGATGAATTTCCATGTATTTTCCTATATAAGATCCATGCGTTGGTTATAGACATGTCAATCATACGTGTTGTTAGAGGCCAGTACCACTTTTTTCTCCTGATTTGTATAGCATACTTGCCAACAAACCAATCATGCTGATCAACTCCCCCCCCCCCCCATGTTTTTCTTGTACTTTTTGACAACATTGGTCTGTGGAATTACACTCTTCTCTTTTTTAGTTTTACTCCATCTTTGAGCTTTAGCCAGCGGCTCAATAGTGTCGAAATTGGTACACATTATTACGCATTTATTATCCTTCCACTTAACAATAAGTACCTCGCCGTTTTTGTCAAATCGGTAGTCATACGATCCGCGATCTTTTTTGACAAGTTCTTTTCATTTTTTGCATATCGAAGTGTCTCGTTTTGTAAAATTGAGTATATATCGTCGTCTATAATTTTGATTATAGTATCTTCGTCCGCAGACTCAACAAATTCTTTACTGTAATTTGGATGTTGTTTTCGCCAACATGGGTTTACTTCAGTGAGTCTTTTATTTTTGCATTAGATGTTTGTTTTCAAGTTTTCTTTATTTTTAGTTCCAGTATTATTCTCTAAATTACTTCCAATATTAGCCCCCCCCCCCCCCTAAGCTGGATTTCCAAATTACCTGGTACATCATTTACTTCCACCACACCCATATTATCATCATCACCTTCATCATTATCACTTAGAGTATCTGGATTTGGTGGTAAAACTACAACATCGATTCTCTCTTCTTTCATCTTCAAACAGAGTTTCTATATCATTCACACTTAACACTTGTTTCGAATCCATTATTCTACAACTTATGTTCACGCGTTTACAACAAATTGTCAAATATTAGAAAATACAGCCAAATTGAACGCGCAGGATCGTACGCCGGAACCCGGCACATAAGTATACAGATTGTACCAGTGATCTAAATATAGTACATCATAAAACAAAGTTATTTTATAGTATTAAGAATTTAAAATATTACTGTATAATTTGTATATTCATAAAAAAAGAGCCCTTCTACTTTGGTATAAGATATAATATGCAAATCTGTAATTAATATATAAATTACAAATAAATAATATTTCTTAGCCCGCAAAACTCTTGAAAACACGAAATTTTTGAAAATTATTTACAACATTTTGCAAAAAGATTTAACTCATATAAAAAATGCATTTTGCAGAATAAATATTTAAATTTATGTTAATAATAAAATTATTGAATTTTTTAAATTCTAAACTGTTAATAAAAAATGATAAATGTCGCGCACTATATATATGCCACTGGAACTTAATGGGTTAAGTTGTGTATTAAACATACTATTAATTGTGACACTTGGATCTTATTCTTGTACACACTTGCAACTATTAATATTAATTCGTAACTTGTACGCATGTACACTCTCTAGTTAATTTACTGTTTATTACATTACAGTCTTAAAAAAAATATTAATAATATTAAATATTCCAATTTTAAATGGCACAAAAGTGACCCCCGTGGTGCACTCTCCACACCAGCTATGAGTGCCCGTGAGGTGACGCCTGGTAAGCGCCCACACGGTAAAATATATCGTCATCATTACTGATGTCTACATGTGTTGTCGATACTGGCACACCTAGAAATGGGTAATATGCCGTGATGATATATTTATATTTATTTATTTAATAATATTAATATCTATTATCTATTACGCCGACTTTTGTATGTGTATTAAGATACTTTATAAAACTAAAGTTAAGAATGATACATACTATATTTCGATGTTGTCAATAAAACCCGGGTTTTATTAAAAAAACCCAGGTGGGCTGGGTTTTTTATAAAAAACCCGGGTTTTTTTCAACCCTGAAAATGATATATTGAACTACTACTGTATAACATTGATATAAGTATATACCTGGATATAGGGACAGGGTACGCTTGAGCAGGGCACAAAAGTGTCAAACTTTGTTCATTAACAGCTTCGAAAGTCCTACTTTTGTCACTATTTGGAAATTTGGGTATGACACTACCCACTGGTTCTAAATAAAACAATTAATTAACAATATACCATAAACAACATTGGGAAAGGTCCCCCATAGGAATAAAATTCATTCCAAATTCATATTTACGATTATTTTGCCCTATTTCTCGATATAATCTCCGAGGAAATTAGGTCAATTACTGCTCATATTAATTAGGACAATTACTGCGAGCACTCTACCTGCATAAAGGAACAGGATACGCTTGGGCAGGACAAAGAAGTGTGAGGCTATGTCCACTTTTAGCTCGGAATCCTCTGGTTATATCCTCGTTAGGGAATTTTGGTTTTACGCTGCCAACAGGTTCTACCAAAAGGATAATTATTAGGAAAAGGATAATGACTCCAATATCTGATTTAGTTTGCATGTTTGAATAGGGTACACCTGCTTTTAATAAGTTTTTAATAAGATAAGAACACGCAATTTGCGGAGAAATCGATCCACAACTTATATTATTAAAATACTTTACTACGAGTATATCCTAGAAATTCTGTTCTTTTTAATGGTTCATAATTAATAAATGATTACTACTTAGCATGTACATTACAGAAATATAAAACTAGTCGAGATAGGCAAGTTTAAAACCAAAATTTATTTAAAAACATAAAGGTGGGAGATACAAACCTGACGAAGTTACCATTTGATTCTTTGAAAAAAATTATACAAGAATGCATCGTTTTAAAATTTTTGAAGCATTTGTTCATTTTTTACTAAAATAAAACCTTAGAAAATAACTAAAATCTCTAAAAAAATCTAATTTGTTAGGCTTTTCCATTTTGTTTATTATTATAACCTAAAACATTACTTTAAAAATTCTGAAAATGGGCATTTTCATGGAATTTTTTCTATAGAATTAAATGGTGGAGTCGCCAAGTTTAAATTTCCACTCATTTTTTGATTATGATTCTATGTATTAAAATAAAAATGAAAGAAATAATTTATATTATAAAATAAATGTACATTACATTACCCAAGTAAAATTACTCAATAAATGAATGTTTATATTAAAAAATATATAAATAATATAAAGTTTATCTTGCCTATGTTTAAAGTTGAAACTTGTTAACTTATTGCATTTTATTAAAATAAATATATGCAATTTATGTCTCCCGTCTTGTAGCACTGAAAACTTGTTCATACGGAAAATCTATTTTTAGAACGAAACATTCAGAACTTCGAAACTGATTTTTGTTGTTAATTCAATTTTATTCTGACGGGCACGAATTAACCGGAAGTTTAAATGTTATATATATACCGGGTGTCTACTTTTATTTCCGAACATAGGAAATTCAATGTTAAAATGTTGATTCGGCGATACTCCTTACCTATTAATTTTAGTACAAAAATGTAATGAAGACAAATGTTCAGAATAAAAAACTGCATTGAGTGAGTACCAAGTTTGTTGTTCAATTGTTTTTATGTATAAGTTAGAAGAAAAAGAAAATACACGATTTAAGGCAATTATCAGAGTGCCATGAAAAAGAAAACAATAATTCATATTTCTTGTCTCTGGCATATCTGAGAGATTTAACATTTCTTTTTATTTTATTATTATTAGAATAATGGGAAGAAGAGTTAATCAAGAAGAATAATCACAAATTCTAATAAGAATAAAATTAAAAGAAATGTCAAATCTGTCAGATATGCCAGAAACAAAAAATATAAATAATTGTTTTTCTTTTTCAAGGCACTCTGATATTTGCCTTAAATGACGTATTTTCTTTGGCTTCTAACTCGTACATAAGAAACAATTGAACAAAAATGTTGGATTTCTTTGATGCAGTTTTTTATTTTGAACATTTTTCTTCCTTACACTTTTCTTCTAAAATTAATAGGTAAGGATATATCGCCAGATCAAAATTTTAACATTGAATTTCCTATGTTCGGAAATAAAAGTAGACACCCGGTATATACATATATATATATTGCCTACATGTGTTGTAGATACATAGAAAATGGAAAATACATATTTGCCGGCTCGTTTGGCGGTCTTCTACGAATTGTTATATTTGTTATATATAATATTTCAAACATTATTATATAAAAACTGTACTGATGGCCCGTTGTACCAAAGTAACTTAAATATTAAACTTGGCTTTTTAAGGGCCGGTGTTCAATCTCTGGTTAACTTTTTTTAACTTCTAGTTAAGTAAACAATATTGCATCGTTTTGTTAACAGCAATGATAAATTTATCATTGACAGTTCATTTCGTTTCAATTTTGTTTATATAAATCTTAGTTAAAAATTTAACCAGATATTAAAAAACAGGCCCTAAATTGACAATGTTGCATCGAAATGAAATGTCAAATGAATTATAAATAATATTGTTAACAAAATTTGAGTTTGCATTTTTTTTGTTTAAATATTGCTTAAAATTTAATCCTCATTGGTGCATAAATTTAGATCTTTAGACATCAATAGTGTTATTTAATTAGAAAATATTTTCTATAAAGTATAAATCTGGTATAATGAACCGACGGAAAATTTTCATACCTGTGCAGTGGAACAGGAAAAGCTTGTGCAGGACATAAAAGCGTTAAACTATGTCCACTCAAACCACTAAAACCTCGCGTAGTGTCCTGGCTTGGGAATTTAGGTTTTACGCTCCCTACTGGCTCTAAAATTTTATAGTCCAATTACTATAATTTTATTTGTTTTGACTAGGGTACTCCTGCTTGTTATCACAAAAATAGGTACTCGTACACACATAAAATAACAATTGACCTCGTTGTAAATGTCAGAAATATAGATATACTTCATAGTAGCATATTTGCTTTGTATATTCAACATAAGAAGGCTTTCAATTCAAAGAAATTTAACTATGTTTATGTAAGGCCAAGATGAAACTAAGTTATGAACAAAAGGGTTGTGTAGATCTGTAGGTAAACAAATACAAATACTAAAATATTTTGCTTCAGAAGTAAAAGAGTCCTAAGTGCCCCACGCGACTCTATATGAAAATGCAACACCAAAAAATATTACGAATAAATAAATGAAATTCTGCGTAGAAGTTGCTTATTATTATACTCGCCGTCAAATAAATATGGACTGACGCTCAATTTTTCCCTTCTCTCCACTTTCTCCCTTTCCGTGCGCTGTTGTATTTAGTATTTTCAACATGTCTAGTGGAATTGGCAACAATCTAGAAATCTCCAGTCCATATTTATTTGACGGTACGTATAGTAGTTTAAATGATTAAAATTTCACAATTCTAAGGGCTGTTTTAGGATGAGTTTAATTTATAAATTTACATTTAGAAGTTTTGATTTAAAATTTATAATTTTCCCTCTGGTTAACTTTCGATTCTGAAATTTTGGATATAACCAATCAGTATCTATTACATAACTTGTCACTGTTTTTCATATAATGTTTCGCCAGTTAGCAGTTCAGATTTTGGGTTACAATTTTATTTTTATATCCATGAATTTATTAGACGCTAATGAACAAGACGATTTTTTAATAATAACGGGAATGTTTTTTTACTATTGTTGATTTGTATAATAAAAAAATAAAACAAACACAAACTTAAAAAACGTAGATGGTCTGTTAGGCCGTGGTTAGGTCTACAAACATTGATTTGTCAACAGACAGTACCATAGTTTGTTTCTGAGAGTGAAATAACAAGATCATGAACAATTCTTCAAATATACTCGTATGAGAGAGTGCATGTATTTAATTCCTTGCTATCCCTCGTTACATGGAATTTACGCAAACGTTTTTATTTTTTATTTTTATTCATTTGCTATGTCGTACAAATTACCATGTTCGCAAATACTGCTTATTAACAAAACAAAGTATCAATTCAACAACTCAAAAACACAAAAGACAGCTGACGGATGAAGCAAAGTTATACCTTACCGCCATGTTTAATAGTTCTTTCTTGTGATTGGTCGAATTTGGAATTTACATTTGTAAATATAAAATATAGTTATATTCCAAATGTAATTTCAAATTTCTAAATTTGTAAATCGTTCAAAAATCATCATATGAGTTTTAAGTAGCGGTGGGATCCGGATCCGGATAGTTTCGGTTTAGGATTCAAAAATATCCGGATATCCGGATAATTGATTGTTGAACTATCCAGATCTGAGTATCGGATTTTGGATCCGTATCTGAGTATCGGATTTTGGATCCGGATCTGAGAATCGGATTTTGGATCCAAATCTGAGTATTGGATTTTGGATCCGGTTCGGAATATGAGTATGAGTATCGGATTTTAGATATGGAATTTCCGAATCTGCATCGGTTCTCGGATTCGAATATTCTCAGTATTGAACCCGATGATAATATTTGAATGTATAAGTATTATCATGGAGTTTCAAAACCAAATAAAACTGATTATGAAATAATCCACAATAAATTTTTGTTTGATATACCTAGTTAATAGAATTGGATCCAGAATTAAAATTCGGATCCGGATCCGTAAACAAAACATCGAATACGGATCCAGATCCGAATCCAAAAGGGATCCAGACTCAAATCTGGATCCGGATCCAAATCCGAATTAAATTCATCATAAACCAGCCCTAATATGAGAGTTGATTTTTTTAACAAATATTACGGAACAAAATATAAATGTAGTTATTGTCCTACCTATGCAGGGGTACCGGAAATGCTTGTGCAGGACACAACAATGTCAAACTCATTTCCTGTTTTCCGGTAAAAGAACGTCCGGTATCCATCGTAGGAAATTTCGGTACTGTACTTGATACAGGTTCTAAACAATGTTACAAAGACCTGGTATTATTAAACTGCGTCTATTAACTTTAAAGAAAAATAACATATCAAAAAATTGATATGTGTAATTTTTACAACTTATGCCAATAATAATTTCGGGCTGTCTTTTAGATATCAGCTAAGCGTTTTAACTATATAAATTAAGGAATATAGTAACAGCAAGTAAGTTTCACAAAGGGAAAATATGATAATACCTGTAAAGAGGCACAGGGTACCCTTGGGCAGGACAAAGCAGTGTAACACTAACTTCTCTTCTAGAAAGAACAGTTCTAGAAGAATCTCCGCTTGTTATTCGGGGAATTGTACTAGAAACGGGTTCTAGAAAGGAGCAAAAATATATAAATATATAGAAAAACTAGAAGTCTTTATATTAAGAAGGATACCCCTAACAGATTATAAAAATTTAAAATAACTATTACATGGATTCATTTTGAGCGATTAATATCGCCTAATACCTGTGGCTCAATGCAACAACACCAATGTCAAATTTTTAGCTTAAACATTGTATGATTGCATAGGTAATCAGCTACGAAAATAACCAAAGTCTGACCATGAAGGAACCTATAGGGTTCGGCATTCATTGAACCAATGTCAAGTGATAAAAAAAAAATACTTGATGCAATAAAAACAATCGTATACATTTCAGTAAATAAATAAATATATATCACCATGGCATATTACCCCTGCGGGTGTGCCAATCTACTTTGAACACAGATATCGGTAATGATGAAATATTTGTACCATGCGGGCGCTTATCAGGCGTCACCTCACGGGAACTCATTGCTGGCGTGGAGAGTGCACCACAGAGGTTAATTTTATTCCATTTAAAATTCTAAATATTATTTGGCGTGGGTCAGGATCGAACCCGGGTGCCCAGATTGGCGACCAGACACTCAGACACAGCCACCGGACCCTATAAAATCTTAAAAGGTCTTATGCCCAATTTCACCAACAAGACTTAAATTTTAATCTACGTTTAAAGAATAAAATGCAAATCGAAATTTTGACAGCAATATATTATAAAACATTTGATATTTCATTTCGATGCAATATTATCAATTTAAATCATGTTTAATATTTAATTTACGTTGGTGCAATCGGCTATAGAGAGTTTAAATCACAGAATTAGTGACGTTTTGTAATCAATATTAATAGGGCAGACAGTTTCACAAAAAGTACTCACGGTATTATTAACACTGAAAGTTTCTTGTCGATTGTTGATATTAGCTGTTCTTGCATAGTCATAAAAATTTATTTATAATCGTAAAACAAATTTATGAAACATATGTTTCATTATTCGTACAAATATTATTATTATATTTTATTATAATAACAAACATTTCAAATGTTATTAAAATAACTAAACTGTTTTATTGTAGTCGTATTTCAGAAATGACAACCACATTTCAGCTTTATTCCAATTTTCCATTATTTCCCTTTTAATCCTTTTTCCCTTTTTCGTTCTCCATTCTCATTTTCTATTCTAATTACGGTTTTTGCGTGCGCGATAAAATCAGCCGTTCTCAACAATTGAGTTCTGTGCAGTAGCGGTCAATGAACTCCACCTGTTGGGTGCCACCTGTTGCTTGTGGCAGTGGCAGCTCGACTTGAGTGCCAATATCCGATGAACAAATCGAATTACTTACCGGAGAATCAATAATTCATCGTATGCAACCACTGCCGAAGCCGCCTAACGCGACATTCACCCAGCCCGACAAGTAAAGCAATAACGATATATAGTGAAATAGAGATGAAATTGACCCAAATTGATGTTAAACTTGATTAAATATGTTCATAATTAATAAAATTTGAGTAGAACTCAATTATAACATGTAAACAAACACCTTTTAATAACCTTCAGTGTGAGTCAGAGTTTCACTATGTGAAGTTAAATTTTAATGTTTTGATAATGTATACTAAAAGTATATCATATATAGAGAGTTGACTTGAACACACGAACATAGGACTTTAACGTAAAATCATACTTTCATAATTTCCTGATTCCCTAATTATTTTAGATTAAAAAAAAAAAAATTCAAATAAAAGTTTTTTTCATGGCTATCGCTATTTCTGGGGTGATTTTCGACATTTTCATATCTAATTTCTGACGTTATAAAGCAACCAAAATTAATTGTGCTTCTTCAATGAGATGTAAAATTTCAAGCTCTACAACTTTTATTTGAAGCTTTATTTTGTAAAATAAATAGGGACGCAGGAAATTATAAAAATCTGATTTTACATATTAAAGTCCTATGTGTTCAAGTCACCACGCTGTATACGTAGACAGTGTAATAGTCAATATAAAAGTCAAATTTTTATTATCTTGTAATTAAAAATCGAAATTAAAAGTATGACTCATTGAAAACGGTAACCATGTTAAAATCCGGATATGACGTATCCGGCCCTACTTATTTCTTACGATAGACGCTAGATGGATCTACTTCACATGTGCCTGTTTAGAATTGAGAAGTGAAAATGACAAGTTTACACTGACTGGTAATACAAAAATGTCGAATTAAAGAAATACGAAATGCACGTTTATTAGGTTTGTTCGAACAAAAGGCAGAAACCATCACAAACCATTTTGAGCATGCGCATCTGTTTAAAAATGTTCGCTAACAGAGATTTTAAATCTACGATTAAAAATCATTTTTCTGTCTACCTATACGAAAAGTGAAATTTTACGTACTTATTTTTGGACGAAAAATGACACTTTTCTGAACGTTATCACTTTTCGTCCGCAAACCTTTTTCGTACGCTAAGCCTACTACGATTTTATGATTATTGCAATTGTGTGTACCACCGGAGTTGTAAATAACAAATATCAAACGAGCAAATAAAAATATTATTTTAATGATAAATTTAATTTAAATATGTGCGCAATTAATAATGAAATTAACCATAACTGAAAATAATTAATTTTGACATGACTAATTGTTAATCTAAGATAGAGTTGTGTTCGAAGTTATTTTGTTGATTTTGTTTATTTTCACCTGTCAAATAGTGTTGATGTGTCTGTGAGTGTAGTGTCTTCCTTCAAACTAAAACAGAGCTAAGAATTAAAATTTTGTGAAAATGGCAGAAGATATATATTATCCAATCATTATTCATATAATAAATAATAAGATTTTATGAATTTAAAAAAACGTGTATTTATTTCTAGATCTATTACGTAAAGTAAGGTAGACAGAAAAATGTAATATGTACCTCGGCAAAAAATGCATATTATAACCTCGCTTGTTTGCTTTACCTCGGCCTCGCCTCGGATAGCAAACTCAAGCTCTGCTGTAATATGCAATTTTTTGTCCTAGGTACATAAATAACTATTTTGTTCGTTCAGCAAAATATTTCAATCCCAGAACAGTCCGCGGATTCTAAAGAAATTTTTAGTTTGTGGCATGCGCACTGAAACTTCTGGCTATAGAGAGCATGTTGTATGCACTTGTACTAGCCAATGCGAGAGAAAAGGAATATTAATATTTATTATAAAATCACTAAATATTTGCTATATTGCCATGTAGATTCTCGAGTGTAAATTTAAGAGAACCAGAAATAAACGCAGGAAGTAAATTTTAAACAATAAAGTAAGATTATAATTTCATTATGTGACAATGACAAATGCCAATAACAACAATCAAAATAAGATAAAAACCTTTCTGTTCCCTCCAGATGGAAGTAATAACAATAACCTTTATTTTGCGTGCAGAAACCAAAAATTTCCAATCAGTTTGAAACCAGTTTCAAATTACGAACGCATACTGAAAAATTAGCAATTACATAGTTGCATATGTTGTTATGCGCATAAACCTAATAATTCATAGTAAAATAAAATGTTGAATACAGTAAAATGACACTATAAATGACAAATGACAGATGATATTTATGTTAAGTGCTACAATTAGATTTTGTCTCTTTCTACGCCATATAAACATGCTATAACTAGCTCTGTTTAATCGCAAACGCTTGTCTAATTCTAGGGCCGCATACCTACTTCCTGTGGCCTATTTATTTCATTTTTTCGCAGTACAGAAAAATTAAAAATATGAGTCTCAACCCTAGATCTTTGTATAAATATTACTGGTGTTATAATTAAGTTCTACTGCTTTTTCATATCAAATTTTCTAATGTATTTTCTTTTACGGATTATAATTTTCGGGGTACACTGTCATATTTTCCGTAATAAAAAAATTCCTTATGATGGAACGAATGACAAAATTTCAGTACGGACCTACACTAACATTGGGATGGGGTTATTCAGGAAGGTATTATTTGTAATAAATAAATAAAAATTTCTAAATTTGGAATATTCTGATAGAACCAACGAGACAAAATTTAGAAAATTATAGTGAAAAATTAAATTTGGAATGAAATTTTGACAGTGCCCTTTTGTGTAGTCCGCAGGGGTACCCTATCCCAACATTCAGGCAAGTCTGACATTTGCAGGGCCGTACTCAACAAGGACTTTCTTTTAAAAAGCAGTAATGATACTAATAATTGTAAAACATTATTCATTTAACGAATAAAATGCATATGACATTATCAATTAAAATATAAAATATGAAAGATAGTTTCAAAATTATTCTCGACAAAAATTGTTAAGTACAGCCCTGGACATATATAAAAATAGAGTATATTGAAAGTATATTCATTTACATAAATACGATCGAAAAAATTTAAATTTTATATGATTATATTATTATACATTTTATTGAACTTTTACGTATAAAAGTTGTATAAAATAAATTTGTTTAATTAATATATTTAACCCTAGATTGATTGACAACAACAATTTCACGAAAATTCATAAATATTTTTGAAATAAATGAATATATTTCCAAGGAACAACATATACAAAGAGTTCCTATAAATAAATTTGTCTAAATATGTTATACATACAGAATAATATGTATCTTTTACCCATTATTGGGAATAACAGTATATTTTCCTCATACAGGGTGTTAAAAAACAAGGGTAACAAATTTTGAAGACATATAATACCAAGGTTGTCAAAAACCCGGTTTTTTCGAGATATGCCCAGCCCACTGTTTTTTTTTTTTTTTTGTTTTGAAAAAACCAAACCCACTTCTGGGTTTTTTCAAGTGGGTTTTTGCCGAAAACACCCATTGGGATTTTGCGGGCTGGGTTTTTTCATGACAACCCTGTATAGTACTGACCAAAATGAGTACAAAAAGCTTAATCATCATGGGTCTGATCTTCAGCTGTTTCCGAGAAAGAGGCCATTTTATATTATAATTAAAGAAATACTGACAAAAATACTAGTCGAACAAATTTTGTCTATGTCAGGAAATAGACAATTAAAAAAACAATTAAATTTTATATTAAACATTTTTTCCAATTTCTAATAGTTACGAAGTTATTTGAAAATTAAATATTGGTCAAAGTCGCCACTACATTTATTTTAGTACAATTATTTGACATATTTTCTTTTTTAAAAAAAAAGCACATCTCTGAAAGGTAAACAAAAGGTTTCATTTAATCGAAATCATAACTCTTACAGTTTTCGAGATAGCAAAGATAAACCCCGTAACAATTCATTTTTTACTGGCTCATATTTCGGAACCTATGTTGATAAAGCTTTTTTTTACTCATTTTGGTCGGTTGTTTTTTAACATCCTATATTTTAAGTAACGTACTTATTACACTGAATATCGGAACACCTAAGGTGTTACCAGATATATTTGCCTTTTGTGGTTACAGTCTAAAAACACAAAGAAATTATCGTAAATTGTAGTATAAATATTTTTTTCGTAAAAATGTCCAAAAATATCGTTGCCCCAGTCCCTCCCTGGCAAAACTGATTATTTTCACATCCACCACTTCCTGTTTTAGACAAAGACAACAATATCCCCTCGCATATTTAGACAGAAATAGACATAGGAACTCTTACACGCTATACTTCATTCATACATGCATTTCTTTATAAGGTGGGCCCCCTTGTCACCTTTAGCGGGGCCAAGGAGCTTCTCAAAGTCTCATCACGGATGCCACCACGCCGAATCCAAAGAGGACGTGATCAAAATGAGAAAAGAACGAGAAGGAATGAATTATTAATAAAGAGAGATTTAAGATTCGAAGGAGTGAAGTAACGGTTATATCTTTATCTTTCCCCTTTAAAGCGAGGTAATTTTCTAATAGATGTAAGTGGGTGTCATAACTATAATAATAATTTTAGAATGGAGTACTAGACCTGGGCACAGGAGAGTATTAAAATTTATTTCAAATTTATGAAAAGATATTTTATTTACCTCCCGCTGCCCTGGTAATGGAGGTACAGGGATCGTGCTAAAAATCGCTGGTCGAGATTTTGATAAATGACCACGTTTTAAGGTCCCTAGAATCTGATTTTAACATTTTCACGATGATGTCTGTAAGTGTGTATGTGTGTCTATGGATTTTGTCTCTAACTAAAATACTATCATTTAGAAAATTCTGAAACCATGTATTTCGACCCTATTCTAATATAGAAAGAAACCAGTAGATTTTTGTATAAAACGGATAACCAGAAATGGCACTCCACTTGAAGCTCATAATGATTTTTCATCAAAACGATTAAATGTCACTTTTTCGCATTTTACGTCATTATGAAAATTAAAGATTACTGAATTTTCTACAGCTATACATTAATACTTTTTCTATATATTTTACAGATAAATTTAAAAAATAATCTTTTTGTTACACAGTTCATATTTCAAATGTATATAACTGACAAATAAATGTCACTGAATTAATCATTTCAAAATAGTAATGATGACATTTTAAAAAAAAGTAGTAAATAAAGCAATAGTTATAAGCAAACGAACATAATATAGCTTCAACATTAGTAAATATGTAGGTATTTAAATTAATAAAAATAAAATAGCGGGAGGTATTGTATTGGCCACATCAGATTTTTTAACTTTCCAACGATGTATAATTTATTGTCTATGTGTTTCAATTTCAAACGATTCGTAAATTTAAAGGATAAAAACACAGGTTGTTGCAATAATTAAAAATATTAATTTGGTTATTTGCATTAAGAATTTCCCTTAGAATTTCCTTAATTACTATACAAAAAGTCTTTTGAATTTCAAATAATTTTAATATTGGCCGTCATAGCTAATGACATTTACGACTATAACGAAATTTGGAAAAATGTTTCATTGCTATGTACGTTAAAAATATTAATGAAAATGAAAATAATAAATAAAATTAAACAAAAGATAATACCTAAGTGATGAATTCATTTGTTTCATTACAACAACCAATGTTTTTAACCACTAAATTTGAAAATTGTTGCATTTTCTGATGTTTGAAACAAGTGAACATAGACAAATTATGCATCGTTGGAAAATTAAAAAAATCTCTTTTTAAGGGTGAAACTATCTAATAAGACGTCTACCGTGAGTATTTTTTAACGTGAAACATTGGGTTTGTCATATCCATGGTTACGACTTGACATTTGATTGACAGCAATGTATTTGCCCGTTCCATGAAATGAAACATAGGGAACGAATTTAACATTTGATGAGACGTCAACAGAGGTTAATTTTGTTTAAATAATTATACCTGCATTCTAAATTAAATTAGTTGCTAGAAAAAATATAGTGTACACCTTGTGCCCGAGTAGTTTTCTGACTCGGCTAAATTTCTTACAATATTTAAATATAATACTTCTGTCAAATTCATTCCCCATGTGTCATTTTAAATGAGACAGACAAATGCATTGCTGTCAATCAATTGTCAAATCATAACTTACAGGAAAATTCAACGGTTATCTGTCATATTGACAAGATGTTATTAGAGGTTAAATTTGATTAAATAATTATACCTGTTTTCTAAAAATTAAATTAAGATGCAGAAAAAATACTGTGTGTATCTTGTGCCCGAAATATGTTTAGTGCTCTAGAGTGGTTTTCCGACTCCGCTAAATTTCTTATAATATTTAAATATAATATTTCTGTCAGATTCGTTCCCTATGTTTCATTTTAAATGAAATGGGCAAATACATTGCTGTCAATCAAATATCAAGTCGTAACCATGGATATGGCAAACCCAATGTTCCACGTTAAAAAATACTCACGGTATATAAAAATTGAAACTTGTACATCACAACTCAAAATTCAATAATAATAAAAAAAATTGAGCATCGCCATTCGAAAGAACATAAAAAGAGTCCAAAAGATGTGCTAAGGAAAATCGAGTATTATTTCACACTTGGAAATTATTTAAAAAAAAAAACTGCAAAATTTATCGAATGACCATTACAATGGTCTACTAATGTTGCAACTTCTATTTAATTTAACTGACTTGCCCTATAGTTCTCGAAATCCCTATGTTAGACAAGTTGACCTGGACAGCCTGTATATATCTCGCGGTCATCTAATTCTGCACGCGGCAGTTGGAGCATTTCTCGGCTCGGCATGTAATATACTATTGCAACAAACTGCCAAAGATATTATCAAGGTAGGTATAAGTAAATTCTTCATTTTCAAGTTCTAGGTCAGCAACATTTTGAGATCCGCTGACCTTTCCATGTCACAAGGGAGTAGTGTAAGGGTAAACACCCCATTTAACCTCAAACACGTGCGTACTCTACCTACACTGTAAATGAATTTAAATCTGCACACACGCCAACTACTAGTAAACATCATTATCTTTGTAAAACACCCACATACATCAAAGGAACCCGTAATTGAAGCCGTACTGTTTAGCACACTGCTAATTTACCCGCAAATTAATTTATGCGTATACGTATACGTAAGTTGTTTCTCCCTATATTAAATTACTTGAAATAATTTCCAAAAACAAGTAATTAACTCATAAATAGTAACTAGCAAGGGAAAATGCTATACGTACATAATTTGGGAATTTCAAGTTTTACTTTAGAAATACGGGTATTATTTTAGGAAATACATACGAGAAATTCCAAAAGTATTACCAAATATTATCAATGAAATTTGGACACTTTACATGATAAAAATATGGTACAAAATAGGTATTACATTATCGTAGCAATTTCAGGGAATACTGGAGAAATTTCAAAAGTGTTACTAGAGAAATGTATGTATTATTTAGGAATATTAAATGTTACATGACAAAAATTTGATACATTAAAAAGTATTACATTATCTCAGGAATTCCAAGTATTACGGCAGAAGTTCATGTACCAATTAGAAAAATATATGAATTTCAAAAGTATTCCCGGGTAATATAAAAGCAATACGAGGAATTTACATGGAAATAATTTTGTATAAAAGATGGTATTACATCAGTGCGAATTCCAAGTATTACTATGACCTATTTAGAAAAATGAATATTCCCAAAGGTATTACATGAAAAAGATGGTACAGAAAAGGTATTACATTATCGCAAGAATTTCAAGTAATACTATTAAAGAAAAACTGGATTTTTAAAGGTAGTACCAGATAATACCAATGAAATACTAACATGTACATGGACAAAATATGGTTACATTATTTTAGGAATTCAAGGTATTACAGAAATATAGGAATTTTTAGGAAATTACCGTAATTTTAAAGGTATTACCAAGCAACGTAGAAATAATTAGTATTACGAAGAAAAATTATCCTTCAAATCAATAAACTTACGAAACATACAGAGGAAGTATTCCTATTTTAAATAAATGTTTTTCATGCCATATTCATGTAAAATTATTCCTGGTATATTTCATAAAATATCAACGCGTGGAAATAAATATAAAAATTATGGTGGCAGCGATGTACATAATATTCCCGTTGAAAAATTTCATGTGCACTGTGATAACGATCACAAAGTTAATTATATTTGAGCACGAATAGTGTATAAATAATTAGATCGCGTTAATTAAGTTGTAAGATATAGTACAAGCGATATAGAGACTTTGAGAAACTTTTTTGTAGTTGTAGTTCTTTTATATGAATGAAGTATATTTTATGTGCATGCAACATAGAAATTAACAATGCACTTTCATACATATTTCTTGAGGAAAAAGATTAATATCTTATTTATTTGAAATGTATCTGGAATTTATTTTTTTTTAAATTATTTGTAGAGTTATGCATTGTTAATATACATATATAATCATCAAGAACAATTAAATATTGTATTATACAAATTTTTATTAAAACTATAACAACTGCTTTCTTTAATATTTTTTTTTATAATTCATTTAATTGTTCTTGTCTTTATTTCACATGACAAAAATAATTTCTTTTTTGGTCACTTACCAGTGATGACCAAACGTCCCTTAGTAGCGCTCAGACGAGTTTCTCCAGTCAAACGATGTTTAGTACGGCACTGGTAAGATTTGTAACCATCTTCAGGTCCTACGTCACGGATGTGAAGTTCGCCGGAAGGAAGTACCAAGTACTTGCTGTCTGTAGGCGGGAAATACAAAAACACATTAAAAAATTTGAAGCACAACTAAAATTAATTATTAAACATGCATTAAAATTTAGAAAACAGTAAGTATTTATTTATTATTACAATGGTGCTTTCTCCACGACAGCACTGAATACCGTGAGGTGATGCCTCTCTGTACAAATATATCATCATAATAAAAGCAGACTGGCATACCCAGATATGGGTAATAAACCGTGATGATATCTTTATTTTATTTATTTATTTATTCATTGTCAAATGTACTTTTTGAATATGTAAACAATTACTCGAAATCTAGTTATGTTTGAGTTACTATTTCTATTTTAGAGTGATCAAAAATAACTGATTCAGTTGACAATAAAAAAAAATACTTGAAATTGGTAACACTGATACAAAAATTTATTTCCTGTTGTTGACACTGTTAATAGTTGCATTTAAAAAGTTAAATTTGAGTATATTTTCAATTTTTCAATAAAATGGTCGTTGTTTTCCTTACCCACATACTTTTATTTTTTTACATTACCCATAGAGCAATAATCTAAAGCACTTCAATCACTCGAAATTCTATTAGCTGTCGGGCCTCTGTTCTAACATAATCCGTATTGCAAAAATGGCGTAATGCAAACTGTGGAATAAAAAGATCCCCTAACTGTATTGCCAACAGAATCATTTATTTTTGATCACTCTGTATAAACTATATTTATAATATAAATACAACAATTCTACGTGAAATAAAATAATATAAATACAATTAATTGTGCAACAATATAAAAGGAAGAAAAATATTGATACAATAATTAATATCAGGGCATCGAAACCGAACCTGAACCGAACCTCTAATATACAGGGTGTTCAAAAATAAGTGTCCCAAACTATGTGGGCATATAGTTCTGCCCAAGATGAGTAAAAAAAGTTTAATCAACATGGGTCCGATCTTCAACTATTTTTGAGAAAGAGGCCATTTTGTATTAGAATCGAACATAAAGTTACCACTAAAGGTAGTGCTCGAACAGTAAATAGACTATAAAAAAACAATAACATTTTATATGAAACATTTTTTTCACTTTACGAAGTTATTTAAAAACTAAATATTGGTAAAGGTCTCCACACATTTAATCAAAATCGAAACTCTTATAGTTTTCAAGATTTATTTATTTATTCGTGTCAGAAGCACTACAACATTATTTAATCAGGCTTCCTTACGACGAGTCTCTTGGACTTTTGGTCTTCTCTGGCTCTGGGTACCATCTCTATAGGTCTTTTGACAAAGAACCTTTTTGGCGTGGACACTTCTGTTCATACGCTTTGTATGCTTCTGGTATGAAAGGATTTGCCGGCTAAGCCGTTGCCCGGGGGACGCCCGAATGCATTAACTGCATTCTTCGGGGAGGCTCCTTTCGTGTCCAGAGGTAAACACCGAAAAAACTAATTTTTCACTGCCTTATATCACGGAAACTATTGAAGATCGGACCCATGTTGATTAAGCTTTTTTTACTCATTTTGGTCAGTACTATATGTCCTCATAATTTGGGACACTTATTTTTAAGACTCTGTATTTGTCAATAGAGTCCTATACCATAGTCATATTTTAACTATCTTAAATAAGAAGACGAAAATATACATAAATTAATGAGTATTAGTGAAAAAATTTTCTTTAAATATTGACTAGGTCACAAACTATAAGCGATTGAAGCTGATTACTAATTGGGTATGACGCGTTAGGTACTAAGAATTTGATTGGTTGCCTGATTTTAAAAAGGAGATTCGCGCGTCTGTAGCGGTCACCTTTAAAGGAATATGATATGTCATGTTGTTCTATAACCTAACAAAACATTTAACAAGTTTGTGTTTGATGAATTTGTTTAATTATAACATCTAGTAATATTAACAATAATAATATATTTATAATTAAATCAATTTGTAATATTAATTAAATTAATAATAATATTAATGAAATTAATATTGAAACTTCAAAACAGGCCAACACTAGCGCCATCCGTCGTCATACTTTGTGTAATAATATTGTCAAACTGTTTCAACGTTCTATAATTTATTAGGAAAAAAATGTTTATTATTTACGTTATTTATACTTAATAATAATTTCTTCATGAATATAACGTATAAGTTTTTATATACAAATATTTCAGCTATGCAAAAAATGAAAAAAATTGTTCCTTCTATAACTAACAGTTTGTCCCATTGTTTGTCGATCACTTGTTAGTACCTGCTACGTCACGCACAAATTCTTAAACTTTAAAAATCCATACCTCGCTTATTACGTAAATTTTTTAAGTCGCGTTTGCACTAAAATTCTTATTTTATCCTGTTCTTACAGACAAAAAAATAAAAGAAAAATGGTATAGGACCCCATTGAACCTGAATTTGAACCGAACGTGATATTAAAATTCGGGTTCAGGGTTAAGCTCTGGTTCAGGTTCATTTTCAGTTCGAAACGTAGACGTAATCGTTATACATCCGATAATCGCCGCGTTCGGCGTCTACGATGCAGCTTGTGTTGACTGATCTTGTCTTGTGTTGCATCACAAATCGCATTTTAATTATTTCTGTATAATGATCGTTATTCAAAAAACATTAATTTAATTTTCATTAGGTCCAACCGAACCTAAACATACTACCTGAACCCGGAACAAAACCGCAAATTTTATTAATGGTTCAACCAGAACCACACACGAACCCATCTTCCAAAAAACAAATTAACCTGAATCTAAACCGAACCCAGTTTTTGGCGGGTTCGATGCCCTGATTAATATATTGTTTAATTTACTAATTATCAAATAAACATTTATTCCATATGTGTTGTATTTACATTATGCAACTTCGCAAAACAGGTTTATAATAAATTCATTGCAAAAAAGTTAAAATGTCATTTAAAAATAATATTCACATAAACCTATTTTACATCTATTTTTAATTATCATGCAAGGTTATGGGTAAAATAGGAAGGTTAGAACATGAATTCGGTCAATAGGAAACTAAGGTTAGCCAGTCCAATTTGAAGAAAAACCTATTCCAAAATACAGAAGCATCTAGATACAACTAGAACACATGAAATGTAAAATACAACAAAATAGAACCGTAAACGAGGAAATATAAATGCTTGAAACACACCAGCAAATTAATATAAAACAAAGAAACAAAAAACTGCACGAAATACTACGAAACAATCAATAAACAATTAATTCCGAATCATGAATTGCACGAATCTATGAAACATTTATGTGCATGGAAGAACAGAGATGCACTGGCCCAAAAACCAATCGGACAAAGCTTTCTAACATTTATAATAGCTATGCAAGGACGTACTAGCCCCAAAAGAATTTCAATTTCTTCTAATCTAATATTGAAACATCAAAAACAAGTTTCAAGTAGGTACCGTAATTAGTGTTTTCTTTTTGCTGATAGATTTCAGTGTCATCATCTTCAATCCAAGCTTCAACGAAGACAAAATCAGAAACGAAACTAGGAATGTGACATTTCATAAGGGCTGAATTACCACGAAGAACGTTTTCTTCCATTACGTTGATAGTGTAGGGCTGACTCACCACTACAAATAGAAGAAATGAAGAAAATAAAAGAGACTGACTACTTTCAATAATTATTATACGAAGTACATTGAAAATAATATAAATATATTCGGATATAAGAAGAAATCTTCAGGGTTTTGAAGAAAATGAAAAATCAAGAATAATTCATGAAGAAAATACGCATGGGTATACGACCGTAGAAATTCCAGGTATTACTAAAGACATTCAGGTATTATTTAGGGAATTAAAGGAATTCCCAGGATATTACCAAGTCTTTTAGGTTGAAGATAACGACGAATAAATGGTAAATCTCAAAAAATTATTGTGTACCCGAAAAGATATTACATTACAGTGAAAATTGCAGGTTTTACAGCTACAATTTAGGTTTTTAGGGAGTGTCTCGGGGTCGTTTAGAAAAAAATAAAATCCCGAATAGGCGTGGTTTAGAAGCTCGTTAGAGATTACTTGGGCGAAATGACCTGTGAAGCAATTTTGGTAATAATTGATATTACTTTCTGCGTGGGCAGGTTACGTGTTGTGATAACTAATCACTGTCCACTTAAATTCGAGTGTACGTTTAGGTATGGTTTGTTTAATAGCTATTTCTGTAATAAGTTGCAAAATGATAGTGTTTTAGGCACGCGACGTGAGATTTGTACGCACGAGAGTAAGCGGGTGTCACAACACGTCAAGTGCCTAAAACACTCATTTCGCAATGTATTACATACAAGATTTTTTATAATAGCGTTTTAAAACAAATAATTTATTCTCAAACATTAACATTTTGAATTTTTCAAAATTAAAAAGTAGAAAAGATGTCAGGTTCATATATTCGTTGCTAAATGAAATGCTTTTAAGCATTAGTGCTTAAAAGAAACATTTTGCGCATTAAACTGTCTCTTTTACGCATTAACTGTCACTTTTACGCATTAACTGTCACTTTTACGCATTAAATTATCGGGATTTTTAAATTTTTTGAACACGTCCGTTTTTAGGGGAATAACAAAATTCACAGTAATATTACACATATTTTCGTATTACAAGAAAAATATTAAGTATTCCATGAGAAATGTAATGATAATAATGGGATAGATGACTGATTACTATTACTTTATAAGCATGACAGAAAAATAATTACTATTATAGAAATTTTAGGTGTTACTAAAGAATTTCTTGGAGAAATACTGCAATTTAAAGCATTACCAACCAATACTAGCAAAATACATTTGAAAAAGAAGCTATTTCATAGAAATTATAGCAAAATGTTTACTATAGAAATTCCAGGTGTTCCATTAAGTTATCCATAGGTACTATAAGAAAATGATTACTACAGAAATTTCAGGTATTACTGAAAGAACAGAGACATCTCTTGAAAAAATACGGTTATTTTTTAAAGTTACCATGTAACACATATTTTAATAAAGAAATTATTTTATAGGTAGGTATTACAGGAAAATGATTAATTAGTACAGAAATTCCATTAATACTTGTAATTATTAAATATTACTAGATTATACTAGTGAAATAGATATGTGAAATCTTTTTATATGTGTTAGAGATATATATGTCATTCGGGTTCGATTCCGACCAACATCAAACTCAAACTTGAAAATTATTTCCAATTTTTTAATGTACATTTAATACATTCTTCCTCCCATCTCAATGATACTTGTAGTCACGTCAGCTTGACATTTTTTATATGGTTTAATATTATTGGCATACAAAGTATCCAGGAAGAAAAAAGGATGTTTGAAAATGTGGGAACGAATGAATAATGAATGAACGAATATATGCATAAATGAATACGATATGAAAACATGAATACCGTAATTATTTGGGTCAGGGTGAATTTCTTCTTCATCATCCAAAATCCAGGAAACCACGTTAACAAAATCAGTCACAAAACTAGGAATCTGGCACTTTAGGATTGCGGTATTACCCCGCAGTACGTACTCCTCGTGAAAGTTCACGGAGTAAGCTTGCGCTACCACTGAAATTTGGAAAGAACCTCGAATTAGTTTGGATAAACTTTGGAAGGACTATAAGGAACAAATAGGTATCAAATCCCAATATATCATCATTTTCTTAATACCATAGTTGTTATTATCACTTGAGGAAGTTATTTCCTGATCGTCACCATCATCACCAACGATCCACGCAGCTACGTCAACGAAATCAGCGACGAAGCTAGGTATCACACATTTGAGGACTACTGCGTTGCCTCTAAGGACATATTCTTCGTGTACATTTACTGCATAGGCTTGTGTTACCACTGGAAAAGGGAGAGTCACTTAGCAAACGTCCACAACCAAATGGCCAACAAAACACAAACAGAAATTGTCAAGAAAGAAAGAGAATAACAATGCCGCAGAAAGAAAAAAGGACAAAATAAGACAAGAAGATAAAGAACGAAAGATAATTCGCAAAAGAAATATTGAATAAACAAAGTACGAGAGCTATTTTTTTAAACCCCGGTAGTTCAACAAGCCATATTACAGCTGTATCCTTTTTGGTCACAATATCAAAATGATCTGAGGTATTCAGTTCAGTAGAAGAATATTGTGAAAAGAAATGTTAATTTGCAGATTTTAAATATATTATAGACTTTGTGTGAGACTTTATAGTTGAAAACAAAAATATCGTAACCGTAACGGATTTTAGAGTAAGATTTACGCTTGCTGTATAAGGTGTTTCATGTATTACCAGGCTTTGGAGTGTGAATTCCAGATACCGAAACGAGAAAAAAATCCCAGTAAACATTGATGCTATAATGCTTCCTTACCGAGAAACCGAGGATTTCATAAAAACGAAGAAATAGTAAGCTAGTTTTATTTATTTTTTCATTGGGTCATAAATACTAGGTATTATAAAAAGAATCTTATAGCAAGTGTTCAAAATAAATAACTCAGTATTATTGAAGAATACAATGGCGAATGTTTAAAATACTAATTTTTATTAAATACAGAATGCTTTGCAATACAATTTTTTGAATTAAAAATATTAAATGACAGGTGTAATAATTAATTATCGCCTTGAAATGGATGGAATATTTAATTAATTTGCATTCGTGTCAAATGAAATAAACAAAAGGGTGTACAAGGATATAAGCAAACTATGTTCTGCTATTTCAGTATTATGCTCCTCTTAACTTTTAACCGACGAAGTGGGGTAACTTAGGCCTGTTCTACAATAAGTTGTTAGTCGGTGTCGGATGTCGTACGCGTGCGCACTACGCAGAAATTTGGCGGTAGGCGTTGTCGGCTGTCGGAGTCGGAACGCAAGTTGGTCATTTCCCATCTTTTCCGACAACGACATTGAAGGTCACGTCAACAGAAAATTGAAAATGAAAGATATGACGTTGGATGTAATATTAATATATTATGTACACGAAAACAGTAGTCTGTATGGCAAAATAAATAAATTATTCAACGATTTAAAAAGAAAAAAAATATATTTGGGGACAAATAATAATCATAATTTGTTTCAAATTAACTACCTAACCTTAGTGTAACAGCAAATTTAAAATAAGTTGGCAAAGTTTTTCTGTAATCGTGGTTTCATTCATGCAACTGATCAAATTGTTGTACAGACATTCTCGTAAATTTAAAAAAGTCTCCATGATCACTTGACTTGAAATATGAATATAATTTTCTGTGCGCACCAAAATTTTGCCTAACATCAACGGTAATATGATGTTTTACCCACCATCATCTCGTATATTTTTTCTCTTCTCTTTTGCATCGGCCGTCGTAGTTTTATTATTTGAAGTTATATTACAATTAAATTAAAATAAATTCGAAGAGATGTAGTACCTATAACATCACTTAAAAGTGACAGTTCGCTACGACAGCTTCCGACTATTGTAGAAAGCAATGTCGGGTGCTGCTAACGTCAAACGACTTACGACAAGCGATAACCGACAAACGACTCAGTTGTAGAACAGGCCTTAGTGTCCCCAGGTATACATTTTACCCGATATTTCTTTGAGTTTTTTCTTTTTCTTATGTTAAAATTTCATGTAATCATCCCTTTTGTCACCTACTTTCTGGTAACTTACCCACGAACTGTTTGCACAGAGTAAAATAAAAATAAATAGAGAAATTCCACCACCCGCACCGCTAACCACCGATAGAAAGCGGAGTAGGTGCTTTCTCTGTAGACGACAGAATGACAAAAAATTTCCTTCCGATGGTCAAAATGTCAAAAGACACGGATAAATTGAATTCTGAAAACTGCGCCAATGCAGATTAATGTTTGTGAGTTTTTCTTTTTGCGAGTCTATATTTTTGCATACCACGTAAATATGTTTTAGTTCATGAATGAAGCTTTAATTAATCTTTTAATTATACCGTATGTCCACGGATCGAGTTCCAAAGAGAAAAAACTTCTTTATTTTTTATTTTACAAAAAAATGTATTCTTGATAAAAGTTTTTGGATGTCTTGAAACGGCCAATTCAGTTTTAACATTTTCAAATTTTTTTTTTTAGTTTCAGATAAAAATCAAAAATTGGTCATTTGAGTTGAAAATTATTCTAAGTCCAAAAAATAAGTTTGCGTTGTCATGGTAATTGCCGTTATTTATTTATTTTTATTAACTGTCAGTTATAAAAATCAACCATAATAGTTGAAAATGTTGTCAAAAGACGAACGAATTTACCTAATTCAATGCTCAACTCGTCAAAGAATTTAATTAAAAGTTTCCGGATATTTATATCTCAAATAGAGGTTGTGTTAACAATTACCATAACACAAACTTATTTTTTGAGACTTAGAATAATTTTCAACTAAAACGAACAATTTTCGATTTTTATCTGAAACTAAAAGAAAATATGAAAATGTTAAAACCGAATTGGCCGTTTCGGGACATCCAAAAATATTTATCAAGAACACATTTTTTTGTAAAATAAAAAATAAAAAAGTTCTTCCTCTTTGGAACTCGATCCGTGGACATACTGTATATTTTAGATTAATATATGCATTAAGTAATAATTATTACCTAGGGGGTCACTGAGTTACCCCACTTAGGGCGGGGTTTTCAATCTCTAATTAATAATTTTAACTTCTAATATTATATTGCATCGTTTTGTTGGCAGCAATGATAAATTTGTCATCTGACAATTCATTTCGTTTCAATTTTGTTTATTTAACTTTTAGTTAAAATTTTAACCAAATATTGAAAAATCGACCCTTGGCAGTTTGCGTCGATTAGAAACACTCAGTGGGTTAAGGGCTAAGATAAATCCTAGTATCTCTGCTAGGAAGCATTATAGCACCAATATTTATAAGGATTTATTCCTTGAGTTGGTATCTAGAATTCATACTCCGAAGACTTGTACTGTTACATGAAACACCCTGTATGTATCTGAAACCTGATTCTTTTCATATACATCTCCCCTAAGTTAATCTAAACTCACGTATCAACTGTGCTTAGCAAAAATCTTCAAAAAAAAATACAGCAAAATTTTTTTTTAACAGGTTCGCTCTCGATTTTTCAAGATCGCAGCGACGTAGAAATTCATCTGAAAATATGTATTGTGTATGGAAAAAACTTCAAAAATAATAGTTCTGTGTGGGAATGAGATCCGAAGTTTCGAAAAGAAAGAACAAAAAGGGAACCGTTTCCGATATTCGGATAGGAGTTGATGAACTAGCAAATTAACAATTTGGTCACCAGGAAAAGGACAAAATAGGAAAAAGTACGGAAGAAGGACAAAACTATACCATAATCAGTAGAGGTATGAACTTCATCTGTTTCATCCAAGATCCACGCTTCAACTGACACGAAATCAGAAACGAAACTAGGTATATGACATTTGACTATAGCTGCGTTGCCTCTTAATACATATTCTTCCATAACATTGACTGCATATGGTTGACTGACAACTGTAAACGTAAAATTGGAATTGACAAAAGGTTGAAACCCCTTGTGGGAAGGATTAATCAGGATATTTTTAGGGTACACAAGTGGTATAAATTGTACCATAATCATTGTGAGGGTCGTATTTTCCTCCTTCGGTATCTTGCCAAGAAATAACATCTACATGATCGCTAACAAACGATGGTATCTGGCACTTAAATACTGCCGCATTTCCCCGGATAACAAATACATCGTAAACTTGGGCTTCGTAATACTGATTTACAACTGTAAGACAAGTAAAATCCTACTATACACTTCAAATCAGATCTTTCTACAGTGGAAAACAAGGAAGGCAAAAAGGATTCAATCAGGTGTTTCAAGAAAAATTTACCATGGTCAAAATCAACATTGGGTGTATATTCATATGTATTATCATCGTCGGTGATCCAAGCTTCAACAATAACAAAATCGGCGACGAAACTTGGAATCAAACATTTGACTACAGCAGTATTTCCACGTAGAACAAATTCGTCAATGACTCTAGTTTGGTAGAATTGATGCACCACTATGAAACAACAACAAAAATGAACAGCTAGATTAAAGAAAATATAGAAAGCAAGAAAATTGTAAAATAATGGTCAACAGGGGAAAACTTTGGGGATGTGATCTTCTAAGGAGAAGATGTGCAGGTTTCGTACCGTAGTCTTGTGCAGGCAGGTAGATGTTGCCTTGAGAATCGTGCCAACTTTCAACAATAACAAAATCGGAGACAAAAGAAGGTATTTCGCATTTCATGACAGCTGAGTTACCGCGGATGACGTATTCGTTGTCTGCTTCCACTTCGTACGATTGGGCGACCACTAACCAATTAGAAACAAGATCAAATAGTCAAAAAGCAACCGCAAAACTATACAACAAAAGATGGGTAACAGTCCAGGATAAAATAAGGACTATCTTATTTTCCCTTAAGAAGAAATTCGTTGGAAGCACATTTCTGGCGACAATATTCAAAAGGGGGTATATAGGAAATCCGGATATTTTTCTAGGTACCTAGTATTTACTCGTATTTAGATTACCGTCGAAATTCACGTTTATAGTATTATAACTATAAGTATCGCCATCTTCTGAAATCCATTCTTCAACATACACGAAATCAGCAACAAAACTAGGAATTTTACATTTCATCACTGCTGCATTTCCCCTAATCACATACTCGTTCTCAGCTTCCGTTACGTAGAACTGCGATACCACTGTCAAAAAACAAAAAACCCTAAATAAAACCTGAGTCATTTTTATGGATAAACATAAAACCATAAAATAGGAACCATTAGTCATATTTCTCAGTTTATGATACGTAGACTGAGATACCAATAATAAAAAACATAAAAATCCAAATGAGGCATGAACTAATCATCTGGAATGGTTCAAAACCATAAAATAGGAATCTTTAAGTCATACAAAACTTCACCAGTTCGCAGTTTCTGTTACGTAGACTGTAATACCAATATTAAAAAATATAAAACCCCAGGCATAATATGGCCTGATTTTTGGATAGCAACAGGACCATAAAATAGGAACCGTACAGGATTGGTACACTGTAAACCATAAAAATTACCATAATCATCAGTAATCATCAATTCGACTCCCGAATCATCAATCCACGCCTCAACATGGACAAAATCAGCCACAAAAGATGGAATACTACATTTCAAAACTGCAGTATTTCCTCGTATAACATATTCGGTTAAAATTTCAGCTTTGTAGAATTGGTTCACCACTGAAAGAACCATAAACTACTCAGAAACCATTCGGGACTTTTCAGAATTTTTGGAAAAGGGACATACAAAAAGGAAATATATAAGGACAATATAATCTACGTATATCTCCAAGTTGACACCCACGTCATCAATTTCTGATGCAAGAATTACTAAACTTTTATGTAGCATCTTTGTCGGACATACATAAAATTTATGAGACTTTTATTTGCTATTTCATTACCTATATTGTTAAAAAGGGGTATACGCAATCTCCGTCCAACCAACGGTGAAAAATGAAATAGAAACTGTACTGTAACTGCGGTAACGAAAGTCATTTTCATATATGTATTTTAATTTGTTGAATATTGATGCCATTTTGTCATTCCTGTAGTGAAAGGTGATTTTTGGCATTGATAATTTGTGTTTCATTATGTTTTGGATATTTCGTTAGTTCTTGATATGTTATTGTGCATGTTGCTATTACAAAGATGGCGTTTCTAAGATTGCCAGCAATTATTGAGAGGTATATTTCATCCATTATACTTATATAGTATTTATTCAATTGGTTTACTTATCTAGTATTTATTCAATTGGTTTATTATTGTTAAATAATTATTTATACTTTAAATTTTGATACTAATACAATATAGGTTAAATTGTCTACTTTCAATTTTGATTTGTATGAATCACACGATTTCACCCGACAACATGACGTCATCAATTCCTTAGCCCCCCCCCCCCCCCCTGGCGATTTGAACCATATGCTTACGATTGATGACGTGGGGATCAAGTCGTGGAAACGGACTTTATATTGTTAAACAATTACCATAATTATTGGAATAATTATATTCTGTGGAATCGCTGCCTACCCAAGCATCTACCCTCACAAAATCAGCAACGAATGAGGGAATGTTACATTTTAAAACCGCTGTATTTCCACGAATCACATACTCCGAAACAACTTCAGCCTCATAGTATTGGTGGACGACTAGACACAAAATTATAACCTTACAAAAATACCAGAAAATAGATCTTCATTTTAGACTTAACACAAGACTATTCAGTGGTTAATTTTTAACACCTGGTTAAAAAATTTATCCAATAAATATTGATTTAACAACTAGAAATCCAATTTTTTATTATATATCAATATTTTTGATTGGTTAATTTTTTTAAGCAGTTGTTAAAAATTAAGAACTGAGTTCCAGAATAGACCCGTATGGCATCGAAAAAACATGGAAAAATTGAGGACCAATTTCAGGAAAAGTTCAGGAATTTTCTTTGAGATTTTTAAACATTTTTACCCAAGAAATTGTCATTAATTTCGTAAGTATTGCCATCACTGTCTAACCAAGAAGCGACAGCTACGAAATCAGCAACAAATGAAGGAATGCTGCATTTAAGAACTGCAGAATTTCCGCGGATCACGTATTCATTGTTGACTTCACTTTGGTAAAATTGCTGGACCACTGAAATATTAAAAATTGCAATAACGGCTATTGAAAATTGAAGAACGAAGACCTGTGCAGTCCCACAAGGACAAAACTGGCGGAAAAGACTAGAAGCAATTTTGATCATCAGGAATATTGGGATTATCTCGGAACTAGATTTTAAAATAAGATTTACTTGCATTTATAACTTACAGGCAGAATTTTTAATCACTCGAAGTGTTTTTAATATAAAGTACCGTATTTCGTTTAAATGAATTTTATTTATTATTATTTTTCATACCCAAACTTAGATATATAACAAATTTTAATTTCAAGCAAATAAATAGTGTTGCGCACAATTTTCGTTAGGCACAAAACAATAACCGAACACGCTTCATTTTGATCGCAGCGTGTTGTAAAGCTCATATTAATCAACTAAAATTTACTGACAGGTGTCAGTTGATGAACTTTAAAGTTAAAATTAATACATTAGGGGGTTTCCAACTTTTTTTCATTTTTTAATATGTTAATATGTAAGCTTCAATAAATGAGGCCCGAGAAAATCGACGACGTACATATCTGAGGCGAAACACGCTCTTGTCTTGCGCATGTGAAGAGCTAATAGCATGCGCAGCACGTCACAAAAATGGCTGACATTAAATTTTAAGCGCTCATTTTAAATGCATTTAAGTTTCATTTTGATATTAGGATAATAAAAATTCTTAATATTACTTATACATGATGAACACTGATATTCAATAAGTATTTTTTTTTAAGAGCCGCAGACTTAGAAACCCCTATTATGAAAAATATTATGATTATTAATATAACCTAGTCCTAAGCATAAAACTCTTGCCCGTAAAACTTAGGCAAGGAGCTTTAATGATTTTCTAGTATAAAACGAACTTTGCCGATTGTAACCGAACATTTAGACCTAACGGAAAATGTATGCAATGCAACTTGTGCGTAGTGCAACTTTGAAACAGATAATATACCAAACGAAATTAATATGTAAGGCCAAAGATAAAACAATGTTAACAAGTAATATATTAAAATATTTTGACTCATTGTAAAGTTTAGCTTATATTTAAATAAAATAGATAAGAACATTAATGAAATAAGAATTATTATTTCATCCACATTTTTGAGTTATTAATTTTTAAATGCTTCCTCCTTATTTCAAATCTAGTTCCAGTGGACAGGGTCGAACTCAAAAATTTCCCTCTAACCGGGGCTGTCTACTGCAGGATAAAAAGTTTCCCCCTGATCCGTCATCCAAGCATCAACTGTGACGAAATCAGCAACAAAAGAAGGCACCTGACATTTTAACACTGCAGCGTTACCACGGATCGCGTACTCTTTGTTTACGTCGACGTCGTAATACTGCTGAACAACTAGGAAAAGAGACAATATACGATGAACAAAGAGAAGAGAAGAATCATAGAAAATTTGCTGTAAAAAAGGCACATAAATATAGACAATAATTAGCTACGATATGCTGAAAGAAATACATGAGTATATAATTTATTTTTAATGTAGTGCATTTTGTGTCATAGTACATTTTTAAATATAGAAGAATAAATTCAAAATTTCTTTTGTGTATTGCAGTGGTTCTCAACCGGTGTTCCGTAAGCACTTCGGAAATGTTCTGCGATTTTTTAGGCAATTTTAATTTATCTAGGTGAATTAAAAATTAATATGAATGAACTGAGTGAGAAATGCAACAGAATTTTAAAAAAATCATTGATTTAAATCAAGATAAATTAAATTTAATAATTTGAATAAAAAGTGAATAATTTTATTATTGTATGTGTTTATTAAATTAACAATACAAACAAATTACAGTAAAAAAATAAAAACATGTTTTAATAAATCAAAAATATTTTAATATGAAAATAGAACAATTCAAATAACAGCCTTTTCATTTCCTAATCGGTTTCTCAATTTTGAATGCACAAGTCCAAATGATGAAAAAACTCGCTCAACACAAGCTGAAGACGAAGTGGCGCATAAAAGTGATTTTAGAATTTTCAATATTATATCTTTATTTGGTCCTAATTCATCTTTTTGGGACACCCACCATTCACTAGAAACGTTGTTCAGAATTTCTTTTGAAAACATTACACTTGTAAAAGGTACAGATTTTGCTTGATATTTTATCAACAATGGCAGGAATCCTGTAACCGCGAAATTTTGTTGAGCAAATTCTAAAGCTGATTATTTTTCTTCTGCATTGAGATTTGTAATGTTCTTAGGATCAACTATGTAAGCTAAAAAGTGTGCGGGAGTTATAGCTTGTTCATATCGTTTGTAAAAAAATTAAAATTGTTTTAAATTTAAATCAATATCTTTAAATGATATTTCTGTTTCCAAGCTTCTACTGCATCAGGTAAGGGCGAAAATTTAATTCAAAATACCTACCCGTTTTTACGCACTTAAAAATAATTAAAAAAATCTAATTTAAATCAAAAAAATCTGATTTAAATCATAAAAATCAGATTTAAATAAAAAAAATCGATTTTTTTGATTTTTTTAAAAAAATCACGATTTTTATCCACGCTGGAAATTTGTACTAATGAAGCCTCATTGATGGTAGGAGGCGGGATATGTAGTTTTTGCACAAAAACAAAGTTAAGATTTATTTCAATCATTCTTTCTTGCATAGACAAACACAAAGTAAAATTGCGGAATATTTTGAGTAAAGAGAAACCAGACGGCTCTCGAGAAATATGATGCTTTCCCGCATACTAAAATTAAGAAAAAAATTGCTTCGTTTCTTTCGAAATGAAAACATTTTATTACGACCTTAAAAAAATATGTGGTGTGTTCAGTGGAACTATTTAACAGATATTTTTAATTATTTAAACAACGTCAATCAATACAAGTATACTGGATAAAAATGAAGACTTTTTAACTATGATAGACAAATTGTCAGCATTCCATAAAAAGATTATTATTTGGAAAAATCGAGTAGCAGAAAACAATCTGAAGATTATATATGAATTTACATTTTTGTCTATTTTCATTAAGAAGTGTTTGGCCCTCGGTTCCGCCTAAAGTTCTTATTCATATGTGTTCCGCGGTATTGAAAAACTTGAGAACCACTGGTATAGTGCATATCAATGCTAGTATTCACTTTCTTTAATAATACTGAAAAACATGAAATACTTTTTTTTTCAAATTACTGATTCATAAAATTATTTAATAAAGTATTAACTATGTATTTATATATTTTTCAATAAACTATGACACACTGCACATCATAAACATTAATCACCTATACGGAACATGTAAATATTTATAAGAAAGTGGGATTTGAACCCGCAAACGCTAATGATTTTAACAACCATTCACAATTAGCACAAGTAATTAGCATATTTCCGTTTGCTCATTAATTTTCTTGTAATTTAATTAAAAGAACATAAACGGAAAATTAAAAGTGGCTAGAAGCGTAAAACATGAGCGTTAACTTTAATTTATTTAATTAAATCTTATTAAATGTACGTTACGCGTAAGTACCAAAAGGTCATAAACATAATTAGTTTTTACACTTTAAGAAAATTTTAACGAATATAATGCATGATATTAAATTACTTAAAACGATATGTAACAATCATTAAGGAAATTATCATTTGATATATCAAGTAAAATTTAATATAATTTTTTTTTACTTAACCTAGAAAATAAAATTTGATTCTCTTTTTACCTGCTCGTACGTTGACATCTTTGCTTAAAATGGACCCAACAGAGTTTCTAGCCAAGCAGACGTAGACTTGTGCGTGGACATCCTGTCGGTAATCTTCAGCGCGGAATGGAGGAAACACCAAGTTGCCATTGGCCAAAACCTGGAGGTTCCAATCAGAGAAATGTTACAAATACTGTAATCCAGATTACTTGGACAAAAAATTAATAAGGCTGTTCTCGTAATGTTGAACAGTAAAACGATGGTACAATGAATTTAATTTTAGCCATGAATCTTCAAAAAGAATGAGCCTCGGACAAGATGTCTAAAACAGCTGTTACTGACGAAAACATACATACTGTTCAAGCTACCCAGCATTGACTTGAAAGCCAACTTGCATAATCATTTGAGTATATGGAAGCCAACGACGAAATATAACTAGGCAAAACATCGTTTCATTTGTTTTGATTTCGGCTGGCCAGACAGAGATAGAGATATGTTTTATCTAGTTCGAGCATTTCTCACTAGAGATGCAATATCATTGACATTTTAGAATAGAAAGTTTTTTAGAATTTACATCAAGTTATACATATATTTCGATTATAGGCCAAATCTGCAAGTCTTACAGATCTGTAAATCTGTAAAAAACTTACAAAAACGCATCCATTTTGCATATGAGGCGCGGGCTTTGACATTTGCTTGTATGACCCACCGCAACAAGGTTGCCAAGAATACAGCTTGTGTACCTTGCCTGTGTTGCCAAATGAATTTAAGCATAAAATTAATTTATAATAATATCCAATATGATTTGTTTATTTAATTATTTATAAGCTTTGATATTAAATAAAAACCAACGTTTCACTCAAAAACAAAACCGCAAATGTCAAATTACAATGATATATTCAAGTGGCCTCTAGTGAGAAATTCACGAACTAGATAAAACATATCTCTGTCTCTTTCTGGCCAGCCGAAATCAAAACATTCAGTGAAGAGGGATAGGGAATGTTTTGTCTAGTTATATTTCGTCGTTGTATGGAAGCTATATGCTTGCTGGATTCTCCATGAGTCCGTTTTGCATTTTTCAAAAGGTATTTAAAAAGTACGTATGCAGCACGTCATTCACAGCCAACGGGAAACCAGTTTGTCCAAAACTTATGTTAGTTACAAAATAAACGTAGGCGATAGCTGGTCACATGTTAAACTGTATGAACTATGACGACACATTTGCTTTCGGTGACTTTTCAAAATATTACACAAATTTCAAAAATTAATTGTACCTAAGATATTTAATGGATACTTCGTGATATTTTCAAACTTGTGACTATATAAATATATATTTACTTAAAACATTAAAGTCATATAAAAATCCCTTTCGTGAAAAAGCCGTAACAAGAAAATGGTTTTGGTATTTACTGGACATGTTGCAACTATAGTCCAGGATGGTTATAGTACGGTCAATTCAACGATAAATTATGGAGAATGCGTAGGCCAGGGGTCGGCAGCCCAAGGATACTACTGGTAGCTCTCACAAATATATTCCAAAAGAACTAAAAATAATAGAAATTTCCGTAAATTTTCATCATGTTTCGTTGCACAATTGATAAGAATTTTTTGCTTAAAAATAAGTCTGTAATACTACCGATAGTATGCGTATGCGTTGACGCAGTGACGTTTAGGGGTCTGCGCTATCGAACAACGATGCACTCAATTTGAACAGTGCGTTGTGTTGATTGCAAATAGCCAGAGCTAATATAATTACAAATGGCAAGTAGTACTAAAAAAGTAACGGCATAAGTACCATTTTCATTCAGAGTGGGAAGAACAATACTTCTTTACAGATGTCATATATAAACAATATTATAATGTATAGCACTAAATCTAAAATAAAACATGTATATTTTAAATATTTGTGCATTATTTGATTAAACAAGTATAGGTAGCTCCCTCTCTGTTCGAAAATTTTTAAAGTAGCTCAAAAAGTCGGCGGCCCCTGGCGTAGGCTAAAGAGTTGATTGTCGATGCTTTCAAAAGAGAGATAAATGACGTACCCCAAAAACGTAAAAAAAAAATTTAGTTGGTTTCATGGAATGCAAAAATGTATTGACTGTGATGGGGAATATTTTGAAAAAATAACGTTATAGCCGAGACAGACGACAAAAATTAATGATCATTAACGGTTAGATATAGTATGCGCACCTGAAGTTGAGATTGATGACAGATGTCAAAATTGTGTCTATTAACAAACCAGAAAGTATTGAATGTAGTAAGCTTGGGCTAGCTATTGTATTTTACTCGTACAGTACAAAACAATAAGGAACACTTACTACAGTCACTATTGTCTGGTTTGTTGATAGACCCAATTTTGATATCTGTCAATAGTCTTAAGTTCACGTGAGCATACTATATCCAACCGTTAATGATCATTAATTTTTGTCGTCTGTCTCGGGTATTAAGCTCGAAATCCTCTAGTATTAAAAATGTTGCAATACAGATTGGTGGTTCTATCACGGAAGAATTTACGATAATTTTTAATGAAAATTAAGTTTGTTACTTTTCATGATTTTTTACATGTATGCAGATTTTTAAAAAGATTTACCATCCGTGAGCTGAGATATTTGAAACCAAAATAGAGCGAAAATATATTGGCAATATAGCAATGCAATAGTGTTTCACAAGGAAGGTTTTTTTCGTAGTACGGCCAGTTACCAACTACTTTCGTAGTAAATCTCTTTAAAAGTTGGAAAATAAGGGATTTTTGATTGAATTTTCGTATTTATTATGCCATATATTTTTATTGAATATACGTAATGTTTGTTATTTTTATATGATATTTACAACAATTTCATTATCTTAATAACCCTAAACTATTAAAAATTTTAAATATCTTTTTTTCCAAATTCTTTTACTTAGCAAAATTTTTGTATGAGACGGTCATGATAGTACCACCTTAATTAGGTATATCTTGAAAGACTTCTTTGGGGATTTTAGTAATTATATGGTTCTAGATTAAATAATTAAAAATATGGGGTAGCGTAGCCGTGTGCTTATTGTGTCTGATTGCCAATCTGGTGACCCGGGTTCGATCCCGATCATTGCAGACTTTTAATCGCACAAAAGTGATCCTTTTGGTGCACTCTCCACACCAACTATGAGTGCCCGTGGGATGACGCCTGGTATGCGCCCACACGGTAAAATATATCGTTATCATTACCGATATCTACATATAATGTAGATACTGGCACACCCAGTATGGGTAATATGCCGTGATGATTATTTATTTGTTTTATGTTGTTCTTCGTACCTGTCTCAGTCCGGGAACGTCTCCAACAGCCGTGCCATCAGCGCGCATCCAGATGATATCAGAAGGTGGTTGCGCCCGAGCTGCACATTCAACAACAGCCCCAGTGCTGTTGCTGAAGTCTACGCGGTTTGGGGGCTCGCGCGTGAAGACGGGTCCCTGCGTGGCAGAGCCCGGATCGCCCCATACCACCGAAACTATAAAATAAATAAACAAAAATAGTAACTATTATAAATTTACGAAATGATATCACGGTTTTGGTATTTTGAAAGGAAATATCTCGGAAATGAAAAGAAATATCAACTTATAGTTTGAAAATTTGAAATCTACATATTTAAAAGTACTTATACAGTGTGTCCCATTTAGAGGTGCCACCATTGGGATCTCGAGAACTATAAGAGATACGATGTTGGTTAAATGGAACTTTTTGTGCGCCTTTGGGAGGCCATCTCAGATGTGCTTTTGTTTTTCCAGAAATTCTCATAGGGCACTAGATAATGACGAAAAACTGAATATTGTTGATTTCTTCTTTTTTAAATAACTTCTAAACTATTAGTAATTGAGAAAAACGATTCAAACATAAAAGACAGATATTTTTATTAACTAACCAGTGGCGTACGAAATAAATTTTTATATCCGTAAGTTTTTGTGATGTAACACAAACTTATATTTTTTTAAATGGAACCCATATCTGATTTTAGTCTCAAAAAAATCAATATTTTTTACTCTTTTCAGCGATGTAAGGGTTATTATGTTTTATATTTGTTTTGTCTTCTAAATTATTATTTTTTTCCTTATTTTGTATTAAATTTACAATTATTTTGAAAATATTGGTAGATTTCTATTTGGAAATACTCCTTGTATTTAAATAATTTATTTCGTTAGAAAATTTTGCTCAAAATTCGTATCAAATTAATTTTTATAATATTTTGCATCAGGTCGCCCTTGGCTCATCATAGTGAAATTTGTAATTATGAGTCTAGAATGAAAATATTAAGTAATAAAGGTATAAAACAAATTATTTTGATCAAATACAATATAAATAATAAAAATAATAATGTTTTTTTGGGAAATAATAAGAAAATTTAGGAAAATAAAGAGAAAAATTAAATTTTAGGAGCAAAACAAATATAAAACATAATAACCCTTACATCATTGAAAAGAGAAAAAAATATTGATTTTTTTGAGATTAAAATCAGATATGGGTTCCATTTAAAGAAATATAAGTTTGTGTTATATCTCGAAAATTTAAGAATATAAAAATTTATTTCGTACGCCACGGTTAGTTAATAAAAATATCTATCTTTTATATTTGAAACGTTTTTCTCAATTACTAATAGTTTAGAAGTTATTTGAGAAAGAAAAAATCAACAATATTCAGTTTTTCGTCATTATCTAGTGCCCTATAAGAATTTTTGGAAAAACAAAAGCACATCTGAGATAGCCTCCCAACGGCGCATAAAAAGTTCCATTTAACCGACATTGTATCTCTTATAGTTCTCGAGATCCCAATGGTGGCACTTCTAAATGGGACACACTGTATAACTACATCTTTTCAGAATTTTGAATTTTTTTTTTTTATTTCATCCCCCATAAATATCGTCACATCCTTATATGTACCCACAAATTGATGGCAGATACGTTCTCAACGACTTCACCATTAAATTCCTTGCCCCAAAACACATAAGTATGCCAATTTTTATTAAAATATTCCCACGGATACATTTTTAATTAAACTTAATAGAAAATTACCAAAAACTAAAAAAAAAACAATAAATATCAATATCAATTTCAGACTTTTCTTTCTAGACAATGTATTAGTTTTTCAAAAATTATAAAAACTGCTATACGTATGTAATTTTTCCCGTAAGATCGATGTAGCATGCTCGTATCTACACCCATTTTTGGGTTATTACCCAAAAATGAGTGTTATGGAGTACAACTTCGGCAAGTACCTCGGGAACGAAAAAATATATATATCGACATGCAGTTCTCAAAATTTGGAATATACCTACGTATCGAGAATATAAATGCATACAAATTAGAATTAGAAAATATACGTCATCAGAAAATTGAAAATTGTAAAGGACGAATCTTATTCGTTTTTAAATGTCAATCGATCCTATTATGTATCAAACTGGTTAACTTTTAGCAAATGATTAAAAAAAATCCAATAGGTACAGATTCGACAACTAAAAATCCTTTTTTTTTATTATATATTAATACTGACTAGTTAAATCTTTTAATAACTTGCAAAAAATTAACACCTGAGTTACAGAATCAAAGCTTTAAAAAACTTATTGGTGCATTATTATTTTTTGACACAGTTTTAATAACAAAATTAATGACAAGTAGCTTAGTAAATTAGATTAATATCTCCCGCGGTTGCCAATGTCCCATCCTTCACATCCGTTCATATAAAATTCATTCTAAACCATCCCTGTCAGGAGGTCAATTAGATTAAACTCCTATCCGTCTTTCCTTTTTCGCACCTTAATAGGAAAATGTAATTAGGAAAACCAGGAAAGTGAAATGAACTCACCAAAGAGGGCTACAGAAGCCAGAAGACTGGGTCTCAGAACGTTCATGTTGCGATGATGCGGTGCACAAATCACAGGCACAAACACAGCACAACACCGCACAAAACACTCACTGCACAAAACGCGGGGGCGCGAGGGCGCCCGGCAACGGGCTGGGGGCTTACTTCCGGAAGAATCTACCCCTAAATCTGCAACAGAAAAGAAAACAATAAAATTAGTTGGACAATAACAAATATAAAAATTGATGTTACTAATATTCGGGAGAATAGGAATTCCAGGAATTACGAATGGAATTCTGAAGACGGAAATACTGTTTGACAATAAATAGAAATAGGTTATGTCAAAGCAGGGGCCTGCCAGCTAATGGGATTTTTAGTGATTGATATGCTTTAGAATATTACTCTGTGGGTAATGTAAATAATAAAAGTAGGTGGGTAAGGATAATAATCATTTTAATATTAGAACTGTAAATGTACTCAATTTAAAATTTTCAAATGTCACTGTTAACAGTGTCAAAAATAGGAAATAAATTTATTTATCGGTGCAGACTTTTAATCGCACAAAAGTGATCCCTGTGGTGCACTCTCCACACCAGCTATGAGTGCTCGTGAGGTGGTAAGTGCCCACTCGTAAAATATATCGTCATCATTACCGATGTCTACATGTATTGTAGATACTGGCACACCCAGTAATGGGTAATATGCCGTGATGATATATTTATTTACTAATTTCAAGTATTTTTTGCCATTTGAATGATTTATTTTTGATCACTCTGTATAAATACGGCTAGGACTTTTAAAAAAGTAATTATTATGATGAAAGTAACGTCATACTTGTTGATAGATAAAATATAATAACGGATTTCTCGGCAGTGATTGTAAGGAATTATATTTTTTGTAATGGGGGATTACACCATTTTTTTTTTATAATTTCATCTGAAAATATTTGGAAAACTAAGACTATTAATGAAAATCCGGTGAAAAAATTCCTATTAATAAGCGAGTTATGGTCTCCCGAATTTTGAAAAGATTGACGTGACGTCACATTTATGTGTTTTTATATCAAACTGTTTTCATCATGGACCTAAATGTTCTTGAAATATATGCTATTTTAAGTTATATTTACATAAAAATAAATGAATATTATAACACTGTATAAGTATACATACTTTATAATTACAGGTGTATTTAAATTATTAAGTTTAATGCGAAAAATTTATGTTAAAATAAAAACTGTTTGGAAACTGTAGTACAGGAATGTTAGCCCCTCCTTTCGAATTTGAATTTCTTAACTTCCATTGTTAGTAATCCCACCTCCTAACACGCTATTTGTAATGCATGTATAGACGGTTTCTCGGTCGCCAATCAAAATATTTTCATATTAGTGTCGAAGCGTTATAACGAAAAACCATTTATTTCCGAAATATCTCAATTATACCATTTCATTTTTTTATTAATATTCGTTACTCAGCATATACATTCGTATTTTTTTACTATTTTCCTTTAATTCGATTGAGCCGTAATCCCCCATTACATGAAGTACCTAGTTAATTTTATTTAAATTTTCAATATTTCGTTACACATTTTATAACTTCATCAGGGAATACTACAATGTAAACCGGTAAGTTAAATAGGATTTGTGTTACTTGCAAATAGTTTTAACTGTATTCGTCACTTGGAAAATAGTTGAGATCAGAAACATTTTTAAATTTTTATTCTTCACTGATTTACATTTTATTTTTTTGACAATTACACAAACACATGTTATTTACATTAAAAGAATTTTTAAAAAGTTATATGAAATACTGTGTAACCCTCACATGTTGGCCGAAAAGTGTAAATATATTCTAGAAATTGAGGGTTAGGTTCGTTAAAACTATTTGTAAGTACATACAATTCCATTCATGTAAAGTATTATAAAGTAGTGTAAAGAAATATTGGAAATTTAAATAAAATTAATTACTTTAACTGTCGAAAAATCAGTTATTATATTTTATCTATTATTATTGATATTCTGCACTATTATAGTTATTTACTTATTTAAGTATTAGGGGCAGTAAATGTTTCCTACCGGTTGAGGATGACTTCATTTTAATCTCTAATACATCCGATACCAATAGAAGAACACTTACTGAGCGCAACGCTTATTATGTTTTTTTGTACGAGTGATGCACAAAATTATAAAAAATAAGATTTGAAAATTACTTTGACATATCAAAAAATTTTGGTTGTCAATTTAAAAGTAAACTTTGATCGTTGTCTTTATTTACCAACCGCCTCCGCCTCCTGATCGGATATATCTACCTACATTGCATTGCATCATTACAATAAATAATTTCTTGTTTTATGACACGATATTGGTTCAATGGCTGCTGATTTCCGCAGGTCTCCATAAAAGTGCTTTTATTATAAAGGTGCGCTCATAATACGAGCCATAGCGCTTATGTAAACGATTACGGAACTAATATAGCCTCAGTTCATATTTATTTAGAAATTATTACTGTACATTTTCCATATTACTTACGAGTGCCCGTGAAAAACGTCCGACAAACAATAAATCTAGACAAAACAGATTCAGAAATAAATTAATATTTCTCGTAGCCCCCATTAAAATAAAATAAAGCTACACCTATGGCGAATAAAATAACATACGGTTTAATCTCACCCAAAATTGAAAAGAGAATTTTCATTAATCTCTTTCAACATTCCCCTATCCTACGACTAAACACATTACATTTTCTGCAATATGTGGGTACCAGCGAGATATAAATAAATAATTTTATAGCTAATATTATAATCCATTAAAACCTGCTACAAACAGCTGCCGAATTCATTTATAAACGTTATGGTAACTGAAAAATGAGGAACAATGGCTATTTTCTTCATCATTAATTTCGTCAGATAAAGAACATACAAATGTCATCGCTAACTCATAATTTTGAAAAATTAATAAATAGATTATTTTTAATGAAAATGAAATATAAAAATACATCATCTAGAAAACCGGAAGTAAATTCCATTAGCTTTTACTCCAAAAAGTGGCATTTAAATTCGCTCCCAACGATGTAATTTAAACAATAGATCTAATAATAAAGAAAAAAAGTGATTCGTCCCTATTTTTTTCAATAATACTGTATAGAAACTACTTGTTATAAGTACCTGTTATGATCTAGCAATCTTGTAATGATCGAACATCAAGTAAGTTCGATAAAAAAAAAAAAATAATAAGTTGAATGTTCGATCATTACAAGATTGCTAGATCATAACATACCTAATAATAAATTTATTGTATTGTTGTTTTCAACGATGTTTTCAAAGAAGCAACTATATATTGTTTTTTATAAATATGCAAATTTTTCCTAACACAAACCGAAATGATAAAACAGTTAATTTCAAATGTAAATCATTGTCATGTATGACTTTTTTCTGTTTTAAGAAATCTGCAAATGCAATACGTAATATCTATAAATAACTATGAATATTGTGAACTAAATATCACTTCGCCTCGATTAATATCGCATAATTTATTTCATAAACATAACTCAATGATAAGAGCGCAGTTTTTATCACTTATGAAATATTTTTAATGTTTATTTTTGATAGAAAACAACAAATATAAAGAATAAAATGTTTTTGTATGAAGAACACACCCTCAAGAATTTGAAGTCTTTAAAAACCACATGTTTAAGAAGGATTTCGGTCAGTTTAAAATCCGAACATCTGCTAGGTTGCTCAGCAGGTTTCTTAAGAAAATCTGAGCCTTATTAAGATACAAAATAAAGATGTTTTTTCAAGGGTCAGACACCAGGTGCAAAGCAAGATTCTGAGATTTAAGAAACAGTGCTGATTCGTTCAAAATAACTCTAAATTGTTTTAATAAATATATATTACTCATTGCTGTGTCTGGGTGTGCTAATCTGCTTTGTACACAGATACCGGTAATGATGACATATTTGTATCGTGCGGGCGTTTACCAGGCGTCACCTTCACCTCACGGGCACTCATTGCTGGCGTGGAGAATGTACCACAGGGGTCACTTTTGTGCCATTTAAAATTAGAAATTTTTTTTTTTTGCCGTCGGTGGGGTCGAACCAGGTTCCCCAAATTCGCAACCAGGCACGCGGCCACGAGACCCCATCTAAATTATTTTGCATTATTCATTTTAAAACAAAGATTATTTTTTGAAAAATAATTATATGTAAAATTAGTCACATGTTTATAATGTGAGCTATTGAATCATTATTATCGCGGATAAAGTGTGATAAATTTCTTGGAAATTCGTTGAAATCTTAGCCTCAATATATTTTTATTAATTGTCATCGCCCGGGATAAATATACACAGGAATGATAAAAATGTCATAGCTGAAATGCAGAGAATCCAATGCAGTTTCTTGGCTAGATCAATGGTCTTTGGCAGACATAAAAGAAAAAATCTTACTCCGGCCCTGCCCACTATACAACCATCTTGCAGGAAACGTAAACGTGCCCTTCCATAATAGTCATATGTTCAATAACCCCAAACATTAGAATTGCAAATAATAAAATTATTAATTACTTACACGATCTAATATTTCATTGACGGATGTCCTTAGCCAAAAATATTTAATTTCAACATATGACATTTGATAGTGTTATTAATAAAATGTGATACTTTTGTTTTGGTTTGACACTTGTTATAAACAAATAAATGTTGCAAGATTGCGTTACTCTGATTTTTATCACTAAACATTACTTAAAATCTTTAAATTTTAATTGCCGCTCATTAAAAAATATATTTATAGGAGATGCAATCATTGCAAAAAATTTGAAATTGATTGCTGACTAAGAAATAAGACAATAAACCCCTTCATTAACTATTACTCATTTTAACCTGTACTTTATTAAAATTCTAACTAAACCCAGCCTTACAGGAAGTTTATACATTATACTTCCTCTCCACAGTTTATAATTGTTCTAATTTAAAACTTACAATTAAAAATAATTTAAAAATACGGAATATACCGTCCGTTGTTACCCGGCGTGGGAGTTCATTCATAAATTCGATATTTTACTCCAATCAGCCAGCGTAAAATCCAACGTAATGACTTACCGTAATCGGAAACAATTCTGCAGATATCACTGAAATGATAATAGTTCCACGAGATAGCACTAATAGGAATAAAACCACAATATAATCACAATCTGACACATGCACTCCCGAGATCGAGATCTGACAACAACATACGCCTATGCTTCGGAGGAAACTTCGGTTTCGTTCGGCTCAGACACAGCGGCAACCCGTAAAACAAAAGACACTAGAGTCTAGAGTTGAATAGTAACAGTAATTTCCATAAATCCCTGGTGTAATATATTTTTTTTTGTAAGGCCCAAACTTACAATTTCCGTTTAAAATTTTAAATGCCAGTTAAATAAACAATATTAAATCGAATTATTGTCAACAATTATAAATTTGTCATTTGACAGTTCATTTCGTTTCGGATTTGACTCTCAGTTAAAATTTTAATCAGAGCTTGAAAGATTAACCATAGCTCTAAAAAAACATACCTTACTATGTAATAACAACAAACACGGTATAGAAATTAACGTATTTTATTTAAATACAAAAATATACATAACAATGAACAGTAGTTTATGAATCACTGCTGCCACCTATGATCTGTAATACCACTTACATATTAAAAAGGAAAACAGTTCACATTAAATACATTAACAAGTATTGTAAACGTCTGGAATTGTTTGTAAAAAGGCACATAACTTATTATGCCCTTCTGTATCTAATCCTTCAGATTGGTGCGCTGCAAACTGTATATATTCGTCTGCTTTTATTGTATTTCTAGACTGCACAGTTCCAAGAACCTATAAATTGTTTTTAAAACAATGAAACAGATGTAAAACAGACAATAAAACAACTAACCTCAACATATCCTTCTAACAAATCATCTAAAGCAGATGATAAATTAACGGTTACAGACATATTATCAGTCGTTTTCATGTCGAAAGACATTCCATTTGAATTTACATTTGTAACATTTCCAATGATGCTTACTTTTCTTCCTTGAGTATGAGCTAAAAGACCCCCATTTACTACTTCTCTCAATTGATCCATCTTTTTTTAATGAAATCTACAATTTAATACGATATAATTACACTTACTGAATATAGTTCATAATATTTATTACCATTACCTTTATGTTAGTTGTTAATGACTATTTTATGAATAAAGTACAGCGAAATGCAAAACACCGACAAAGCGGGAAAACTGACGAATGAGTACAACCATAACCTCAATTTAAAAGTACCCTTTAAAATAAGTAAATCAATAATTACTTAACAATTATCTGATACGTATTAATGTATACTTTAAAGCGCTGCTATTTAAAGTGATTATTATTGTAATTATTTATTGTAATACGTAAATAAATAATTACATGTTACAAGTGTTGCCAACTATATTATATTTTCAATAAAATCAAATTACCTGTTCACATGAACAGTAATTGTAACAAAAAAAATCTATTTGTTAAAATAAAATACATAATAAAATAAACAATATATGCCCATAATTCTATCTCAAACAGTTTCAACGATTAATTAGCTATCTCTTTTATAAAATCTGGAATTGATTACACCTTTGTGAAGCCATTGTGAACCAATCTTATAAACAAACGAGCACAAACGAGTTCATAAAATCCCTAGACGTAGATATTAGTGTGACGGCAAAGCAATAAGTAATTCCGCTGAGCGATTCTTTGCTTCACATTGAAGTGAGCGTCCGCCGACGCGCTTAGCGCGTATTTAGTACTTATAAACCGCTGCAAAATATTTTTTGCAAACATGGCTACTTTGTCAAGTATACAGTCAATCTGATCATGTGCTTGTAGTGTTTAAAACGACAGGTTGAATTTGTTGGGTTTAGTCTTTGATTTGTGTTGAAACATTGCTGTCGACGATGGAAAACCCCGAGAAAAGGGTGTACAAACTTGTCTTGACTGGAGGTAAGTGACTTATGGGATTTTATAAGTGAGGTTATGCATTACCCACGTTTTTAAATTTTTACGAATTTTATGCAAATTTTGAATTAGAGTTGTAGTGATTATTGATATTTTTGATCATTATTATTTAATAGCGTGCTTCTTTGTTATTTACAGTGTATTTTAACATAAGATTGAATTTAATTAATAAATTTTCCATTGATTAAATGGAGCATCAATAAAAATCTGTCAAACATTATTTATGTTTTGGGTTTTATTAATTTTTCTTGATTTACGGATAATCTTTTGACTTTTACCTGTAATATTTTGCCGTTATTTATATGCTGTACCAGCTGTCACGTCCGTAAAAGTGGACAATAAGACACTACCTGATTTTTTTGTATGTCAGGGGTAGTTAAACTTTCAAGGAAGAATCCTTGATGTATTTTTAGTAAATGAAACAGATTTGAAAACTTTATCTTATCTTGCGGTTTTTGCATTTTATGTTGAACACGTGGTTTAATGTTTAATAAGATTTTATTCATTTCATTGCAATAAATACAATTTAACAAGAAATTGTGAAATGTTATGAAAAATTATGCATTTCATAATGAAATAAATTAGTTCAGAAGTGCAACAATGTACTATTATATAATTTAGCACTCATTTTGCGCGTTTAATTATAATATAAATATTATGAATAAATAATTTACAGCGCATTTCGTTGGAAATGTTATCGCTTAGGGCTGTCAACGAATTCCGGATGTTCGGATTTTAAAATGTCCGGTATTATTTTTTTTTATCTTGTAAATCCAAATATCCGATTGGAATCGCAATCTAAATGAAACCGGAAATCGAATGAAACCGGAATTTCACTGAAACCGAAATCCGGCTAAAACCGGTCTCTAGCCGGTTAGGCCCAACCAGTCATGCCTGGCCATTTCGTCTGGTCGCGAACCCGGGGGAACCGGGTTCGATCCCAACAGACGCCAAATATGTTCAACATGTTATTTATTCTAGAAAGACCACTGATTTGTCTAAAAATCAAAATATCCGGTTTCTACAATTATTAGATTATCCGGAAACTGGTTTCCCCGGATACTGGATAAGGTAATGAGGATTCGAATACCGGTTTCCAGTTATTGGTTATGCTGATATCAGATTTTTCGGATAACGGTTTAATATTCCGAAACCGAATTTTTAGGATTCCAGATAAAATAATATCTGGATTTCCGGATAGAAAATAATTCGGATGTTGACAGCCCTACGTATTGAATACATGATTATTAAAACTTAAATATTGTTCGTATACCTATAAATGTATTGTTAATTTAAAGTGTATCGCATATTAAACAAAAGTGTATTTCAATTCAATGACAAATATTTCTGTTCATACGTTTGTGACCTCCATACCATTTAAATTTAACTGGCACTAATTATATTGCATTAAGAAAACAAATAATATTTTCAATTTTTCTCCTTCCAGGACCGTGTGGAGGGAAAACAACTGGTCAGGCCCGGCTGTGCACGTTTTTCGAAAGTTTAGGATGGAAGGTAGGGTGTCACATTTTCTTTTATTCTAATTGGCAATACGGTAATATTTCTGTATCAGTATGTATGTATCAATGGGCGAAATGATAAATTTGGAAAATTAAAGAATTCGAATAAACGATGAGTGAATAAGTAGAGAGTGTGTATTGGATTTTGGGACAAGAAAGAACTTGCATCATTGCTTTCAGGTTTTCCGGGTGCCGGAAACTGCAACAGTTCTACTCAGGTAGGATACTACCACACACATTGGGTTCAGACAGACCTACATCTCGAAAACGAAAAAGACAAATTCATATCTTTCAAAACACACTTCCAAAATTATTTATTTGCGGTTCTGACTCCCGGGTTCGAATCCGACGGAAGTAAAATCTAGAAAATTATTTTCAGTTTGGGATACAAATAGGCATCATTGCCGGAATCTGCAAATAAAAAGCTGATTGGCATACCCAGAAATGGGAAGATTATTTATTTTTGTACCGTAATTCCCAAACCCAATATTCATACCGTCGTTCATACCAAAGAAATATTTCCAGACAATTATAGTTTATTTTGTAAACTCATGGGATTAAGTGGTTTCTCTTTTTAAATTACCCAATAATAAATTTAAAGTCAAATGATTTATAATATCAACCAATTAAGGGCCCATAACCTGTTACCTTTTTTATAATAATTAGAACCGTTTTTTTTTTAATATTTTAAAATATAAACACGGCCGTTGGTTTTACAATGTTCGCACGGGGTTGTAAGTCCCCATTCAATTTTAGACGGGTGTATTTGATTTTTGTCGCAGCAAGCAAATAGATTTTTTTGTAGTATTATATTCCTGGGTGTTTAATTGTTTTATGTCGATTCCTCGATTAAAATTAAAATATGCTTTCAATTGTACCACACAAGTTTTTGTAAACCATATTTTATAAAAAATATATCATTTATAATGATTGTACAATTTATCCAATTTGTATCAAATTTTCTGAATTTTGTTCTCAATAAAATATTCTATTTTTAAAATTACCTTTTTTTCCTACCTAGAATTATCATATCAAATATATATTTATACCATAAAATTATAAAATAGGTAGGTTCTCAAAACAAACATTAATTTTTGATAACAGAATAATAATTTGATATCTCATTGCAATAAAATATTTTGTCAAGCTGTGTCCGATGTTGCACTTTTATCACCCTAATATCTAAATCCTAAATTTATATGCCGTAAATAACGTCATTATTTCGGATTTTAGGAATTTTAGAGTTTTGCAGGAGCATACCACGCCATCTAAAGTGTTGCCATACATTAGTGTCGGAGTTGTATTTATGTGAAGAAGACCTAAATACTAAATTCCGAAATGCGGCATCGAACATAGCCTGAGTATATTTTACAACACACAATTCAGATAATTTTTTATTTATTTCTCCATTATTTTTAAAGATGTGCCGACTAGTCGGCGACTAGTCGGTAAAGCCGACTATCCGGCCACTATCGTAGTCGGCGACTATTCGGCGACTATTCGGCAAAGAGCGCCGACTATCCGGCTTTTTACTTTGTATGTATTTCTCAATAAAATGTATGTAGGGGGAATGGGGTATTCCGACATTTTTTAAAAATATTTTTTTACATTAGTACAGACCAGTAGGACTCTGAATATCTAACTTTGAGTAAGAAAATGTATGCATCACATGAGATATGAATCTTAAAAAAATTAATCGCAATTAAAATTTTCTTATCGTGGCGCGCTTATGATGTCAACTCGATGGTGACATCTGCAACGAACTTCAGCGCCTAAATCCATATGTTCATGACAGCCATTTGCTTGTTTATATATGATTTTAGTAGCAGCGTGTATTTCGATGTTTGTCCTGTGTTTGTTAATGGTAAAAATAGGAGTAATAATTATAAAGTGGACGAAATGTCAAACAAGAAATATACCCGCGCGTGTTAACTACTGGCACCATCTGTGTTTTTAAACGAAAATATTTACTTTGAAATGAGCAACAGATTATCAACTTAACGTCACAAATTTCAAGGACGTTTCTAGAGCTGTAAAAAATCCAATTTTGTAACATTAAATTATGAATTAAAACTTTTTATTAAACATGTTTTACTATATTTTTCTACTATATGAAGATGGAAACTATAGAAAAGTTATTATTTTGCATTAATTCCATATCACCGGAATACCCCATTACATTAAATAAAAACCTTGATTGTTTATTAATATTTTTATTTTATAATCAGTCTTACACATTTTGAAATGTAAAGCAAAGCATCCTTTCCTTTGGTAATCAGTTTCTAAAATTACTTGCTTGTAAAGAAAACATATCTATGATATTTACGTCACGGAAATCCCCGAAACAGTGATCGGCTTGGCCGACTAGTCGGCCGATTAGTCGGCCTCTTTACAACCGACTAATCGGCTAGTCGGCTAGTCGGCCAAAGTCATAATCGGCACATCTCTAATTATTTTCTTTCCTCAAGGCTGTGAAAAAATCAGGTTTTCGTTTTCGAGATGAACACAAACATTTACATATTGAAATCACGACGTCATAAAACGTAAAATACCCCTCGTAAACGAAAAAAGAAAAAAAAAATGTGGAATTTACCAAGTTACAATGTGACTTTTACACCGAATCGTGTCAGGGACAGAACTGATTATTATAAGAAACAGAAGCCCAGAAAATTTTCATTGTCAATGCAATAGTTTGAATATTTTGTTTTACTCTTTTTCAGTGGTGGCATAAAGTTTACGGATCTTAATGCAGAACAGGGTGAGTGGAAGAATTTTTGATTTTTGCAAAAAATGTGACTAATGCAGATATAACTCAATATGCATTTGCTTTAAATGTTTATTATTTAAAATTACTTGCGTAGCAATGCGCATAGCTCATAAATGTTAATTATTATGGCTTAAATCTTACTTAAAAAGTACTGATATTAATATTAGATCCGATAGGTAACTTTAATAAGATATTCAACTAGAATGGAATAAATGAAAGAGAAATAATTACTAAATTATAAAAAAAAATCAGGACTCATAGTAACAATAACAATAATACCTTAAGGTTGTATTATTTTTATTGAATAAGTACTAGATTACACTTAAAAAGGACGTAATAATGCAAAAAATAGTTAAAATTATTTTATTTCGTATTCACTTGAAAATTACTTTTGAAAATCAATCTTTACTAACTTCTAAAATTGTTTGCTAACTTGTTAACTTATACCACGATTTAAAATATACTAGTTATTCCAATTGCTATTAATTTCAATGTTTTTTTTTTTTTTCGAGTGATACGCAGGCCATAAAAGCCTCCTTAAGGCTCATTCACAGCTACGAAAATAAGAAATATAAATAAAATTATAAATAAGACTTTATGGTTGGTGTTCACAGCTTCGAAAATAAAACGTAAATAAACATCAACTGTCATTTAATTTATTCATAATTAACAAGCAATAATAACAACGTCATGCCTTTAAAGCACTGTTCGCAATCATATATGCGAACTTTTGTCTTAAGACAGCTTTTTAAAATTATATTTAAATTGAAATCCTTTTGCCAGATCAGAACTTGACAGCTCAAATGACAGTTGTTATGTATGTGCTTATTTTTGTGTAAAATATTTAACATTTGCAAATCTTTGTGTTTATGTCTTATGTTTAATTTTATTTTCGAGAGCTGTGAACACTCATAAAAATCTATTGTTTATATCGTTATTTTTATGTGTACTTTTATTTTTATTTTCGGAGCTGTGAATGAGCCTTGAAACTAATTACAACGGATTATTTTATGTATTTATAATTCTCTATCTCTAAGTAAAATAATTATATATTAATACATAAATAACTATTAATTCTTTTTAAAATGACGTTCAAATCGTGATTACCACGTTAGTAACGTTGATGACATGTGAAAAAGGTTATAATTTTAAATTTAATTTACAAGTGAGTACCAAATAAATTATGTACAATACACGCCAGGGTAACTGCTTTACTACCCCAAGGAGGTGACAGGCTCGCCAGTCATTTCCTCCTTTCAGCAATGAAAACCATTTTACCTGGCTTGTAATGTAAAACACTATTAGCCGATTGCACCAACGTATGTATCTTTAAATATTAAACATGGTTTAAACTGACAATATTGCATCGAAATGAAATGTCAAATGAATTATGATACATTATTACAACGTAAAATAAAATTTAAATTTTGTTGGTGCAACAGGGCATATATCTAATATAGTTTGGCGGGTAAAACGTGTGACATATATTCACCTCCTGACGTTGTTATTCAACCACATGCTTACAGTGTGAAATTATGACGTCACACCGTTTGTGGCGCGAATAGTTTTTTTTATTAAAATTATGTATGAAAAGTTTAAAATTTAATAAATATATTATATGTATAATATATTACATCGAAATATGAAATGATTTATATAATTTTCTCGTAATAAAGTCTGAACATTTAGTTATACATACTTAAAAAGTTGTCTAAACTGTTTTCATATATTGGTGGATAAGTTAAAACGACGCCATATTAACTTGGATGAAAATTAGTGTACTTTCTAGCCAAAAACGTTTCACAAATCTAGAATCAAGTTTAGCAAAAATAAAATTAATACTCCAGTAAAATACAAATTTTCAGACATTATTCAATAAAGCGTTTCTTTCTCGTCCACTGTTCAATCTGTTGTAAATTTTGTAATATACATATTTCAAATTTTTTTGTGTATATAATAAAACTGCGAAATATTTGTAAAAAAAATATTTACGCAAACACTTTTTCTATACGAAATAATAATAAAACTACGTGACAACTAGATCTGCCAAACGTTTAATATTTTTATTTTAGCGATGGTGTCGCAAGTGTAGGTGGAGCTAGGGTCAATTTATTTTTATCAATGGATTTGATCTCGCCTTTACATTTAAAGATACAATGATATTTAAAACTGCACGTACATGGACGGCATTTGACAAAGGTCTTTAAATATGGAAGAAATGTTAATCATTTTAAATTGTACTACGTCGCCAAGTAATTAGTTCCAAGAAATAGCTAGAAAAAATAAGTTACATTATTGGGATGTGTGAAAGTTTAGATATGGTTTCTTTGATATATAAATACAGGATGATTTTTAACGAATATAGCAAACTTTAATAGCTTATTTCTCAGATCATTTTCAGTAAAAAGATGTCATATAAAAAGCGTAAATCATATTCCACTTGTTTTAGGTCCTTTGTTTAAATTATAAATTTGGTTGTTTAATCTTGGAACACCCGGTATATCTTTTTGCTTGACAATGTATTGCATATCAATTTTAGCCTTAAGTATGTTGAAATTAAACTAAAATAAATTATAAAATATTTTTATTAATAAAATGAAATAAATAATTATTTATTGTTGTGACGTCACAGCCCCAATTCTGAAGCTTGCGCGCATGCTTTGTTGTTGGTTGATTGTTTGACTTTACGTCCAGTGGCATAGCAAAAAGCGAATAGGCCCGTGTGTAGCAAAAACAAAAAAGTCACTGCGTCGACAACTTTTATTAGATATTAAATATTTTCATGCGTACGTCTAAAAAAAAAATAATGCTTAGTTATATCCCGTGGGCCCTCTTTCTTTGTTTGATTACTGTGCCCCTGTTTACACGCTTCTACTTGAAAATTTAATTACTCTACTTTCTTTATCATTCTACTTCTGTCTCGCAGTGGCCAAGTAGTATTTCTATATTTTGGGTTCGTTACGTTACGAGCAATTTTCAACAACTTTATTATTTTTATGGGTTTATTTTATAAAATCAATAGTATTCGGTCGCATTTTTACCTAATTAAATAAAACCTTTGCTCGAGTGGCACATATTAAGTTCAAAGCTTTCATCAGGCTTCCGTAATCGAATTAACTTCACTTTGTACCAAAACAAGCGTGAAGTTCGCACCACCAGTTTTACCAACTGTTGCGCATCACACACTACGATGCCCTTTTGTCGTTGACACTTGACAGCTACACTTATATGCGATATTGATCATAATGACCTTGGAAGTATATTTTCAATGTCAAATGAAAGCTCTAAAAAGCACTGTGCGTCGTATGTTTGCATGGCTTTAAATTTAGATCAGAATGTTATTTTTTCGTTTGGTATTTTTTTACGTTCGTCAAATGTTAAAAATGTTTGTTTATTTTAATGCACTAAGAATAATTCTTGCTTTATGTGGAAAAATAATTGTTGGACGAGTCTCAAATGGAAAATCAGTAAAAGATTAAAATAATTTTCTTGAGAAATGTTTATATTTGAAATAATTTATGTTTGAACTTCCTGCATACTGGCAAGAATTCCCGCTATGTACTTTGTTATGATTTAAAGTGTAATTCATGTACCAAGACTGTTATTATACCATTTATTATGTTATAAATTCACTGCATGCTGGATGCAATGTTCATATATTAATATGCTTACAGGAAAATTTATTAGGGAATGAAACTATAATGAATTTGTACAGTTATACATTACCTATTTTAGTGGCATTTACATATATCTTAAAATATTTAATGTAGACATTATATTATAAAATATAATGAATCAGTTGTATTCGCTGGGTACTTTTAATAATGAACTATTAGGTAAAAGTTGGTATATTGGTGACCTTTATCAATTTTTTATGCTGTAATCAAAATCAAATTATATATCATTGATTTATTATTATTTATAAGAATTGACGTGTTTTGTTACACGAGAATCAAGCCGGTTTCACATTTTTTAAAAAGGACTTGAAATGAAAGTTTATGCAATATTTTTCATAACGAACGAGTTTTATAAGACATATTTTTTCGCACGCAGCGAAATTTAGTAAACGAGCCCTGGCAAGTTTCTAAATGACAAGTGCGAAAGAAGTCATAAAATGAGTCCTTTATATTTATACTATTTTTTATATTTTACCTTTTTTATATACAAAAATATTAAAAAAAAAAAACTGGTATATTAAACCGAGTTGATTTATGGAAATTTGTATGTGTAATGCCGTAGCAGGTAACAATGGATTGACATTTATTCAATTATTTGAAGGTTAATGTCAATTCTGATTTATGACGTTAGAAAATTTAAGTAAATGTCATCTAGTATATTCTGTCTCAAGTTATATGCACATTCCATTACTTGTGAAGTAGCGGTCCGACCCTTCACAGCTGGATATTTTGTCGGGGATTTGACCAGGTTGGGATTAGGCAAATTTTAAAAGGATGATTATTTGCAAAGAAATATATTTTCGGAATATGATTATAATTTACCACTGATTAATATTAACTGTTTAACTCTATTTTCAAAGAAAATTCACTAATAAGGTTAGGATTAGGTAAATTTTAAAAGGATGATTATTTCCAAAGAAATATATTTTCCAAATATGATTATAATTTACCACTGATTAATATTAACTGTTTAACGCTCTTTTCAAAGAAAACGTACATTTGACTAATGATATATTTAGTATAAATGGCTACCCGTTTTTTTATAAGTAGCGTAAACACGTATTTTGTATTATTACTTCTTCAAGTGTTTAGTAGTAATAACATCATAAAATTAGCGATAAAATGTTAGCTTTATTCGTCAAAATAATGTTACTAAATAAATTTTTATAACAACTAAACAATAAAAATGTCGCAAAATTGACTTCATGAAAATTAATATTTGATTACTTCAAAAAAATAAAAAAATACGTCCCAGTTCTCTTTGCATCTCTAATGTATTTAAACTGCCTCCCGCTGGGAAGGGCGCATGTAAAAATGTGCATATATCTTGAGACAGCCTATACCTACCAACTTTCTAAAACAAAAAATTGCGTATCAAAATGAAGGCACTTTCAATACGCAATAGGACTTTGTAATGACTTCAATATGAACGCAAAATGTAAAAAAGAAATAATAATTTGTTATTTTCATAAATAATTAAATAAAAAATTGACGTGAAAAATAGTGGTGAAAAACAACACTCTACTTCTTTGACGTCGAAGTACAAACAGCAAGTCATTCACAGCCAATAAGAAAGCAGTTTGTCCATCTCCTACGTTATTTATATAAATAAAAGTAGGCGATAATTTTTCATATATTAAATTGTATAAATGAAGTGACTTTTTGAAAATATTACACAAATTTCAATAATTAGTTGTAAAATATTTAGTGGATATTTCGTGATATTTTTAAATTTGAGGCTATTTAAAGAAAAATATTTTTTAAAATTTAATGCTTAAAAGACATAAAAAATTATTGCAACAGCCCCATTCTGGTACTATTTTTCATGACTGTTAAATGTTATAAGTATACCGTATAAATATTTTTTTACAATCATTATTGGAGTATGTCGATTCCTAACTATTAGAGGTTGGGAAATACGTCATTCCTAACTGCAGTGCCAATCTTTTGGGTGGGAAATGACTGATCACGCTTTCACCCCATGGGTGGGAAATGTTTATGTTTGTCTAACAACATTGTTATAGATCCCTATAATAAAGTAGACTATACAAATTTTAATAGAGCTGTCAAAAATATTAATAAAATTAAAGGTTATAATGAGCCCATAAATCATTTTTTTAAATTTTAAATAGAAGTTCGTTTAATTTTAAAACAATTCGTGGTATCAAAAAGTCAATTGTTTTTTGTATAACTGCATTTGATTTTTAAACAAACCTATAGCTATCTTTCTCACACCGGTTTATGTAGTAGGCTGCGCGAGAAAGATACCAATAGTGTGACGTCATCTGTGACACTGGAAATAAATTTAAATATCTCGCAAAGTAATAATTAAAAAAAATATTTTTTATCTTAATCGTTATTTATTGAGTAGTACTTTAAGAATAAAGTGTACATTTTATTATTTTTTTGTTATGGTTTATGGGCCCATTCAATTATTTATTTTGAAAATTATTGATTTAAACAGAAGATGATTGTAAATAAAATAGTATATATACCTCGGTGGAAGTTTCATTACAGCCTCGCGTTTTGTCTGACCTCGAGGCTTCGCCTCTCTGTAATCTACGCAAACTCTCAGCTGTAATGAAACATCGCCCACCTCAGATGTAATATACTATTGTTGTTCTATATACCCTACATAATTTCAAAGTTCACATCATCGGAACAACACATGACAAACATATTCTTCCTCTGTAGCCAGTTTGGCTACTCCGTTCACACCCACCGGGCCGCGAACCTTGCCCTGACGTCAGCACATCACGTGCCGACGCCCGCCGCCGCCAGCGTCTATTTCCGGAGCAACACAACTACTTACTTGTTGAGGAGAACTTACAATCGCAACATGAAACAACATACCTATATGTGTACAACTGATAAACTGATGAAAAGAAGAGTTACTGAATATGTATTTTGTGCAGATGACAGAATTCCTTTTAAAGATATATGTATATGTAGTATTGTTTGAAGGATGGGAAATGTAGGTTAATTATATAAAGCATATACTTAGATATTCTAGAAGCACGTGCAGTTCTTACAGGTGGTCTATTGGCTAACGATTTCGAGAAAATTTCCTGTATTTAATTAAAACAATTATTTTTTTAAACGATTGTATTATTTTTCATAATAATACATGTAATTTAAAAAGCATGTGATTTTCTACTGTAATTATTTTAGTCACTGAATCATTTTCTCTTTTCTAAAAATACATAGGTGATTTTCTAAACATTACTCAGCATCTTTGTACATTTTAATGTAAATAAAAATATATCAGCTCGAAGTATTATCCATTTCTGGGTGTGCTAATTTGCTTCCATTCGCATATTTCGGTGATATATCTGTTCCGTTGAGGATGTTTACCTGGCGTTACCTCACGAGCTCTCAAGGCTCAAATTTAATTTCAGTCTGAACTTGGGCGTCTCTTTGGACTCCATAATATCTTGATTCTTCGGGGCGATGAAAAAATGGGATCCCCTTCCATATTATGGTACCCACAAGTCTGTAACGACCTATTGTTGAGTTATGCTCTTAAAACTCATACACACTTTTGAGAAAAATATAGTCAACATTTTTAAAAATCTTTTTTTAAATACATAAATTTTCAAACCGCAAATTAATATCTCTTTTAGTTCCTGATATATTTGCGTTCAAACTCGGACCTATTTTTGGGCGAGCCTGGTGACTTCGCCGTTCGATTCCACGGGCAAAATTATTTAAGTATTCAAGTTTTCAAAATTTTTGAGCACTGGGTGTAATTTTTAGAGCAAAATAACTGAAAATGAACAAAAATCGAAAAAATCTAATAAATGCATTTTTAGATTTTGCGTTCATAATTGCGTATCGTAATGGCCTTCATTTCGATACGCATTTTTTTGTTTTAGAAGGTTGGTACTAGATGACATTTACTTAATAATTTAACCTTCAAATGTTCAAATAAATAATAATTGAATGTGGTCAGTTCAATGATACCAACTACAACATTTCACTTGCAAATTTCTTTAAATTGACTCGGTTTAATATTAGCAGTTTTTTACAATATTTTAGTATGTAGAAGGCGCAAAATCTAAAAAATAGTATAAAGAACTCATTTTATAAGACTTTTTTTCGCTCTTGTCAATTAGAAAACTCGCCAAGGCTCGTTTTCTAAACTTTGACGCGTGCGAAAAAAACATGTCTTATAAAACTTGTTCTTTAATATACTATTTTTCGATTTTTGACAATTTTCAGTTTTTTCACTGTGCAAATTGAACTAATAGGATAAATTTTGTGAAATTTGGTATAATATGTACTTCTGTAATTTTGTCCGTAGAATCGAATGGCGCAGTCGCCAAACTCGTATCTCCATTCATTTTTGAGTTATTTCCCAGAAATGAACTAAGTTTTAAATGTACATATCTCGAAAACAATAAGAGATAGCTTCCTGTAGTTTTAAAATTTGGGATCAGCGCGTTGAGATTTATCTAAATATATAAATATTGAAATTTTTAAAATATTGGAGGAAATGGGTGTATTTTGGTTTTAAGGGAATCTTCAACATTTGTCTGAAATATATACAGTGTTAAACCCGAACATAGCCCGCGATAAAATATCAAACTTTTTTTTTTGTTCAAATGCCATGGCTATCGATATTGATAAGAATAAGAAATAAATAAATGATGATTTTTTAATTGAAAAACAATAACAACAATAGATTGTAAACAAACACAACCATATCTACATATTTTAGTTATAAATGGTGAAAAATAAATATTTATTATTTATTCAATTCAATCAAGTTTATAGTCCATAAATTATAAATACTAAAATAGAACTATATAATAAAATCGCCTTTGTTATACTCTTATAGGTACACAATGCCAAGATAAATTTATTATATCAGTTTATGATTATAATATTCTATTCAATATATCTAAAACGTAAACCTATCATTAAATGCAATTTAAACTTAGCTCATTTATTTAATAATCAATGTTTACTGCGATTCACAATTTATATCTTCTACAGAAAAGATGCTATCGCTATCTGTCTTCTTTGTCGTATCGCAATTTCGATTGTCTTGTCATGATGAGACTTTCATATTTGATGTACGATAAAAATACATGTAACTTGCACTGCCTAAATCGATAATGATGATTTCTTATATCCCGTTTAGACAAACATTTGTTTTATTTTTTTATTTCCCGTTGCTATGAACGTCATTGTTTGATCATTGCATGAGTACTTAAATTTTGTTTTACATTGAAATGCATGTTGAGAATTATATTTGCTTATTTTGTTTGATGCAGGAAGTTTTTTTTTTATTGGCAATGGAAAATATTTTAATTAAAGGAAAGGAATGGAATATAAAACAAAAATAATATATTATGTTTAATATGTAGTCGTACCATAAATTTTGTGTCTAATGCAATGGAGGTTTTTACTTCCTACATAAACAAAAAAGAAATCTAATAAACAATCGAATATTATTTAATTGTTACATACTAATAATCTTTAAAAAAAATAAAATTGTCCTAAATGACCGCCATCTTCATTCTCACACCTCTTCAAACTTTCTGGCCATTTATCTATTGCAGCCTGCAAAACGCAAAATTTACATGGGTGTAGAAGTTGCCGTCTTCACCAAATCAACCTTTAATGCCTCAATATGTCTCAAGCGTTAGTCCAAAAAATGAAGTCTACGCTCGATTCTTAAAAATATGAGATACGGTGTGAGATAAGAAAAAAGGTCACGTGATTCATTTGTCGCTCAATGAGATGCAAGTTGATTCTTGAACACAATTCTCACCAAATTTTGTCTCACACAGATCTTATCACGTGTAAAATTTCTCGCCAGCGTTTGTCTAGTGAAATAGAGTAAATGTCACTTGCTGTTTTGAAAAATTTTTTTATACTAGCGTTTTATAACCACTTTTTGATTGTCATTTTCGTTGCTTAAAAATGACAGTTTAACGCGAAAAAGTGACAGTTTAATGCGTAAAAGTGGCAGTTTAGTGCGTAAAATGTTACTTTCAAGCACTAGTGCTTTAAGAAAAAATAGTTATTTTTTATACAAGACGATAAAATTGTATTTTATCGACAAGCGGAAAGTTTAATTCACGAGCGATTTCGCGAGTGAATTATTTTTCGCGAGTCGATAATTTAATTTTATCGTCGTGTGTAAAATTCTATTTTTTTCTATAGCAGATTTTAAAGAGCAAAAATTAGAAAAACCGATTATAAATTAAATTATTTAAGAACAATTTAAAAATCTCAGTAGCGTGGTAGTTATAGAATTTGTTATATCGTGAGTATTTTTTAACGTGAAACATTGAGTTTATCATATCCATGGTTACGACTTCATATTTGATTGACAGCAATGTATTTGCCCGTTCCATTTAAAATGAAACATAGGGAACGAATCTGACAGAAGTATTTAAATATTGTAAGAAATTTAGCGGAATCAGAAAACCACTCGAGAGTACTAAACATATTTCAGGCACAAGGTGCACACAGTATTTTTCTACATCTACATTTAATTTTTAGAAAAGAGGTATAATTATTTAAGCAATATTAACCTCTAATGACATCTTGTCAATATGACAGATAACCCTTGAATTTCCCTATAAGTTATGATTTGACATTTGATTGACAGCAATGTATTTGTCTGTCTCATTTAAAATGACACATTTGACAGAAGTATTATTTAAATATTGTAAGAAATTTAGCCGAGTCAGAAAACCACTCGGGTACAAGGTGCACACTACATTTTTTCTATACAACTAATTTTAAATTAGAATGCAGTTATAATTATTTAAACAAAATTAACCTCTATTGACGTCTTATCAAATGTCAAATTCGTTCCCTATGTTTCATTTTAAATGGAACGGGCAAATACTTTGCTGTCAATCAAATGTCAAGTAACCATGGATATAGCAAACCCAATGTTTCACGTTAAAAAATACTCACGGTATATAATATGAATCGCCAAAATGTACAATGTGTTTTTATTTAAATAAAAATTAAAGTTCTTTATCTACCCTTGCTGTTAAAGTATTATTTTATGTACCCCTGCGGTTAAAATGTCACTTAGTCAACTATTTCGAGTTGAACAAAGCACACTTTAAAATCTGCTATAGAAAAAATATAAATTCCTAGCTAGAGTTATCAAAAGTATGATTGTTTATTTACTAACATGTGTTTAGCTACATTAATTTTTTTTTATTTTTGAAACGACATATGTTCTGTAAATCTTGTGTTAATATTTCTTTTTGTTTGTCCTGTGTGTATTTGTATTTCGTAATCACAGTTTTAACAAGAGATTGTGTAATTTCCTGCATTATTAAAGGGCTGTCTAAACAACCTTCTTATTGTTAATTAAACAATTTTTTTAAGGTACATGAATTGTACAGGTCTGAAATAATATCAAATTTTTTTTTCGCGATCGACCGAAAAATGTGCACTTTTTAGACCGGAAATTTCTTCTTTACTGAGCTAGCTCGGAAAATTGTCTATAAAGGATCAGAAAGTAACTTTACCGATCCTGGAACCGGTAAAGCTGAATGTTTCCATGGCGATCAATTATTTACTTATTTACTTCTTATTTCCTCGCAGTAAAAAAATTAAATAATACTTAACCTATATATTCTTATTTATTCTTCATGACCGAGAAAAAATATTGCTCCTAATATGACCTGAAAGTGTGTTCGCTTTGTGTGCGGGCGTTGATTCTTCCTGAAAAATCCTGTGTTTAACGGCTTTACCACTTTCTGTAATTTATGTTGCTGTGGTAATTTTCGGCTTGCGTTTTTACCTTTTTGTCGCAAAAATGCAACTTGTTTATCAGAATGTTTATGTAGTGAGCCTCCCTTGTATTAGGAGCAGAATTTATGACACGACTAACTATATTTGTCTTTAATTTCATAATATGAATTACATTTTTTGTATATTATTAATAAAGACGGCCCTGAAATTTTATCCCCTTCATTATTCATTTACTTTTGCATGTTCAGCCAGTATATCTAAGCCCATAGGCGTTCGTCAGGCGAGGTTATACAAGTTGGGGCGGTGGGAGGCAGTGGCGTGCCAGAACGGAACCGAGGGTGAGTGCGGCCCTGATCTGGCCCTGCCACTAACCCCTTACTTCTACCCTGTGTATTTTATATTTTATTTTATGTCAGTGGGCTAAGGTGAATCACAGCAGTACGGACCTGTATTCATTGCATGTTTTCAGTAGAAGTAGTTTAACTAACGGTTCTAATTCAAGTTTTTTGTTGACTGTTGTATTTACTAGTAGATAGTAGATAATAAACTTAAGGAGCGATAAAGTAGTTAAGTTTTCCTAGAATTTAATAGACATTTAATACGAAAACTGATGTTTGTCTTGTTTATTAATCATTTTTATTTATTATTTCGCTAAGTATAATAATGCATTATTCGTATTCACAAATTCACATAAAAAGTAATATTATTATGCGATAAAAATCTCGATATGCAATTTTTAATATGATTCCATTACCTCTCTTACCTACGGTGGCGAGAGGTAAAACAAAAATAATATCTATAAATATATCATCACGAATTATTACCTATTTTTGGGTATGCCAAACTGCTACTATTCGCAGATTTCGATAGTAGTGATATATTTGTACCGTTTAGGGCGTATACCAGTCGTCACCTCTCGTGCTCTCAAACCTGTTGTCAAGAGAACACAAAATGATTATTTTATATATTAAATAGACTAAACTCGTGATTTTTTATAAATTTTTGCTCTCGAGTTTTCAATTACCACATTATATCACCAGCCTTGAAATATTAACGCGTTTATTCTTATTTTTAAAAATTATCTTTACTTATCGAAGAATATACATACATACATTACTACAATACTTTTCATTCATTCATTTTAGTATTTTTTTAAATATTAATTATTTCAAATTTTGCGGAAAATATTTAATACCTATTGATTTTATTGTTGTATTTCTACGTCACACATTTACTCCATTCCAAATTCTATCTATCGCTTTTATGAAATCCGGAATCCATTTAAAAAAAAAAAATGAATGCAGGAGATAACGAAAGTAAGCCCTGGTAACAATTGTTTGAATTTATTGTGGAAACCACGAGCGTTTGTATAGAAATGAAAGATATTTTGAATGACTTACGTAGTGCCAGTGGCAATCAAAACTGGGAATTATAAGTACAATAAAATTTTTGAAAGAAGTCCGATCAAGGCATCTATGAATTAAGATTTTATGCTGTCAAATTTAGTAGTGTCGATTACATAGTTTTTATGAGATACACAAGATATTATGTGCCCTCATAAAAACTAAGTAAAAGACACTACTAAATTTGACAGGACAAAATCTTAATTCATAGATACAATTCGTAGATGGCCTTGATCGGACTTCTTTCAAAAATTTTACTGTACATAGTTTTTTTTTTATTAAGGGCCAGTTTTACAATCTCCGTTTAAAATTTTAACTGTCAGTTACATAAACAAAATTAAAACGAATGAACTGTCAAATCATTGCTGTCAATAATCCGATGTACCGGCGTGTTCTGTAATTTAACAAATGGTTAAAAAAAATGTCCAATTTTTGTTGTAAATCAACAAACTTGATTGGTTAAAAATTAACCACTGAGTTACAGAATAGGCCCCGTAATATTGTTTACTTAACAGTCAGTTCAAATTTTAACCAGAGATTGTAAAACTGGCCCTAAATTGTTTATTATTTAGATTTACAAAAAATACTTTTTTCCTGCATTCAATGTGGAAAGTATTTCAGTGCGGGAATTAATCTACTCGTGGGAAATTCCATTTTGCATATGTGTTTGCAGTAAATATTGTTTTAAATTATAATTATTAATACAGATTACCATGAAATATAGCTTAACAACAACGTTTATTAATAGCATACAGACCTATACATTTTTTATGTAACAGGAGTACCTACAGACTTTTGCGACGTTGCAAAAAATACACCTGGCAGCAGAAATATTTTTTTGATGCGGTTTCTCTATTCAGCATAAGGTTAACGAACGGGTATTTTTTTATTTTTTTTTACAGTGATCACATGATTGCTTTTAACTATTAGTCAATAATTAAATAAAATGATGACATGATATAGAGTTTACAAAACGTGCCATAATTGCTATGAAGTTAGTATAAATAGTCAGTGAAATATTTATGAAATCTAGGAAAACAATTATAATAATTACGCTTATAAATATGTATACACTTTTTGACAAAATAAAATGAGTGTTTGTATTTTGATATTTATTATGACATGTATAAATTTTATATTTACTTTATATTAAACACGATATACTAAACACACAAAACTAGTTTTTTTTTTAATAATTTATGTCTTTTTTAAGTCGTATGTTGTACACGACCTAATTTTTTATAGGATATTTTTATAACGATATAAATATTTATAATAATATAATAATTATAGTATTTTACCTGCGGTTTCAGGATATTAAGCCCTACATATACAAAATGGCTGGTATAGTGAAATTCGTATAACAAAAACACTTTGTCGTAAAATGATTTAGCAATTGCACCAATAAGCCAACAATGGTGACGCTAAGATTGTGATTGCCGATTCCTAATAAATCATAACATCACCGATTCTGGAATAGCCTGCTGTTATGATTTATTAAGGGTCAGCGACTACAAGCTTATGGTCACCATTTTGGGCTTATTGGTTCAATTGTTAGATCGTTTTACGACAAAGTGTTCTTGTTATATGAATTTCACTATAACTAAGTAATAACTTTTATAAAATCTGCCTAACAGAAGGCTATATCCTGCTAGAGGTATATCACAAGGAATGATGCTTGAGAAATTTAATCTTAATTTTTTACAAAATATGCGAAGTATTCATGCTGTTATTTTGCTAAATAATATAGTAAATAACAATATAGATTGTGCTTATTTATTTAATAAACTAAACTTCCATGTTCCTAGATTGTCCTCACGTTTCACGAAAACATTTTATTTAAAGAGCGGTAAATCAAATTGCTCAACTAAAACCCCTATATATCAAATGATTGATTGTTATAGTATTATTGAACATTGTTTAGATATTTTTTGCTGCTATACTAAAGATATAAAACAATTGGTTAACCACTTTTAGGTACAGGATTTTCCCTACCCAGTAATTGGGCTGTTGCCTGTTGGGTTAGGTATTAAATAATAATAATAATTATATACAGGGTGTCTCTTAAATAGGGGGACATGGCTTAACCACAGATTCCTGAGGCTAAAATAAGACGATTCAACTAAACTTGCTTCTACCGGAAAGTGTACCATTTAGCCAGAATTCTGCTTCAAAGTTCTTCGAATAAAAATTAATTTTGCTTATAATATTCGGACTCTTTATTCGATTTGGATGAAATTTGGTGTGACAGTTTATATGATTATAAGTCATCTTTTAAGGTGATACTTGTTATTATTAGTAAACCACTAGTGTATGAAACTTAGGTCTCCCAACATTAATTAGACCGTAACTTTTTAATGGCAATGCCGAAAACGTGAAATTATTTTTCTTCAGAAAGATACATTCAATAGTAAACTTTTGTCTCTCTGTGTAATTTGTGATATCTGTTACGGTTCACACAGAAAAAAATAAAATCTTAGTGTCTGCACTGCTAAATTTTTAAAATAAATTTAATCTAGCAGTCTATCCAAATGTCAAATAAGTAATTTTTAATGACAGTAACAATTGATTTACGGGTTGTCAAAAATTTTCTTCGCAATATTCTAAAATTAGTAACATCCGTGTGTCCGGCCTAATAGTATTTTACTACCATTATTATAAATAAGACGATTACATATCTTAGCTTACTCCTAAACAAGTTGTAAAGATTGACAACTCGTTACTGTCATTAAAAATTACTTGTTTGACATTTGGATAGACTGCTAGATTAAATTTATTTTAAAAATTTAGCAGTGCAGATACTCAGATTTTATTTTTTTCTGTGTGAACCGTAACAGATATCACAAATTACACAGAGAGAGAAAAGTTTACTATTGAATGTATCTTTCTGAAGAAAAATTATTTGACGTTTTCGGCATTGCCATTAAAAAGTTACGGTCTAATTAATGTTGGGAGACCTAAGTTTCATACACTAGTGGTTTACTAATAATAACAAGTATCACCTTAAAAGATGACTTATAACCATATAAACTGTCATACCAAATTTCATCCAAATCGAATAAAGCGTCCGAATATTATAAGCAAAATTAATTTTTATTCGAAGAACTTTGAAGCAGAATTCTGGCTAAATGGTACACTTTCCGGTAGAAGCAAGTTTGGTTAAATCGTCTTATTTTAGCCTCAGGAATCTGTGGTTAAGCCATGTCCCCCTATTTAAGAGACACCCTGTATACCGGGTCATAAGCGTTTAACATGGGAAAACAGTTTTTAATCATATTTTCTTTTGCACTTTTCTTTACCGATATAATTGAATTTAAAATTTTATTTAAGTTACTTCTTTACGGTGCTAGCCATGGGTATTGAAATTAAATCTCTAACAAATTTTATGACATTTTATCTGTCAGAAATTATAAAACAGTTTTCATCAAAATAATACTACTCCATGATTTGTATCTTCTTTTCCTGTGAATAATTCTCAATTTTCAATTATGATGACTTAAATAGAGTATTTCCGACAGGTAAATATATCACAATTTGACAGATAAGTTTCTGACAGGTAAAATGTCATTATATTTGTAATTTAATCTGACATTTGTTTAAAACATTTTAGTCTAAAATTAATAGGCCACTTTCGCGCAAGGAAAAACTGTTTTCCTATGTTAAACGCCTATGGCTCAGTTTTCGTGTTACACCCGGTATATGATAATATTATTACCATACTGACATGTCAACAACAGTCTACAAAATGAAAATAAAATAAAATGAAAGTATAATGCCCTTCATTAGTACATACATATAACGTTAGTGTATCGTTCTTAACATGGTTTACTTTATTCTAAAATAATAAACATGAGGAATAAAGAAGATAATTTGAATATATGTCATATTGACATTTGTCAAAATATTTATTCTGTTTATCGCATTCTGAAAGTAACATTAATAAAAGAATTTCAAAAAAATAATATTTATTAATACAGTCTTCGTTTTTTGAAACCGATAAACTATAAACCAAACCACGGACGTTATGAATCATAACAGGTCTTATGTCTTAAAATCCTCCCTCTATGTGCGGCACCTATGATACTCATAACAATCCTAGGTATGTTAAATAATTTTCGTGAGAAATATACATTATATTTTATTATGCAAAAACTATTTTCCTTCCTTAATTATATAAATAATAAATGACCTGTCATCTCTATTCATAATTATTCCATTTTTGTATCATTTTATTATTCAACCGTTCCGAGTCAATAAAATATAATTTCACTTGGAAGTTTCCGTGAGAATGTTGGTTATGTAAAGACAAGACATCCATTAGATTTTACCAACACTGGTACGTTATTGACTGACAATTTGCGAGAGTTGATGTATGTTTTATAATTTCATTACCGCAAGGTCAGGGTTACAGGAACACGCCATGAAATAGACACGATTGTTTTTTCTAATTTAAAACTTTTTAAAATGGTTTTTTCATTACAATAAAACGAAGTAATTTTCCGCTAAAGCTAATTGAATGCTGTTAAATTGGGGCAATTTCAAAAATTACATATGGTGGACATAAAGAGATATTACTAGAACAATTTAGGTACTTATTAACTTATTACTTATTTAAGAATATGTGATAAGTAGTAAGTAGGCCCACATAATTTTCTAAAACTAAAAAGATTATACTCTATTCGTTAAGAATAGACTTATGAGTAAGATATGGCTTACGATTCCAGTTTTTTGATTGCCATAAATGTGAACTAAGTTTACAATAGCGAAAAATATATAACAAAACGTTTCAGTCAGCTGTTGAACATCGTTTAAGTAACTGTTTATTTACTAAAAAATTAAAAATATACAAATTTAGACGTTGTCAAGTATGTTTTGCGCGAAACATGAAACTGATTCATAAGTTTTATGTGTGGAAAACGGGCTGGTTCCGAGCGCCATCAATTCTTAACTGAAACAGAGTATAGTAGAGTATTTTTATCATTTTATCTCTGGCTAATTTTTACTCTTCCCTTATATTACTAGAAAAAAGAATGTTATTAATAGTTATTTTTTATACAAGATGATAAAGAGATACTTCATTGAACTATCTTTCACGAGTCGATAAAGACTTTATCGTCGTGTAATATATTTTTTTTCTACTCCCATGCGTGAAGTGAGTACTTCACGTATCAATTTTTGTGTGAAGTTTGATTTTTTGCACACTGTGCGTGAAGTGTTACCACGGATTATCTATACTACCCGTTACGATAGTATAGGTAATCTGTGGTGTTACTGCACGCACCGTTCATTATTTTAAATATTGCAAACTGAATTCTATTTTAATAAAACAAAGCTGTTAAAACACCCGTAACGTTGGTAACCATGGTTACACAAGTCGATAATACAGAGGCTTTACGTTAAAAGAATGACAATGGGAAGAAAAAATATATTTTATTGCAAGGTCGTAGAAAAAGTATAGTATGTAACACGTGTGTGAAGCCTATTTTACATTCGGGTGGTTTGCAACACTCGCCTTCAGCTCGTGTCGCAATCTCCACCCTCATGTAAAAATTTCAGCTTCACACACTTGTCACATATATACTATTCTTTACATTGTGCATTATTTTTATAAAGTGTAGATAAAAAGTTAAAAGTGTAGATAAAAAGTTAAAAGTGTAGATAAAAATTACTTAATTTACTGAAGTAATTGGGATTTAATCCTGGTGAGAGATTTAAAAAAAAGATATTAAATTGCTACTTTAACGCATAAAGCCTACTTTTAAAATCAGGTACAAAAAAAAAAATATTAAATACCTGATGATATCGTGCTCATTTTTTTTTTTTATTAATTCTCATGTATTCAATAACTAAAAACCTAATTGTTTTTCCTTCTTTCAGCGTATAAATTTCAAGAAAACCTACTCCGTACGATGATTCAAATTGAAAACACATTTTTTGAACTGGGCGAATCGTGCTCAAGAAACTGTCTCATTATCTGTGATCGAGGTGCCATGGACGCTTCAGCTTGTAAGTATTAACTGTGATTTATACCGCCATTTCACCAAGAAATTATAAATCGTCAACTATTAATTATTCACGAGTAGTTAAACTCAGTCATTAGCTATAAATTATTAGTAAAGGAAAGAATTTTTGGTATTCACAATACGATAAAAACATTCAAATATAATAATAACTTCTACGTTCGTTTTGAAAATAGGTTTTTCAAGGTATCAGTTTTGAACAGAAAGTTGACAAACGATTTAGTTTTTTGGCTTAAAGATGAATAGTTTTTTTTTTAAACAAGTGCGGGAAATTAATGATTCTTAAACGAATTCAAAATATCCGAAACGAGCACAGAATCCCGTTTACCGCATACGTGGCAAGCAATTTTTATCTGCAATTGTCCACAAAAATTTAAAAAAAAAAATAAATGATTCTAAATTTTCAGGGCCGGACTGGGTTACCAAACCGGCCCGGGCAAATAACACGAACACTCCGGCCCCTAGAGAACATGTTTAGCATTTTTTTAGAAAGTCTATAATTTTTTAAAATATTTTTTTAAGAATTATTTAATTTTTATAAATATATTCAGTACTTTGCAAATAATATACAAAAATAAAAATATAACAAATAAAACAGAACTACAAATACTTATTGCACATAATTACACTTCGGTCTTCGGTTTTTATAAGATATACGGTACCTGTATACCAGGTTAATTGTATCAAAAAAATAAATAGAAAATTAGATGGCTAAACGCTACCCATAAAAACCGAATTATAACACTCAAAATAAAAAACAAATAAATAACATTATAAATATTAAAAGACAAGTACGAGGTGTGGCAATTAAATAACAAGATTGATCTTAGAACATTAACAATGTATAAAATTACACAAAAAAAATATTGCCATTTTCAATGTACTCTCCTCCCTGAACCCTACACCGCCCGTTGCAAATATTCCATTGTTGGAAGCAATGCCTGCAGGCCTTTTTTGTTAGGTTGTTCATAAGCTCTGCCGCTTTTTCTATAACTACATCTCGACCCCGAATTCGGTGCCTTTTAATGATTTGGGAATAAAATCAAGTCAGATGGCACTAGGTCAAGTGAGTACGGTTGATGTACCAACACGGTGATTTTGTATTTCGTTAAAAATATCTTGCCGGACAGGGCGTTGTGTTCCGGCGCGTTGTCTTCAAGGAGAATCCATCACATTTCAGCCCTTTTTCTTCTCACCCGTGCATGAAGGGTTATCAAAATCTTCTTGTAATACGCTTGGTTAACGAAATGCTCTCAGGCACCCAATCCATGTGAACAATCACTCGCATTTCGAAAAAAAAAAACAATGTCAGTGCACGGACGAGGCACTAATCGTCTCTGATCTCTTTTCTTCCTTCTTTAAATCTTCTAAACTGCTAAAAAACTTGAGTACTAGATAGACCCTTATCACCATAACATTCTTCAACAATTCGTACATTTCTGTATCGGATTTTTTTAGGTTTCACACAGAATTTCATATAGACACTAACATAATTCCGGCGGAGTACGAGAAAGTAGTTAACTTCAATCAAAGGCTAATGCCGAACGGTTTGCCTAATTATCTGCAATGTTGCCAAATTTACAGGGAAGCCGGAAGAAAATAAATCTCGTTATTTAATTGTCACACCTCGTATGTCCCTCAAGCTTTTACTTTTATCTGTCAAATCATTTATGATATCTTCACTTTCGATTGACATAAGAATATCTTCTTTGAAAGACAGCATGAAAGCTTCCAAATGGTCTTGAGAAAAACTGCTCCTTACTCTATTTAAAATAAATTTTAATTCAGAAAATGTCCTTTCACATTATGCAATTTGAGAAAGATTTAATATATATTTATATACTTTTTCTAAATTGAGATATGCTTCTGCATGCTATGGCTATATTTATTATTTAACCTGATATTATACATATGTAAATAAATAAATAAATAAATAAATATATCATCACGGTATATCACCCATTTCTAGGTGTGCCAATCTGCTTTGTCACAGATATCGGTAATAATGATGACATATTTGTACCGTGCGGGCGTTTACCAGGCGTCAACTCACGGGAACTCATTGCTGGCGTGAAAAGTGGTCACTTTTGTGCCATTTAAAATCCGAAATATTTGGCGTCGGTCGGAATCGAACCCAGTTCCCCAGGTTCGCGACCAGATACTCAGGCACGCGGCCATGAGACCCCATACGTATGAAATACTATTAACTAATTTATTTAAGAAAATATTTTACACTGCATTGGAATATAATAGCATATTTTTTAGCAGTAATTTATATAAATTTCTAAACGTCTACCGATGCCGGCCCATCGGGCTAACGCCCGATCGCCCGGCCCGCCAGTCCGGCTCTGTAAATTTTTCACGTACCATGTTGTTACTTAGTACCGACTTCGACTGCTGTGCATGGTATTTTTAAGCGGTCATTTGCTTCCATGACAACAAATAAATAAAACAAAACTTTTGTTTTATTCTATTTCTCGCACTAGTGCGAGGATTGGTTAATTCCTGCACTCATTTTGAGTTTAAAAACACTTAATTCTTGCACGATTGTAGAAAAAGTAAATACAACAAAAAATTATCTACACGCACGGCTTTTTTTATTTTTTAACGGACAGAAAAAATAGTGTGTGGTCTGTGTGTCATGAGCGAAAGGTTATTAATATTTTTTTAAGAGATAAAGTATTACTTTCCGCTTTAGATATACAACTAACTGTTATTTCCAAATACTTAAATTGTACTTTTGTATGACTGCATTGCTTAATAAACATTTTTTTCAGTTATTTCTAAGGAAAAATGGGAAAAAATGATGCGAAATAATGATTGGAATAATGTAGAACTTCGAGACAACCGATATAACCAGATTATTCATATGGTTTCTGCTGCAAATGGAGCGGAAAATTTTTATTCTACAGAGGTAATTATATAAATTAACTGCATTTTATTATTTATTTATTCCACTATCATCATTTGATATAATTTTACTGGTCTTCGAAACACAGATTGGGGCCGTGAGTTCTACCTTCTAATAACTTTATTTGGCGAATAATTTCTATGGTAATAATTGTTGTATCCGTAGTTATTATTCGCCGAATAAAGTTATTAGGAGGTGGAAATCACGGCCCTAAACGATATCTTAAATAAATAAACTAATCTTATCAATTCTACGTATCGGTATTGCTCGAATTGTTTATTTTGATGTATATTTTGATTGATTTGTGGAATTTAAAATTTATTATGAGAAATAACTTATGTAGTTTTTTTGTCTAGATTAATTATGATTAAAAAGTAATTAGTTTTTAAAAAATGACGTATGAGATGTATAATCTGAAATTAATTATCAACAAAACCATGTTTTTACACAGTTATTATATAGATAAGATTGCTTATTTATGCATTTTTTTAAGATATTAAATAAATATTTGAAAAACTAATACTTTTTTCGGTACTTATAAGGAAAATTTGAAGCATATTCTATATATTTAAACATGTGTAAGTGTAACTGTTTACGAAATTGTAAAACTGTTTTCCCAAAATCCGTGTTATCTTAATTCTGAAAGCAGAAATCAAATAAGTATATCTAGTTTTTTTTTTTTTTTTTAATATATGCCAAAAATTTATATAGAAACCCATTATCAATACGAAACACAATGTTTCGAAATGGATTACAATTATGTAGGATGGAGGTATCTCAAAATAACCGTATTCTTTTACCACTTCATAATGAACGTATTAGTGCTGCCATCTATTGCCAAACATTGGAACCCGTGAGAAGACGTCTGACAAACGCCCTTAAGTTTTTAATGCGCCAGAAAAAAATATTAAAGTTTCAAAAAAGGAGACCCGAGAAAATTGACGCGCCGTGACGTGTTCTACGTGAGACGGATATTTGATACCTCAATGCAATACTGTAATAACTCAAAATTTATAGTTTCGAGATAAATTGCTTTAAAGAAAAAAACGTAAATGGAATAAGTAATAAAATAATTATTATAAAATGTATATCTTTTAGACAACAACAAAAATTTGAGTTTTTATAGCCGAGACAGACGACGAAAATTAATGATCATTAACGGTTAGATATAGTATGCGCACGTGAACTTGAGACTATTGATAGCTGTCAAAATTGCGACTATTAACAAACCAGAAAATATTGAATGTAGTAAGCTCGTGCTACTTATTGTATAGTACTCGTACAGTACAAAATAATAGCACGTGCTTACTAGAGTCAATATTTTCTGGTTTGTTAATAGACGCAATTTGACATCTGTCAATAATCTCAAGTTCACGTGCGCATACTATATCTAACCATTAATGATCATTAATTTTTGTCGTCTGTCTTTGATATTTCAGTATTTCATAATCGAGTTCATAATATAAAATACTTAATTTTCTTTAACATGGGGTATATAATCTCCGAATCAATTTTTTTTTTCTTTTTCGTTTTAGTTGTTACAGTATTGCATTGAGGTATCGTATGGCAAACGCGCTGGGTACGTTGTTTTGTGTCACGTCAAAACCAGCGCGGACATGGCGGAGGCGATACAGTCCCCCCCAGCTAATAGCATTTGCCAATGTCGCCAATGAATTTTAAGCGCTCGATTTAAATCAGGGCATCGAACCAGAACCTGAACCGAACCAAAACCGGAACCAAACCGTAACATTTTAGGGAACCCAAACCGAGAACCTAACCTCACCTCAGATATATTTTTAATTGAACCTGAGTCAAAACCGAACCGATTATTAAAATTCAGGTTCGGGGTTCAACTCTGGTTCAGGTTAATTTTTAGTTCGAAAAGTAAATACAGCCGATAATCGTCGTCTTAGGCGTCTGCGTTACTGACTGGGCTGACTTTTCGTGAAAATTGTGTTCGTTTCTTGTTGCGTTTTGCGTAAATTCCGGCAAAAATAAAAATATAAATTTTACATTATTTCGAACCTGAACCGCGAACAAAACCGCAAATTTTATTAATGCTTGAACAAGAACCGCACCCGAACCCATCTTTCAAAAAACAAATTGACTTGAACCTAAACCGAACCCAGTTTTGGGCGGGTTCGATGGCCTGATTTAAATGCATTAAATTTTCATTTTGATATTAGGATAATAGAAATCAGAAAATTAAGGATTATATTCACCTCAATATTACTTATAATAATAAATTTCTATCTTTTAATTGCATTACCAAATAACGAACACAACAGTATAGGTGAATAATTTATTGTAGTACTTAATTTTTGGTATCTTATATTATAAATTTCGTTATTAATGGTTCGTATAATACATTTATTATATGACCTTTCTATATTTGTAAGATACTAACTCAGTACGACTGCAGATCTTTGTATTTGATAGAAGATATATTATATTGTTATGTATATCTGCCAGTGGTTTTATAGTACCTATGTGCAATATTTCATTATTAATGGTTCAAATATTAAATACATCCATTCCAAGTCTTACAATTTCGAAACCATGATTAATAAATATATAAAAGATTGAATCTCCCTCACCATTTCGTTCTGCAGGACCACGCCTGTCGGTCAGAAGGCGTAGAACTAGCCCGCGAACTGGACTACAACGCGGCCGCTGCGTGGGTGGGCCATCCGTACTTCGACGTGATCGACAACAGCACGCAGTTCGAAGATAAGATCCGGCGAATGATAGAATGTGTGTGCCAGAAACTCTGTATCGACACTGGAGATCGGTTACTCAAGAGCTCCAGAAAACGCAAGTTCCTTGTCCGAGACCCCATGCCCCGGGATGATGCTTTCCCGCGCTTTCAAGACTTCGATGTTGTACATAATTACCTGCAAAGCAATTCACCGAATCAAGTAAGGTTACGGAAACGCGGCCAAAAAGGTAAGGATATTTTTTTATTTTCTTAGGCGCGGGATTTTCATCTCTGGTTAAATTGTCAATTTAACTGTTAGTTAAATAATATAGCATGTGTCAATTTTTTGTTTTAATTAACAATAAAGTTAACAGACAATGTGACTAGAGATGAAAATACCGGGCCTTAGTATTTATTAACAATTTTTCAATTTGTTTATCGAAATTTTAGAAAATAAGCACATTTTAAGGTCCCTATGCTTATAGCCAATGGGGTATTCTAATGATTTATTTTTTTCTGAAACTTCCATAGATTTAAAATACAAATGTGTAATGGGGTCCTATACCATAGTCATATTTTAACTATCTTAAATAAGAAGACGAAAATATACATAAATTAATGAGTATTAGTGAAAAAATTTTCTTTAAATATTAACTAGGTCACAAACTACAAGCGATTGAAGCTGAGTACTAATTGTGTATGACGTGTTAGGTACTAAGAATTTGATTGGTCGCCTGATTTTCAAAAGAAGATTCGCGCGTCTGTAGCGGTCACCTTTAAAAGAATATGAAATGTCATGTTGTTCCATAACCTAACAAAACATTTAACAAGTTTGTGTATGATGAATTTGTTTAATTATAACATCTAGTAATATTAACAATAATAATATATTTATAATTAAATCAATTTGTAATATTAATTAAATTAATAATAATATTAGTTAAATTAATATTGAAACTTCAAAACAGGCCAACACTGGCGCCATCCGTCGTCATGCTTTGTGTAATAATATTGTCAAACTGTTTCAATATTCTATAATTTATTAGGAAAAAAAGGTTATTTTTTACCTTATTTATACTTAATAATAATTTCTTCATGAATATAACGTATAAGTTTTTATTTACAAACATTTCAGCTATGCAAACATGAAAAAAATTGTTCCCTCTATAACTAACAGTTTGTCCCATTGTTTGTCGATCACTTGTTAGTACCTGCTACGTCACGCACAAATTCTTAAACTTTAAAAATTCATATCTCGCTTATTACGTAAAATTTTTAAGTCGCGATTGCACTAAAATTCTTATTTTATCCTGTTCTTACAGAAAAAAAAAAATAAAAGAAAAATGGTATAGGACCCCATTTAATATTTTTGTGTCATTTACGCAAGATGAATTTTTGTGCTTAAAAATTTTAATTATACGTCCATTCGTATCATGTCGTCATGGCGTAGAAAACTGAAATCAGCGGTGCCTAGCCCTTATAATGCAATTAATTAAAAGTGTCTTATTTGTTTGTGGGGTCATTTCACATTTTCTGATTTATTTTTTTCTTGAAAAAATAGGTTAAATGGATTTCATGATTTTATAAAAAAAAAAATCAACATTTTTTTTTTAAATGATCTCATTGCACTCATTAAATTGATGCATTGATGTTAAATATTTGGAATTTTCTAATCACAACTAAAAAATAATTAAAATTTCCTTGTTGTTATCATAAAATTACCATTATAATTTTAATTAGTTGAAAACATACAGCTGTTCTTACAAATAAAATGTTTCTCAAGTGATTGTGAGCTAAATAAAACCTCGTATAAAAAATAATAATATACATGATAATAAACTATACATAAATAAATAAAATACAACCCATGGCCACATTCAATGTTATTTTTAATCAATTTGTTCACCAAAGTAAATGTATGAATAGATTAGAATATAAATATCCCGTGATATAATTCATAAAAATCTATAAATATGTAATCACAATTTAGCCGAAAATCACTGCCCTCTAAGAAGGTCGAAAAGATAATACAAATAAAATTGTGTCATTCAAATATGAGACTAAACAAGACAGTAATGTGTGTTTATAAATATTGATTTATCTAAATTATAAATATTTTGTAGTATTTTACAGCGGTTTCCTTGTTTATATCACAATAAAGATTAAGATTATTTACTGATTTCAAACCACATACGAGCCCAAACTCATAATAATTCGGCCGGTTTAGATTTTCAACAAATTATAAAGTCTTCACAAATGATTAGAAATTTCTACAAAATTCTTTCGGCTCCTAAATATAGAATTAAAACTTTAAAAAACTATGGGACAAATGACTAATGACTAGTGATAATGGTTCAACCGGCATTTTAAGGGATATCTTCTAGTCCAGATTTAGCTTCTACCGGGACCCTTGCCTTTTAACGTAATGAAAAACAACTTTGTAAAAATCCAGTGCGTACAGTAAAACCTACCTTGCAAGACGTATTGGCCAAAACTCACAGAAAAATGTACTGGGCTTAGAGATTCAATGCCTAATAGACCTAAAGCTGGTATTACTAATAAAGGATAAAGGTTATGTAATTCAATATTAAATGATAATAAGGCATGTTTTTTATATTCAACAGAAAATTAAGCGCTGAATTCCATCAAATTTTAAAATGACATCATAGATGGATTTCAGATGTAACCAATGAAACAGCGCAAAGGGTCATTTTACGAACTCTCTATTGAAAATGCGTTTGAAATTTAAAAATGGCAGAATTACTTTTATGTCAGAAATTTGTTTCAAAATTTAATACAATACAATTATAGAAGAAAAATACATTTTTAAGTTCATTATATGTGTCCTCAATTTCCACATGAAATTGCAATCCATTATGTTCTAACTGTAACATTTCCATTATAATGTATGTATTTGCAACAGTTTCGCGAATGAAACACTCTTGTACTGCAATTATTTATAATCCGCAACAAAACTTAAGCTTAGAAACATAAATGACATTTACCCCTACCACGAATTCAGCGAAAGTTTAAAATCCATCGACTCTTCAGTTCGATGGATATGATTATTACATATTCAATCTAAAATTCATCAAATAATTTAAGAACTCGCTGATGGATGTGCGCATTAAGCGCATTATACATCAATGAATAAAAAAACATGCCTATACTTGAATAACATACGTATACAGTTTTTGTAAGTTATTTTAAACTAGTTGAAGAAATCTGTAAAAATTTCTCACCATTTGCGTAAGTTTTATAATTCGTTGAAAATGTAAACCGGCCGAAATATGGGGCTTGTACATAAAATAAATGTTATCACGCCGTTTTCATCTATATTATGTTAATATACTTGCATTCTTGTTACATTCTTTATTTCGATAGTTTGAAACATTATTATTTGCTAAATTATTCGCTGAAAGAGCCTAATGAGGAACCGTGATTATACAATCTTATAAGGTAGTTTCACTGCCATATTTACCAATCATGATCATCGTCCGTTGATGTATTATTGACAAATCTTTCAACATATCTGAATATTACAACTGTGATTTTAATCTTTTGCCTTGAATGTTGTATTTGCCAAATAAAAATATCTTCTTAAGTGATATGCGCTAAACAACCATTTGATTTTAGGTCACTTCAGTTACTGTCACACCATCAGGCGGCCGAAACATTTTGGCCAAGTCGTCGAAGTCAAAACCCAAATCACCCATCGAGACTATCTCAACTTATTATCTCAACGAGATGATTCTCATTTTACCATCTTCAAACAGAGGCGCTGTTTCCTCATCAACAACCAGTATTTTCAACTAGACATCTACAAAGAACCGGGACACCCTAGGTGCAAAGGTCTCATGTTACTTGAGACTTACTCAGCCATGGATGAGGAAAGCTTGACGAAGAGGTTACCCAAGTTCTTGAATATCGAAAAAGAAGTAACTGGAACACCAGATTATTCGATGTTCAATCTGTCTTTAAGGGAGGATTGGACCAACAGCAAGAAATTCTGCATTTCTTATCAAGGTGAGGCGGCTGTATTTTTAAATAAAAACATAAATAACATTACATAAGGTACGTTCGGTAAATCATACGGAGTTAGAGTATTTACAGAGCGGTGTTGAAGTGGAGTGGGAGTAGAGCTGGAGTTGGAGTAGTTCGAGGGAACAAGATATACCCCTTTGTTTGTGATTAACCGAACGAGTAGAGTTAAAATTTTGGTGCACGAATATAATAACCTCCTTTTTTGACAATCTGATATACTGCACTGCTAAAAAAAAAAAATAATAATGAACCATATAGAAGTTAGTCAGTTTGGTATTATTCTTTAATGATTCTGAAGAAAGTATATATTAGAAATAGTACAGAATTCTTACCGTTCCGACTTACTGTGCCTTGTTATATTACAAAACAATATTATAAATATAAAATAATTGTGTATATTAAAATATTTCAACATAAAAATACAAAATAATCTGACAGATGTCAAATAAAACAAAAAAAACTCCATGTATGCTTGCATATCGAGGTTGGACTTATGGTGTTAACACTTTTCACTCCACTTGACTCCATTCTGTATTTGCCGAACGCTCCATTTTAAGACGCTTCTCACTCCATGTAATTACAGAACGGTGCTAGGAGTGTACAGAGTGAAAAGAGTGAACAGAACTCATTTGCCGAACGCACCTATAAGGGGGGTGATGCTTGAAATTTGATATTTGTTTTGAATGCCTATAAAAATTAAATAAGTAGTAAATACAAACCGTTTTAACTCAATTTTTAAAGCTATGGTTGTATTGCATTATGAGAAATAAACACAATTACGGAACAATTCCAGTTCGCCGAACGAGGTCCAATTTTTTTGGTACTCTTTCAACCATCTTGTGTAAGGCTAAGATCCACTTTTATGATAAAGTACTTAATACGATTCTGAAGCTTAACTAAATTTTTGCTTCCTAATCTTTTATACAAAATATTCTGGTCCATATGGACCAAAAATGCTCAACTGGGCACAATTTGGGCACACAAGGTGGATTACCGTTGTCCACAACAAAAATGACGTTTTCAGTGACAAAGACATTTAGCACAAATTGGCAATGTGATGAACCGAGCTCTGTTGGAAATAAGTAATTATTGCTATTGTGTCATCTTTTAATAAAAAAGATAAGTCTTTGTTCAATGCACTTATACTGGTTAATTTCTATCCATTCGACGGTTGTTGGCTTTTGTCATGTTTGTGGCTTTTCTACCAATCCCTAGCTTGTGTTTTGAAAAACTACTTTCTTCTCAACGTTTAATGTAGCGATATATTTGCCATATATTCTTTAAAAAAATAATCTATATAAGTCACAGAATAAGTACATACGTTCAAATAATAGTTCGCGATTCATGTTGATAGAGTTCTGATACAAACAACTTAACTCAAAGCATGAATGTTGGAAAGTAACATTACTGTGTTTCTAAATGTCAAATAAAAACCAAGGTTTTTAAACTTTAATAGGTTTGATATTGAAAAATTTCGAGTTTCAAATTTTAGGTATCATCCCTTAATAATAATAAAAATAATAAAATGTATGTGAAATATGATTTGTATTTACTGAACCTGTCTCCTTAGATGCAGTACTAAAGAACGAAGAAGCAAAAGCAAATGGCGTTCATCTTACAAATGGACACGATTCTTGTAAACCAAATGGTACACATACTCCAGAACCAGAAGAAATCCACAAAACCAATGGCATCAGAAATAATGGCATTCAATCCTGTCAAAGGGTTAAGTAGTAAATACCCATTATACTATATCTTATACTTAATCTACAACTTAATATACTTATATTTGTATTCATAGTCACTAGAATTCACACCTTTTGATTTCTAACTGAAAATTAACAATAGGTCGTTTTACATCAACATATCTGTATAGTAGAGGGCGTTTTTTTTATTTTAAGGTGTGAATTCTTAAAAATTTTCGATTACTTTTAACCAGATCAGAATAACATGACAATTTGACAAGATTGAAAATCGTATTTTTATATAAATTTATATGTATATTGCTTGATTTACAAAATTATTTATAAAATTTTGGATAATTCAAGGCCAAATTGTTGCAAGTTCTTGTGGTCTTGTTAAAGTCGAAAAGTGAGAGGTTTACTTAAGTTTTTGTGATAGTATTTTTTTTAGTTTGTTAGTGTATTGTAGATAATTCAACCAAAAAGTCATACTAATGTTCACTAAATTATCACAAGAAGTAAGATTTAATTCTTGTAGTAGATATTGAGCTTCTTGTAATAGATCTTTCTTTACTCTTAAAAAGACACATTTTTCTTCCACATCCTCATTTTGTGATTCATGTTACCATTTTAAATATTTAATATGTGAGGATAGATTATACGTACAAATAAATAATTTTCATGGGCTCATGTTTTATTTATTGTAACATTAATGTATTACTTTGCTATTCAGTATTATCAGAAATTTGCCACAAATATTTTTGCAGTACTTCACATTTGTAAAAATTAAATACATATAGTATTCTTCAAGTAAGGATGGTATTGCGCAAAAATAATTCATTTATAGGTAGTTCAATTCGATCTGTAATCTGTGCTGACACCTCTAGGAAACTATCTTTTTTACATCAAGAAACTTACACGCAAAAATGACCATTATTCTAGCCCTTTTCGATAGATTTTTTATGGCATTATTCATTAATAAATTACGTAAGTAGAGTTGTATGAAGTGATCTATGGAACTCATAGAATCTGCCAATTGCCCGTTATAAAGTTTTATGGGACTTACGTTAAAGATTCCTTAAGCCGGGTAGTTTCGTCTTTCATGGACCGTACCCAAAATTTGCATTCCTATTTATGTACATTTCATTCTGGATTGTAGTATCCCAATAATAATACGTTTTAAATGTATTTCTAACACTAATTTGTAAGTTGAAAAGAGATTAAAATATTATAGAGATTACAATAAATTCACAGCTAAATTTTAAATACAAACAGTTATTGGAAATTTTGTAATATGTATATATTTTTTCGCGGTAAATATACTAAAATTTTGTATTTGCTGTGTCTTATTTCTTACTATATATATTTTCAGCTTACAAAATTTATACAAAAATTCAGTATGATTTTTATTTTTAATACAGCCTATTTCTTAGCTTTCAAGACATGCGTTCAAGTTCGAATAATTTATGAGTCCTGACCTCTTAGCTACCCAACCCTCTAGAAAGGATGTAAACCCTGCATAAGTCAGTTTCAACTATACATAAAAATGCTAAAATATATGCCAATATATACGAACTAAGTTCCTGAACAGAGTTATGAACGGATTCTATAACCTGTGTGGCAAAAAGAACTACTTACTTCATTTACTTATGTCTTCAACAGTCATATACTTTTGATTGCGCAATGCCATTCTTACGTGAAGAATACTATACTTAATTTTATAATATATGATAAACCTTTTTTGTGTCACAACTTAATAACCTAAGAGGAATTATTTTCGAACACCAAGAAATGTCTGGTTATTATGTGAAAAAAACAAAGGGAATATATAAAAATACATATATTGTACCTGTATGTTCTGCTTTTAATCTGTGCCTCATTATAAAGATCAAGTTAAAATTAATTTTTCACGCAATAAATATAAATATAAGAAGAATAAAGTTGTACTTATATGATATGAATGTCACTAAACTATTTACTATCTTATCTAGGTATCTAGTTTTGTTTCGTTTGGTCTGTATTTATATTAATTTTCATTGTCTTCGTTCTCATTGGTTCAAATAGAATGAAAACAAAATACGAATGGACTGAAATTTTCATTTGCTTCGTGATGTAATTTTCTTAATAGTTTTTATTTAATTTATTTCAGTTAGATTTAAGCCTAAATTTGGTTGGGAATCGTGTAAAATTGTCTTTTTACAAATATATCTTCTGTACTTGCAATATTATTGTAACTACTCAGTTTTTCTTGATATGAATAAAAGGATTATAAAATATTTGTTTATGTGTAAATTTTATTTCCCACGTTTTATTTGCAGGTTGTAAATCTATTATACAGTGAGTAAAAAACAAAAAACTAATTCGGAGTAGGCTATTATAAATAGAGAATGGTATGTCTTAATTTGAAAGTATTTAATTAAATGTTAATTTGGAACGAGTTATTGTCAAAAATCAAATCAAGGCATTTCTTAAATCTTATTTTAGAAATGGAAATAAATTATAAAACGACGAATGACAACTTGAATTTTGAATAAACGAATCAGCACAAATTAGGGTCACCGCAACACGTTTTTACTATTTTCGTAATACCATACTGTTACTATAACAGGACAAAAAATAAAAGTGAAGATAAAAATAACGGACGCCGGCCGTTATTTTTTACAACAGTCGCCTACAATTAAAAATCAAGTGTTCCTGGAAAATAACAGCATCTTGATGGACCGTTGTCACGGAGAATTTATAAATCAACAAAAAAGTTATTCAGTATGACAGAAAGAGAAGAATTTTATTCCTAAATGTTTAAATTTTGTTACCTATTACGAAAAATCTTGAACGGCACACGGCCGATATGCAAATAACGAACTCGGCTAATTATAAACCTCAGCCGAGTCCGTTATTTGCCTTATATCGGCCAAATGACGTTAATAACAATTTTACTTCTGGACAAGTCTGTCTGTATGTATGTGTGTAACATATCAAACTTCCAAAAATTTCTATTTTCCGTTCTTAAGTTTTCTTCGTTCATACAGAGTTGGTATAGATTTTGGGTAAAATTGGACAACCGGGAGTGGTACTTTACTTGTAGCCCATAACAGTTTTTAATGAAAAATTATATTAAAATATAATCCACAACTTTTCAATTTTAGCATTCAAGATTTTTATATCAATGGAAGCAACATATTTTGGCTAAAATTGATAAACGAGAAGTGCTACTTTACTTGAACCTCTGAACAGATTTTGTTGAAAAAATATGTTAAAATATGATCCAAAACTTCTCAAATGTGGCATTTATAACTCGTATATGACTGAGAATAAAGTATTAGATTTTGATTATGATAAACCGGAAGTGGTACTTTACTACTGATTTTAGAGGAAAACATATAATTCAAAATTCTATATTACAGACTTTTTATGTATTGGAACAACAAATTAGATTTTGTTTATAGGCGATCAACCGGAATCGGAAGTGATGCTTGCTATTTTAAACATTGAGGAAGTCAAGTGATCAGATTGTAAATTCTTCGTCCTAGTACCGGTTATTTGAGATAGGTATAAAAAAAATGTTATGGATAGAAATAATTTATTGTATTTATTAAAAGTAAGTGTACAAAAATTTAATAAATTTTTGTGAATACAATTGAGCTATTGAGCAAAGCATAAATTATAAAACATATAAAAATGTTTTGTACATATTACAAATTCAAGCTCAAATAATACAAACAGTAAAATATTCCTACTTTGTGAAAGTAAATAATTATCTGTGCGTAGCCCATGGGCTGCTTTTATCTTGCTCAGTTTTATGGAACATTTTCATAACTTTTTTCCCAGGGATAAGTCCCTGAGTTAGGCCTGGTCGTTTCTTCTTATTTTTTAAACTATTATTTGTCATATTTGTTTCTGTCTGTACAGCATTTTGATTCTGGCATATTACAGTTGTTTGAATCTTATTCTCTTCTTCTAACTCCTCTGGGGTTTTTTGTAAATCGGAATCATGGGCATAGGCGCATTTATGTCCAAATCGACATCTTCCTTTTCGATAATTCCAGCATATTTTCTTTCCGTTAATCACTCTAGTGTCTTCCTTTGTTGGAACCATCTTAACATGTTTCTCCAATATAGCTTTTTTGGCATTTTCAGCCTCAATAAAAGGGTTAGAAAATACTGAAGTGGTAGAACTTCCAAACGCTGGACCAGGCAGTTTCTCGGACTTCTGTTCTTTTGTGTCGTCTGATTTACTAAAACAAGTGACCGCTGACCGATTTCACGTAACGTACTATGAGCAATGTAAGAAATAATACGAGAAAAATAAGAATAACAAAAGCCCAGATGTTTTATTAAGGTTAGATTACATAAAGTAAGCAAATTTTAGCATTGGAATAAGATTCATCTTACGTTTCAGTTTCTGAGTCTGTATCTGAGTTACTGCTAGATTCTGAAGAATCTCCATAATCCGCAACTAAAGACATTTTTATTTTTTAAATATTTGACAAGATTGACACTTCGTGCATTACATATTTCCAAGTGAAAGCGTGATTGCGCAGTGCCGCAGTGTAGTGAAGTATTGTTGGATTTTTCTTAGAATTTTCAAATTATACTAATACTTCATTTCATTGAATTTAATAATTATATTTTATAAATACATTCATACATAATTTCCAGTGTATTACGTAAGTATTTAAGTAAAAATTATCGAAATATGAAACATGATTTTTCGACCATACTTTTTGAAACAAGATCTCTATTATCGCGACAATAAGTTAAAAAAATACAGTCTAAATTATTAGTTTATAATCAAAAATATTACAAAAAAAATATTGCATCGTTATGCAGTGTAGTCATGTAGTATTGATGGATTTTTCTTAGAATTTGCAAAACTAATACTTATTAAAGATTATCATTGAATTTAATAATTATAATATTTTATAAATACATTCGCACATATTTTCAAGTCTATTCCGTAAGTATTTAAGTACAAATTATCCAAATATGAAACATGATTTTGCGATCATAATTTTTGAAACAAGTTAAGCATAATCGCCATTATCGCGTCAATTACAGTTTCAGCTTAAATTATAAGTCGGGAATTGCTGGTTTATATTTGGAAATATTACTAAAGAAATAATAATTACGTAATAATTAAGTAAAAATTTTCGAAATATGATTTTGACCATACTTTTTGAAACAAGTTAAATGTGATCTATTATGGCGACAATCGACAATAGGTTAAACCAGGGAATACTCGGTTAAACAATTCTACCGTCTAAAATAAAAATTAGATCTTGCTAGTTTATATTCGAAAATATTACAAAAGAAATAACAATAAGAACTATTTAAAAATTTCAAAATAAGTTATATCTAAAAACGTTTTTGTTAAAAAAACACCAAGTTGACAAAGACTATATTTATTGTTTATTGTATACACACATTTTTGATTTTTACAAGATGCCCGCGTCTGTCAAAGTGACGTCACAGATTTTAGAACAGTCTATTGTTGAACTTTTGAGGACTGTCAGTTTACAAATATTCGCGTTGTTTGAAATCAAGATTCGGGTGTTTGGAACGTTGTTCCAATATGTTCCTAGTCCCGGTTTCATAGTGATATGTGAAGAACTAGCATTGTTTCCTGACAAATCTTTGATCATTATATTTGTGACAATAGTTGCGGTGTGAAATTCAACAGACAGGTACCTAATAGTGTTAACAAAATGATTAATAAGTGTTAAAGTATTGTTGTAATCTGAATTGTGGTAAAAAACGGCAGGTAATGAATCAATTATTATTATTGGACATTTTAAACCGTTTTCAAATTCAGTTTTTATATCATATAAGACACTTATTAATTCATATTGGTCGGAAATTTGCTTGACTTTAATTCTGTTTAGAATGTGAGCAGAATTTTCCTAAAAAACAAAATAAAATAAACAAAATTCAATAGTTTTATTGTTTTTACATACTTCATTGCATTTTCTTGTTTCTAAAATAAGTTGTAATCGTTTTGTGTTAAAATCTCGTTTTGTATCAATGAAATAAACAGGTTTTTGGAAGTTTTGCGACACGTTTATTGCAACAGTTAGACAAAGTTGAGTTTTGCCTGATGACGAAAATCCGCAGAATTCGTAAATAGAGCCACTTAAAAAACCTCCGTCTAATAAATTATCTAAGCTAAAAATAAATAAATTTTATATATCGTCTTGTAAAGAAATTATATGTTATACTTCTTAATATTTGATGGAGTTAAAACGGAAGCATTTAATGAGTGATTGTAATAATTTGAACCATTTTGTACTTTCGCTCCATAATTTAAAAATATTTGTTTGCGAATATCTAAGACCTCCTACAAAGTACAACATTAGGGAAAAATTACAGCAAATATTGTAAGCTCTTGCCTTGTAAGTCAAACTTGTAATCTTGGTTAGATTTTTTGTGTCGCTGTCCAAAAAGTCTGTTACAGTGTAAATTTTTTTATTAAATAAGGCAGCAAGATTTTGTTCTGTTAAAGAAGTGTGTATAGAGGAATTTAAACGACTCATTTTGATTTATTCAGCTATTTAATTTGATGTAAGTAGAATATAGAATTTTTGTTGATGTAGTTTTTAATTGTTGTGCGCTGCGCATGAGCTGTATCCTCGAGTTTATGTAAGTGGGCATGCGCACAAAAGTTGCTCTTCCACAAAAGGTAAGCTGAATATCAATGTTGCCAATAAAGTAAATTTACATTGGATATTTGGGGAAAATGTGCTTGAAAAACTAGTTGTTTTAAATTAACTTTCTTTTAATAGTAAATATACTGAGATTGAGGTATCGTTAGTGTAACATTTCAGTTATAATTTAAGAAAAACACTGTCATACAAGTGTATTTTACTATTTGCCAAGAAAATTTTATTTTAGTGGAAGTTTCTTTTGTTGGCAACACTGTTGAAAAGTTCGTACACGAACGCGATCCCTATGCAATGATGGTCGCCATGTTTAGAGGCAACGCGTTACGTCCTTGATGTGAGCATGGCAAAATGCCGTTGAAAATAATAGATATATTTAGTGAGTGGCACATAACGTGGGGTACCTAATTAATCATTACACTTTGTTTTTAACAATCGTGATATTTTAATAAACCGATGGTCAATTTTCACCGCAGAAATTTGTGATTACATGATGGTAAGTGGGACTAGCCCGTATCGTTGCACGAAGAATATGGCGTCCTCTTTGTCTGCCTCTTCCGCGATAAATTATTTAATTTCTTTTAATTAGCGCAATGACGAACCGCGGAGTAATTTTATTTGAATTCTGCAAACGTTAAAAAAGCGATATAACTTCACTTGGACACTGTACAGTACATACTTTTTTCTAAAATCTAACTCGATTGCGGCAAATTCAACACTTCAGATTTAGTAATGGCAGCTTCCCCTGTACCCGCAGTGGTCAGTTGAAAATCCGTCCTTAGCAAAGTATTGATCTAAAAATATTTCCACACAAAACTGATTTAAAATTTAAACAAAATTTTATTTACAATTTTTGGAATTTATTTTATTTTAATTAATAACTTTTTGAAAATTTATTTTGTTACTTACGTATTTTGGGCGGGATTTTTTGTTTTGTAAATTGTTTATGAATTGTTTTTTTATTTGGAAATTTTCTATATTTTTTGTGTACTACGCAGTAAAATTTGGAGATAATTAAGTTTATTATTGAAATATTTGCATAAGCGGGCCGTAAATTTTTGTTGCATCGTAAATATCCAAAATAGCGATTTCAAAGTTTTTACCAAAAACGGGATGAAATTATAATTCTTCAAATTATTCAGTATAAATTTTCGTTCAAGTTCATTGCCGTTATTAATTGTTATTTGAACAACAATTGTGCGCGATTATTTTAATAAATATTCATTGGAAACTTCGTTGAATTAATTGAAAAGTGCGAGCAAAAGTTTAATTTCACAAGTTATTTTTGACATTGCGTCAGTTTCAGTGTGTGTATAATAAATTCCATTCTTTTAGGAGCATATTTGAATTTAAATTAATTTGTATTTAATTATGATTTTTAAGAAAATTTAATGTTTGTCATTACAAAACATGGAAATATATATCTATAATTCTTTTTGTTAATCATTAAAGTTCATAAATTGTTTATGTGGTTTAATTTAGATATCATTAAATATTGCGTAATTTAATGCAAGTTATTGTACATTTTTGCAAATTTTCCAATCAAAAAACCTGCACAAAAAACATGCAAGTACTTTATGAGTATAACTAAGTATTTGAGTTATTAAATGAAAATAATATATAGGCTTTTAAACAATATGTGCTACAATTTTATAAGATATGCAGGGGATGCAAGAATACTTTTACTAATAAGCTCATATTCGGAAACGCACCGTTTTGGGCCAACGGCTCTTAAAAGAGTAATTATCTAGCTGAATTTTAGTTGGCTGTGACCTATCACGTCAGTTAATTTTGTTTATTTAATAATTTTTAAAATAACTATTCATTTTTGTAATACATATTATAATTGCTCAAAATAACGACCACCAACTTCAATGCACGCATGGCACCTTCGGGACATATTTCAATACATTCGTTCGAAAACGCCAAGTGTTGTTGAATTCCTTATGCTGCCGTACACTGGGCCGTATATTAATACCAGTTTAGCGTAATCGCGAACAGTATGCTCATTCATAATGCGCTTGCAATTCATTGCTAAAAGGTAAAATAAACAAAATAATAACTGAAATGGTATGTCACAGCCAACTAAAATTAATTTGATTTTAATAGTAAAAGTTCGTCTATTTTACATCCCCTACTTACCCTATAAATTTGTAATACGTATTGTTTATCATTCTGTTTACAAAGTTTCTAATGTTTACCGAAAGGGAAATATAAATTAATTTAGATAAGTTTTTAGTGCGTTGTTTATATGTTTGTTTAATATTAGCGTGTTTTTTGTAGATTGTTTGACAATGAGTGACAACAGTTCGGGGGCAGAGCAGGGTGCACTGCCCCCTGGGCGGGTTGCGGGAGCGGTTGCGACGGGGCCGCCCCTTCAGCTGGCTCAGATCGTCGGCACTGACCAATTTGTGTTGACTAGAGCCGCGACATCGCCTTCTGCCCAGCAGCAACAGGGGGCAGTGCCCCCACTTACACAGGTAAGCAACCATCATCGCTTGATCTCTAGATTCATCTCAAACGCATATCATTTTTTTAAACCATATATCTTTTAAAATTGAAAAAAGCGCAGGTCGGGTTTTGATTCCCGAATGGGGTCCTCTACCGTAGTAATAAATAAGAACAAGGGTCATTTATATTGACTAGACCTAAAAACTGTATGTTAAGGTCTATCATAGTTTAAAAAAAGTTATTAATTTAATTAATATTTGAGTTTTTAATACAATTTCTTCATTCTACATTTATATCACACATTTACTTTATTCCAAATTATAACTACTTCTGTTTTCGCCTTTTTAAAATACGGAACTCATCTTCAAGTATAAGAATGCAGAAAACAACAACAAAAACAACGGAAGTAAACCAAATAACACTTGTTTAAATTTGTAATGTCACGCCAGACTCCTTACGTTGGTATGAAAGTGAAGATATGTTGAATGGCATAGGATACCAGTGGTAATCAAAACTTTAACTATAATAGTGTAATGTATGTAATTTTCTATTATTTTATTAAATTGCTTATTCACGCATATTTTCATTTATTGCCAACAAAATTTATTTTAACGTATTTATTTATATGCATTTTTATAAGTGCTGAAAAATATAAATATCTGTGACTCCAATTTTTAGCGAAGTCAACTGTTTGAGAACAAAATCATATCTATATCTACGTCATAGAATATAAAAAAAATATTGCGGCTTATTGAATAACGATAAAGACTTTCCAAAACTATGTACAAACCGCTTTCATTTTAGATGAAATTCTATATAAAAAAAATATAAAAAATAATAGTGGAGGACCCCATTTCTTTGGTCATGTGGTTCAGAACATATTGTACACAGAGCTGTATACTAGAGCATGTTCCATTAAAATAATTCAAATATGTGATTGTGTATACATAACTCTCGAATTAATTAATTTATTTTTAAATAAATATAGCTACTTTACAGTTAATGATTATGACGCTTTTTAGCGAGCGAGTATAAAAGCACTGACGATCAGTCAACAATGTTGCTTGTATTTGTTGATTTTTTGCACACAGTGCTAGATTAAATTCAGCTTGGCCCAGCATGCTTGCGATAATTAAAATCGTTAGCTATCTAGAACCTTGCTACATTTTATCAATGAAATGTTTAATATTAAATGTCGCTCAATCGAACAACTTGATGTTTAATTTACAATTTTATGGCCTCGAACTTTTAACTACCTTTTGCAGATAGATTTTCGTTCATATTTTAAAAACAGGGAGTTCTACTTTTTTTTCTGAACTATCTCTTATTTAGATCTCAAATAATACATTTTAAGGTGTTCCATTTCCTACAATTTGTTTCTTCACGTAAGAATGGCATTGCGCAGTAAATTGTAAATTGTTGAAGATATGGTGATATATGGCATAACTCTATTCAGGAAATAATTTGAAACCGTTAACATAGTTTTTTTTTGTGTCTCGAATTGATTTCGGTACGTGATTTATCAATAATTCCATAAAAAACTATCGAAAAGATTTAGGATAATGGTCTTGTTTGCATGTGCCATACTTGAAGCAGAAAAAAGGTACATAGCACAGCACAGAATATAGAGCGAATTGAACTACGTATAAACGAATAATCTTGCCCATTCTTACGTGAAGAATACTATACTACAAATTTTAAATTTTGAGAGTGTGACGTAGATTTCCTCGAATTTGAAAGTGTTTACAGTACAGCGCTATTTCTGAGTTAAACAGGGAAACCCGTCAAACAATTGTGCGACAGACGGGGAAGCAGAAATCATGTTGAATAATGTTTAAAACCATAAACATCCATTTTTTACAAAATATAAAAACATGTCAGGTTTATTGTAATTTGCTTCCAAATTTGTAAATATAAATATCAGATAATAATGAATAATTTATGGTCCGTATTCCGTATCTGTTTATGGTACACTCATGTACAAAATGAAAAAGTTAAAAGGGATATCTACGACATAAATTTTACGAACTAAACAAGGCATCGAACCCGCCAAAAACTGGGTTCGGTTTAAATTTAGATTAATTTGTTTTTGAGAGATGGGATCTGGTTCTGATTCAAGCATTAATAAAATTTGCGGTTTCGTTCCGGGTTCAGGTTCGGTTCGACTTATTGAAAATTGAATTAATGATTTTTGAACAACAATCTTTATAAAGATATAATTTAAAAAGATAGCCGGAATTAATAATGCAACACATTTCCATGAACAGTCAACACAGGAAGCAACGAAGATCTACTGATTACTCTTGAGTTTCGAACTGAAAATGAACCTGAATCCGAATTTTAATACCCGGTCCGGTTCCGACTCGGGTTCAATTGAAAAATATATCTGAAGTTCGGTTCGGGTTCTTTTCATAATTTTGCCATTTGATTTGAATTGAAAGGAAAATGTCCTTTATGTATTCCATATTAAAATTGTACGAAACATTAGGTTTGTGAATTTTCAGGTACTTTTTTAAATACTTGACTAGGAAATTCCAGAAATACATTAACATGTCTTGCTGAAAATAAATGGGTGACTACCCCTGGACGATAGAAGAACAATAAGACAAAGGTGCATTTTAAGTATTTCATCATCAGTAGTCATCCATCTATTTTGAACATAACATGTTAATGTATTTCTGGGATTTCCTTGTCTAATATTTGAATGGGTACTTGCTTAATTCTCACACCTGAATGTTTCTTACAATTCTAATTTTCTCTAACGGAATACATAAAGGTCAGTTTCCTTTCAAATTCAAATCATAGGACAAAGTTATGAAAAGAAACCACATCTAAAATAGTTTTTTATGAATGAAAGTTGACGTTTTAGTTTTTCTGTACATTTACAGTATGTTCGTAATACTGACTCAGAACTGCAATATTTAACTTCATATCTATTAACTATATGTGAACTCGGTAGTTGGTGTGTTCAAATTATTATCTGTTAAATTTTTGATTTGTAGAGTGTTATTTCGTCGCGTTCAAGGCAAAACGACACAAGCGCCATTTACATAATAAGCCAGGAGACACAAAAAACTGTCTGCGCTTTTATACAAATATATTTTAATGTCTTAACTGCATTAAAAGTAAGCAGATTTTTTAAAACACTTACTTTGACATCAATAACTCGGGCCATTTCACTCTGCATTCACCCATAAGAAACTACGTAGAAATGGAGCTTATGCCATTTTAAGCCTGCGTATTAAAATTGTGATTGTCGCTTGCGCAACTTCAAAGTGAAATATCTACTTAAATAAATTTTTCGTACTTATGCCACTGTGTTTAATAGATGGAGGTTACGCCAATCTATCGAACGGTACCAAAATCGCAAATTACGATTTTTTGGCGCTTAGGCCGTTTTGCCTTGAACGCGACGATTTAAGGTCGTATAAAAAATATTATATGCAACAAAAGTGTAAACAGCTTTATGACATTCGGTCAATAATTTTCGTGACTCGACACTTATGTACAATGTACAGAAAAAACTAAAACGTTAACTTTCATGTACTATACTTTGCCGTCAAATAAGTATGGACTGAAGATTTCAACACTGTTGCCAATTTAGGGGCAATGTTGAAAATTCTAAGGTATGTAGAAGCGAAAAAACTTCATGGCAAGGGACAGGGTGCGGAGAAGGGAAAAAGTTGAACATCAGTCCATACTCATTTGACATAGGCGTACTACTATTTATGTAATTAGTTGCGAAATGATAATGTTTTAGGCACGCGACGTGAAATTTGTACGCACGAGCATAACCGAGTGGTACAACACGTCAAGTGCCTAAAACACTCATTTTGCAATGTATTTACATACAAAATTTTTATAATAGCGTTTTAAAACAGATCATTTATTCTCAAATATCAACATTATGAATTTTTTTTAAATTAAAAATTAGGCAGACGTCAGGTTCATCTATTCGTTGCTAAATGAAATACTTTTAGTGCTTACAAAAGTAACATTTTACGCATTAAACTGTCACTTTTACACATTAATCTGTAATTTTTAAGTACTAGTGCTTAAAAATATTTCATTTAGCAACGAAAATGACACTCTAAAAGTTGTATAAAACGCTAGTATAAAAAATAAATAAATTCAATCGAAGACTAATAAAATTATCATTACTTTTTGTTCACACCTCTATATCAGGCAAAATAACAATAATTAAAATAAATTTGAATACTTTTTGCATTATAATTTACAATGAATTCGTGCAAAAATATATTCAGTATTCATGTTACGGATAAAAAAAAAAAAAAACTAATCTATAATTGGAAAATCATGTTTACTTACATAAATAACATTTTATTTTTTTTATAGTTATCAACTAGCTCTCCCGGCATAACCCGCATTATATCTCTCTCCACCTTACGAACGTCAACGTCTAGTTCATCGCCTAGTATTGTGTCTGCTTTGCGTTCTCCGCATGGCGTACGGACCCAGTTATTTCCTCCATTGCAGGCGCCTTCACAGGTCCCAGCAACGGAGACAGCGTCCCCTGTTAAATCCAGCCCTGCGTCTTCGCCCCGAAAGCGTTCCCGCCCAGATGAGTTGCCTCCGGGGTGTGAGAACCTTTCGGGAACAAGAGCGCGGTGTATGGAACATAAATGGGCGAGGAGCAAATGTATTAAGGAATCGTAAGTTTTTGTTACTGGAATTTATTTCAGATGAACATTGTTGAAGTCAGGGATGGCAAAAACCCAGAGTTTTTTTTAAAAAAACGATCTAGTTTTATTTTTTGCGTTTCATTTTGGTTTTATTGGTTTTTTTTGGGCTTTATTAGATATTTATTATGAACTAAATGTTACTATATATTTTTTTGTATTAACTATACATTATAAATTAAATTTGATATTCAAAATGGCATTATTTTTTGCATTAGTGCATTTATCTGCTACTTTTTCAAACTAATGCGAACAAGTAACCAAATCAGACAATCTGCGAGTTCCTTTTTCACACTAATGCAAAAAAGCGACATTTCTAATGTATAATATCTCATTATTTGCTTCTTGTTAAATTTAAACAGAATTAGGAAAAACTGAGTAGTGTTTTGGAATAAACTTTCATTATTTTTTTTATAAAGAACATTACAATTTTGAAATAACTTATATGTATTTGTGTTCCATACCGTATTTTATTTATTATATAGAAATATTTAACGTATTTGACAGAAAAACTGTTTTTGAATAATTTTTAGTTGATTTGAATATTGTTTGTTTTGGTAGTTTAGTTTTTGTCGAAAACTCCAGACGTCATTATCAATCACGTTGACATTTTTATGCAAACGATATAATTTTAAACATTTTTTGTGTTTCGTTCATATTTGCAAAGATATCACTTATCGTATTGTATTTATTTGATATTATTTAAAATACATTTTTAACATTTTAATATTTTTAAGATATAAACTAAGAAATATCCCCTCTTTTAGGTTAAACGAGCATGTAGCGGAGCTCTACTTCGTAGAGTCCAACGGCAATATGCTAGACTACTTCCTTTGGCGGAAAAGAGCAAAGACAACGTATTTCGAAGCCTTCCAGCGCCAGTATCTTCAGGAACTTGCGTCAGAGTCTCAGGATTCTGGTGTCTCATCCACCGAGGTGTCTAGCTCCAAGTCTGCGGAGACGACGCCAGTCAAGGAGGTGGCGACTACTCCGCAGCGAACCGAACGGGTTGTGCAAGGTGAGAATTGTTTTGAATTATTTGTGAATGTGCGACTGTGAAATTCATTAGATTTGCGCAACTCAAGATAAGATTGTAGATTACACTGAAAAATAATGAGAATAGTACTGTATTTGATATGTGCGCGTATAAAAATTGTGACGCAGATCTGTCACTTGACGTTTTTCATAATTTGTATAAAAGAGTGTGTCGTAAAATGGAAGCTGGATGGCGTTTTGTATATTCTTTCCAGGGTTGGCACAAAAACCCGCGACCCAGTTATACCCATGGGTAAAACCCAGAAAAAACCCATTTACAAAAATTTACAAAAACCCAAGCAAAAACCCAGCCTAATATATCCCATATAGATATCAAACCTAGAGATTTGAGAATATAAAAAATTAATTGAAATCAACATAAATATAAGTATATAATACCGATGTATTCGTATTAGGAAAATTGGATTCTTCTGTGTCAGTATCGGTATTGGATACAACACTATTTGGCATTTTAACCAGGTTTTTGTTATATTTTTTTTATATAATAAACAGTTGCTTAAATGATTTCGAATTCTTTCAATTTTAGAACTAATTTTTAATTTGCAATGTTTACAGTGAGTGACTCCTTCAATATAATAAAGTTATTTTCATTCAGTTCCTTGCTTCCTGCCACTTCCTGTTTTCTCCTGTTGAGCATTCGCGATTACCCTTATATTCGGAAAAACTCATTTTTATTTAACGCGTACACTACTACTTCATTCACTAAGCGTAAAAACTTTGTTCGGTTTCGTTCGTTCCTGTTCGTAAAACATCATTTTAATTTTCATAAAACCCACTGACCCGCCCAAAAACCCATCAAAAACCCAGTGGGTCGGGTTTTTCTAAACATCGCTGGGTTTTTGCCAACCCTGATTCTTTCGGATTAGATTCCAACTTTAAAAATTATTTCTATCTGTCGCCTTTTACCCTCCAACCGGACTCACCGAGCCGCAGTTTTACTACTGCCGGTTGAATTTTAGTCACTGCTACATTTATATAAGATGTATAAGTGGCCAGCTTATAGTATCCGAAGGTGATAATACAAGTAGCTGTATTTCTGTTTTACGACAAATCACACTTTGTCCGTCGACGGGATTCGAACTCACGGAACATGGTTCGGATGACGTCACTGCGAGCTACGAGATATGCGCTAACTTACTCGGCCACCAAGCTGACTAAAAATTATATCTAATTTTCAAATTTCACAAATGTTATCCTTGTGGTGCTCTTTCCACAATAGCAAATAAAAGCAGATTGGCACATCTAGAAGTGGGTAGACTTTTGTATGTTATTTATTTACTTGATTGATTTATAAATTTTAGAAACAAATTGCTTTAAAGCTAACACTTTTTTATACTGTTTCTCAGTTTAACTCATAAATAGCGGTGTAAACATTTGTAAACAACAGTAGGTCTGTTCATTTGTATGGTTCTAGCTGCACTAACTTGTAATTTTTTGAAAAATATGTTCGTTTGTGTGTTCGAAGTTGTCTCCATTGTGTTCGTTTGTAGTCGTGCATGTTACACTAACTTGTCTTAACTGTACTACCTCCCGAGCTAGTACACTTAGTGCAGTGCGCAGTGTTTACAACGACGTCACAATTTGTCAAATAGGTTGTTGTGTATACTTGTAACTATAATTTTTTCATTAATTTGCAAAATCTTATTCTATATTCTAAAAATGAATCAAAGGAAATGTGTTTTAAGAATACCAAAGAAATAAAATGGAAAAATAAGTAATATATCGATATAGATATGTGTAATTCACATTTAGTACAAAAAATAAGCATTAATGGATTTTTCATATTGAAAGAATTGCAATAAATTTTTACTAAATGGAAAAATCATTATAATTATACATATTTATAAATGGCGTTGCTAGTTAACCTACAATCTGCACTAACTTGTCTAATTAGTGTTCGTTTGAATTTCGAAAATAAGTCTGTACTACGTTGCACTAAACTACACTGTGACGTATTCTCGGTACATTTTGTACAAGTTAGTGTAATACAAACGAACAGACCTAGTGAGATCTACGTCACAACCGCTAAATTTAAAATTTGTTTTGTTGATTTTGAATCAACCGCCCGATTGGAGTCGTAAAAATGTCAATATATTGGACATTAGGCACATTCTGCGATTTTGCTAGTTTTCTGCCGACCCATTGATGTTTAACCGAAAACCCGTTTCCATTTCCCATTTCAAATCGTCTGATGATTGTGCTGTATTTGGTGAAGGGATGTAATGTTTTTTTTTGTGGTGTAGGCTTGTCAGCTTACCTCTCGAGTGTCAGGCACCCGCATACTCAAAGGTTGACCTTGGCGCCTTTACGGCTTGCGGCGGTTCGAACACCCGCACAAGCCCCTCTTAGTGCACCGCCAGTGCTTACGCCAGGTCCGAATAATTGTCTTCTGTATTTGTGTTCGCTATGCTTTTTTCATATGATTTTGTTTTATGTTCATTTTAGTTTAGATTAAAATATTTGAGGTGTTTTTGTAAATTCAGTTGCTCCAACGAAAGATCTCTTCACTGACGTCACAGATTTATCAGATCTTCTCAGTTGATTTCATGAACGCACATTAAAATAGACCAGAAAAATATAACGGTCAAACATAGGCACCAAATTCAGAACCTAACGCTATATTATTTTGATCTCCGTGTATTTCATATGGGAGAAATTTTTGCTAAACCTTAAGGGCCGAGAAATCTCGTAAAATTAAATCTCTTATGTAATGCATAATACAAGATGTCCAGAAAGGGTATCGGGTATTTGATTTGTCTGAATTTACGAAAATGTCTATAGTTTTCTGTTCAACTAACTCTAAATGATTGTGTATAAAATTACACAAATTTTGGTTTATTGTGCTCGCACATTAAAAAATACAAAGTGTCCAGAAAGGGTATCGGGTATTTGATAGTTGAATAAAACAAAAAATATAAATAATCGAAATAGTTATTTTTTTTTTAATAAAGTCACTAAACGACAGATAAATTTATACTTCCAAACCCCGGTTTTATAAAGGGCAGAATAAATTTACTTTCATGGTAAATTTATTTAAACTAACAAATTCGAATCAATTTTATACATTTTACGGCATTTTTAAACATTACTATTACTGTCAAAAGTTCGACTGTCATTTGAAGAATAGTAATTTACGTAACAAGACCTGAAAGTGATACTTTACTGGGTGAGCAAGCATATTCCAGAGCGAACCGTAGGCGAGCTTTGGAAGCTTGTGAGCCCAGTATAGACACTTTCAGGTCATGTTGGGTACAATATTTTTTTTGCGATCCTGAAAAAAGAATAAAAAAGTATTATTTTATTTTTTACTGCGAGCAAATAAGATATAAATAAACAACTGATCTCCATGGAAACATTTAGCTTTACCGGTCCCGGGATCGGTAAAGTACTTTCCGATCCCTTATAGACAACTTTCCGAGCTAGCTCAGCAAAGAAGGACTTTCCGGTCTAAATAGTCATCAGAAAGAGCTCATTTTCTGGGCGATCACGAAAAAATAAATTTTATTTACTTTGGAAGTAAATTCATTTGTCGTTTATAAAATCGGCCACAAAATAAATAAAATTTATTCCTCCAAATGACAATCGAACTTTTGGCAATAATGAAATAATAAAAAATTAATAAAATTGATTTGAATTTGTTAATTTAAATAAATTTACTATGGAAATAAATTTATTCTGTCCTTTATAAAACCGGGGATAAATTGGAAAATTATTTAGTATAATGTCCAGATGTACGTTGATTGGCAATTATGCGTTGACGTCATCTTCATGGAAATAAGGGCCAAGGATGCCTCTACCGGACATTGCAGCCTAAACAGTGACTTTTGGACTATGGAGAACTCGCTGGTTCTTTCTTTTAGAATTCTCCTGTGACCAGTACCCGGTAGAGGCATCACATATCACATTAGAGATGAAGTCATTTTGTCAATCTTCATTCGAGATTAGAGGAATGCCAGCAACGTAAGTCTACAGCTAGACAACATTATCTTTGCTGAATAATTTTCAAGTTTAGTGATTTTATTAAAAAATAAACAACTATTTTGTTTATTTATATTTTTTGTAACAATCAAATACCGGATGCCCTTTCTGGACACCGTGTATAATTTTGTTTTGTATTATAATTATTTGCCCTGCATTAACATCTTTCATTGCTTTCCTCTTTACAATAAAACTGTTGTTTCGCTAGCGACGTCATCAGTGACTTCAGTACCTGACTCCCCCGTGGTGGCGAATCCTTTGACGCCGGTGACTCTAGCGACGACGAGCACCGCCACCTCCACCCCAGTCACGACGCCGCCTGTGCGTCCCACAACGACGGCCGCCACGTCGGTGGTTACACCCGCCAATAAAACGAAAAGTGTCTTAGGGGCCGCGATTTCTGGATCGGGCAACCAGGAGCAAATCGTCGAAAAGGCCAAACAGGTGAGAAAAGAAATATTTTATTTTACGCTTTCTTTTATTGTCCTTCTTTCCAATGTGAACTGAAGTATTTTTTAGTTTACAATTTCACGGAAGGAAGATTAATTGTAATTATTATCAACTGAATTTGTTTATTAATTATAAATTCGGGTGTATAGTTACATACAATTTTATGTGTGTTTATAATTAAATATATCATCACGGCAAATTTTTACGCTCCAAATTTTATTACTAAATAAAGTCTAATCTAGGTGTCACTGGACATAATAAATACATAATAATGTTAAAATTGTCAGAAAAAGTTTTGAAAGATGTTATACAACCTTGAAATACCAAATCTATCTGTAAGTTAGTTATAGGCAGACAACCGAAACATTAAATTATTAACGTTTTTGGGGATCAAAATATTGGACAGACGACTACCATACTATACAGGAATGCGAAGGTGTAGAGTGTATTAATTTACTAAAAAATGGGCAATCCATACTTTTGTTCCCAAATCGAATCAGCAGACTCATTCAAGTGCTCAATACAAAGTTAGAACGTCATCGCGGAAATTAACTCCACAATTTAATATTTTAAAGATGATTGTTAACAGAACTTTGATCAGAAATGATTTAAAATTTTGAAATCATAATATAACCGAATAGACAGCGGTCTAACTTGGGCGACTTTTAGGCATTTCTTAACAGAAAAGTATACGGTAATGAATGACTGGGAATACCAAAACGAACAATAGGTACAGACAAGAATATTTTTGACCATCCGGGAAGTAGATTTAATATCGCCCAGAGACAAATAAGACAAGGTTAAAAAAAAAAATGGTTCCTATCAGTGTTGTAAAATTAAATTTCTTATCTCTTTAGTTTATAAGAACAACCCCTTATCTCAGCGTTTCAATAAAAAAATCTTTCTATTTGATGAAGAGTTCTAATTGTTTCTCAAAACTTTTGTTGCATACGTTATATCATCACGGCTTATGACCCATTTCTGGGTGTACCAATTTTCTTCCATTGCAAGATGACCAACATTCATATTTGTTGTTTTGTTGCTCTTTGAACTGAGATAAATTTTACCTTTTTTATGTTTATCGGAGTCATTTTCCTTTTTTTATGCTCAACAACCCTGAGCCAATAATGTGAAATTATGTTATAAAATTTTTTTGCAGTCTTTGAAATTGTCAGCCACTCTATATTTATTATTTATTTGTTTATGAGAAACAAACCGCACAATAGGACAAGTCCCAATAATTGTGCGGCTCTAATAACATACAAAAAAAAATCTATATCATTGTCAAAACAAATACACATACAAAATATTTACATACATAAATTAAATATTCGCAGAAAAGCGCTTTTATTATAAAAGTACGCTCATAGTACGGGCCTCTATATGTATATCGGTGAGGGAATTTATCGGGCATCAACTCGCGGGCTTTCAAAATTATCGTGGAAAGAGTACCACGTGTCATTTATGCACTTTTATAGCCGAGACAGACGACGAAATCTAATGATCATTAACGGTTAGATATAGTATGCGCACGGGAACTTGAGACTATTGTCAGATGTCAAAATTGCGTCTATTAACAATCCAAAAAATATTGAATGTACTAAGCATGTACTACTTATTGTATTTTACTCGTACAGTACAAAACAAAAAGTAACACTTCCTTACTGCATTCAATATTTTCTGGTTTGTTAATAGAAGCAATTTTGACATCTGTCAATAGTCTCAAGTTCACTTGCGCATATTATATCTAACCGTTAATGATCATTAATTTTTATCGTCTGTCTCGGGTATTAGGAAATTGGAAATGATAAACACATTCACGCGACCGGATTTTGATGTTATAATTTTGCTTGGTAATTATTCTCATGAAGTGTGCGTTTGTTTATCTTCTTAACATTCTCTGATAGACACTACATTTAAACGAGGAGTAGTATTATTGTTTTGTAAAACTATTTTTCCAACTGTACCGGATTCAATTTCTTGTTGTTATCTACTATGTTTATAATTCTTTAATAATGATTAACTATTTATATCTAGGAAAAGGTTCTTTTGATTGCACGTATGCATTGCTTGCGAATACTTTGAAAATGAATGTGCGCGATTTAAAAATATTTAGTGTCGATTTAGATGTTAAAATAGTTGACAACGACGTTGTTATGTATGTCCCACACTCAGTTTGGAACAATGTAAGATCAATTCGTTACTTTTACTGGGTTTATTATTGTTTATTATAATATTAAGAAGTAATCAGGAACAAGGTGCAGATGTAAAGAAGTTGTATGATAGTGTTCTTCGAGACACTTTCTGTTGGTGTTAAACAGGGTTGTGGTATGTATGTGGTATATTTGTATATGGTGCGGAAGGCGTTGGTTATATATGGATATATTAGACGGGATCGCATGAGGAATAATTTGGTGTATGAAAAATGTTTGGTTAGGAAGAATGTTGTTAAGAGAGTTGGTGTGAGTCAGTTGAGATGGTTTGGTCATGTGGAGAGAATGACTAGCGAACGGCCAGTAAAGCATATGGTGAAAATAATGGTGTTCCATTGCGTGGCCGTCTAGTGTGTAAGTGGATGGATGTGATTGGCAGTGTGCTTAAAGGAAGGAAAGTTTCCGAGTGGGAAGAAAAGAAGAATATATATGAATAACATAAATGTGGCCGAGGCGAAAGAAGTGAAAACAGGAATGTAAGGCAAAGAATGATTGTTTCCTAACTATTGTGGTATGAAGATGCATGGTTAGTAAAAATGTTCTTAATTCTAAATTAAGAATGGGGTGACTCGGCTGAGCTTTATGTATGAATGCGATGATGCATGTAGACGAGGTGAAAGAAATATGTTTGGACAGGAATGTGTGGCGAAGGATGATTGTTGCGTGAGTAACTATTATTGTTGTTCGGATGTGATATTTCGCTACCGAAAATCATTTTAATATCTTAAGCGTGAGGAATATTTGCTTATGATGTATGGTTAGGAAGATTGTTAAACGAGTAAAGTAAGTTACCTGAGCTCTTATTGTTAATATTGTTTACGGCTTTATGCTAACCCACATAGGGCCAGTTTTTCAATCTTGGTTAAAATTTTAACTTCTAGCTAAGTAAACAATATTGCATCGTTTTGTTGACAGTTCATTTCATTTCAATTTTGTTTACTTATCTCTTACTTAAAATTTTAACCAGATATTGAAAAACCGGCCCTAAGTGGGACACGCGGGATTTTTATGTATGTTATGGATGTAGTAGTCATAAGTGATAAAATTATTAATTTGTAATGTGTTTCTTAGGAAGCGTACGTTATGCAGAGGGTGGCGGAGCTTCAACGAGAAGGCCTTTGGAGTGAAAAGCGTCTTCCCAAAGTTCAAGAAACCCAACGAACAAAAACCCATTGGGACTTTTTGTTAGAAGAAATGGTTTGGCTTGCAGCGGACTTCGCTCAGGAAAGAAAATGGAAAAAAGCTGCAGCCAAAAAATGTGCGCGCATGGTTCAGAAACACTTTCAAGAAAAAGCTACAGCAGTTATCAAAGCAGAAAAAGCCCAGGAAGCCCAATTGCGAAGAATAGCATCTTTCATCGCAAAAGAAGTCAAAACATTTTGGTCGAGCGTGGAAAAAATAGTAGAGTTCAAACAAAAAACCCGATTAGAAGAAAAAAGAAAACAAGCATTAGATCAGCATTTGAGTTTTATCGTGGACCAAACTGAAAAGTATTCCCAGCTATTAGCAGAAGGCATGAACAAATCTGGTGCTGCCGCAAGTGGTGAATGCACCACTCCTGCCAATAGTTCGCGCCTTCCTTCGCCACATCATTCCGACGAAGAATTCCGCCCAAACGAAAACCAATCTTCAACAGACGACGAAGAAACCATCGCTCAAGCTGAGGCCGCTGATGAACCAGACAAACAAAATGAAGAAATCGCCGCTCTTCAACGCGAATCTGAAATGGACCTCGAAGATTTTCTCAATGAACTCCCAAAAGATTACCTCGAAAACCGTGACAAAATCATCCTCAGCGAATCAGAAAGAGATTCCGACACTGCTTCCATCACCGAAGAAAAGAAAAAAGACGAAGACTTCAAAGTAGAAAACGAAGAGAGCGAAGATGATGAAGACACAATAATGGAACAAGAAAAAACTGAAGGAGATGTTGATCACAAACAAGAACTCGATGATCTTCAAGCTGAAAACGAAATGAGTATAGAAGAATTGAAGAAGAAGTATATGAATCTACCCCCTCCTGAAGATAGTGAAGATTCCAAGCAGTCGGCAGATGCAGAGGAAGCTGATTCCGAAGCAGAATCGTTTGAAGAAGATGCGGAGGAGAGTGATGATGAAGTGAGTGAGGAAAGCGAAGTAGAGGTGAAGAAAGAGGAAGAAAGTGAGGATGAAGATAAAGTCGGGTTGAAGATGCTTGTTGAAGATGAGACCAACAGCAACAGCAGCGACAAAAAGGTATGAACATTTTAATCATTTTATTTCTTAACTAAGAACAAAGAAAATGTAGCTGTGTTTTGATGATGCGATACTAACAAAATACTCGTAATTCGGATAGATTTTTATTTTATTTTAAAAGTTTATAGCCTTCTTTCCAATGTGAACTGAAGTATATTTTCAGTTCACAATTTCACGGAAGGTAGAAAAATTGTAACATTTAGCAACCCAATTAATTTAATCAATAATTAATTCGGATAATTGTTACTTACAAAACTTTCCCTTTCAGTCATACAGTATATTTTTACAAAATCGAGGTCATTCCCAAGTCCCAGACTTGGGCAATGTGGCCTAATACCTCGTGGATTTCGGTACCTGTTTCCGCAAAAGTATACACCTAGTGCAGGGACCATTTGCTGGACGGATCTCATGAATAGTCACTTCTGAGCAACTAGCGGTCCCGTAGCCATCTACGCATGTCCCAAACATGTTGAGCTCCCAGAGCTCGACCTCCCAAAGGCCTATGAGTCCCAGACCCATTATGAGAGCTTACCTTTCACTTGGTGTTTCATCACTAGCGGCACCGTAGCAACTAACTCATGAACCCGACCTCCCATGGGTCCCAGACTCATTGTGAGAGGATGTCAGCCTCTCATTTGGTGTTTATCCACTAGGTACCATAGCCACTTTCAGGGTTGTTTCAGGCAACCCTTCGGATAATTAGGAAAATAGATGTTTGCCACTATAAACAAATGTATACCTCACATATACTGTGCATATCAAATACATAAACAGTGTATAGCATATCAATGGTGATCTACATCTAAACTCTATACCTGTAAAAGAATTAGAATGACTTTGAGCTTATCACTCACCTATAATTACAGCAAACTGCTTGTCATTTATTATGGACACTATCACACATAGATTCGTTCGACACTGTATATCCTGAACGATTAACCCAGAGGCGGATCAAGGGTATATTGCGCCCTAAGCTGAACCAAAAATGTGCGCCCCCCCAACTTATTTGTCTTTTTTTAAAATAAATATGAAATAAAAAATAAAATGTTTTCAAATAGATTTTTATTCCACTTAAGAAACGGAATATGAATTATTAACAAACAAAATGAAAACAGTCAAAATTTGAGAAGTCTAAAAACATTAGTTTTTTATTAAAACTAAATAAAACAAAAAGGTTTTCTTTTCTTAAAAGTAAATAAACTGAATATAAAATAAACATAACGAAAAAAGCGAAAGTTAAATAAAAAAGCAGTCAACAACACAATTACGAAAAGGATTTATTTCTAACTTTTGTATGAGCAAATTTTTCCACTTCTGAAAAGTCTTAATTTGCGAAAAATTTCATTTTCAATGGCGAGCAATGCCTTTAAATCCAACATTTCTTCCGTCATTGTGGACCGCAAATAGTTTTTTTACTCTTTTCAGTACAGAAAGGGACCTTCCACCGCTGCAATTTGTAACAGCAGTGCTTAGATGCATTCTGAGGGCAATTTCACAATTTGTAATAACTTCTCCCAGATTTGGCGCCCTTAAATATTCTAGAAAGTCGATGAGAGAATCGAACATTCTAGATGTGTCTATGAGAAATCATTTGGGTATAGTTTGGTTAATTCTGAGCAATGAGTTTTAATTTCATCATCGCTCAAAGACTGTAATTTAGCAAAGAAGCCGAATCGTCGATTGACAATTTCATAAGCCTTTTGTCTTATAATTAACTCGTTTTTAAATTTATCGACTAATTGGAGAAATACATCAATTCGAAACTTAGCTTTGCCGTCCTTATTATATTCGTCTGCAACTGTAGTTGCAATTTCATCGAAGGGAATCTTCCTTTTACGCTTTCGTTTCGTGTCATACTGATACGAATTAGTTTCACACAGTTCTACAGCGTCAACTTCAAACAAATCAAAGTTATCTCTTAGTTAGTTTCAGACTTGCGGAGATATTGTTTAAAATGCAACTTTTTTGAGATTTTTGCTATTTTATGAAATTTCATCAAATAAATTAAAACTAAATAATAAAAAAAATGCAGAAAATTTTGCGCCCCCCAAATTTGGCGCCCAAAGCGCTAGCTTCTTTTGCTTACTGGTTAATCCGCCTCTGGATTAACCCTCCAAGTGCCCGGGAATGTTATTGTGTTTAAGAATGTTCAAGTTTTTATGCCTGTGTTTATAAAGCAGTGGCGCGCAACCGAAAAGTGAATCTTACACGATACCTACTATAAAGATTCTACTAACCCTGGATAAATGTATTCGTTTTGTAAGAATAAGATTTCTAGTATTTGCTAATACTTAATCTATTCCAACAGTCGAGAAATGTATCCTATAATGTGTATCTTTTCTTAAAGGGCGATGGGGATGGCGACAAAATCATCAACGATGTAGCCGCCCTAGCCGAAAGTATCCAACCAAAAGGAAACACCTTATCGAGCACTTCCGTCGTAACTCCAGTTCCATTTTTATTAAAACATCCGCTCAGAGAATATCAACACATTGGTCTTGACTGGCTTGTAACTATGTACGAACGAAAATTAAACGGAATTCTTGCCGATGAAATGGGTTTAGGGAAAACCATCCAAACAATTGCGTTGTTAGCTCACCTTGCGTGCGAGAAAGGAGATTGGGGTCCTCATCTTATCATCGTCCCGACTTCTGTGATGTTGAATTGGGAAATGGAGTGCAAAAAATGGTGTCCAGGATTCAAAATTTTGACTTATTATGGAACACAGAAAGAGAGGAAACTTAAAAGGACTGGATGGACAAAACCAAATGCCTTCCATATTTGCATAACTTCTTATAAATTAGTTATTCAGGATCATCAGAGTTTTAGGCGAAAAAAATGGAAATATTTGATTTTGGATGAGGCGCAAAATATCAAAAATTTCAAGAGTCAAAGGTGGCAACTACTTCTGAACTTCCAGACACAACAGTAAGTTTATTTTGATAACTATAGTACTATAAACTCATTTATACAGTTATTTTTTCTACTCCTATGCTTTAATATACTTATTAAGTATGTGCTATCCATACAGATTATCATTATGATGCAGATATTCATTTCATTTCGATACAGATTATCATTATGATACATATGAATTTTATAACTAATTTATTGGTTTATAGTTTATTTTTTTAATTATTATGAAAAGTCATAGAAAAAATAGTGTAAGCAAATTATGTATAATGATTTTTAATACCCGAGCATGAAGTTAACAATTCGAGCCATGGCTATTATTATAAACTCGTTTTGTCTAACTATACTGAATTAGATTTGACGCGTTCTGAAATTTAATGAAAGAATTTTGACATAGATTCTATTGGATTGCTATGCGCTGTAGTCAGTTTACACAAACACATTTCAAATATGTCAGTGGAGTCCTCCACCATAATAAAAAATATATTTTTTTAATAATTACGAGATATTTGATATTTATTGTTAGTGTCACTGTGACGTCACACTATTGCTATCTTTCTCTCGCAGCTTACTGTAGGGTTTGGTGTGGAGCGAGAGAATGTTAAAAAAATTCTTTCGTTGTTTCAAACAGCGTATAGAAAAAATAAATTTAGATTTTTTACAATATTCGGTTATTATTTAGTATAATCCACAATATTATAACATTTTTTTTACTTTAAATTTTACTTCATTAGAGTATCCCATTTTCACAAATCTTCGGTAATTATTTTGATAAATTTATTTTGAAACAAACATCAATTTCATTCATTTTTACATTATTTATTTTAATATACCAATCACACATTGCACAATACTTAGTTTCTAATTTATATAATTTACTATTTTGTCCATCTTTCACTTTTAAAAATGCCCTGTAATCAAACAACCACTTGCTTAGCACTGGCACAAAAACCACAAATTCAAATTCATCTGTCAGTTTATAAAAACACACCACTGTCCCCGCTGTAGAAGTCACTAAACACTTTTGATATGCCCCTGTTCTTTTAATTTTCCACGTCGAGCCGGACCTGTATGTAATATCTTTGTGTAAGAAGTCGTAATGTGAAGAAAGTCTTTCTCCTTGTAAACTTGTGTAGCAAATTCGACAATGAGTTGTGTATGGACAATGGAACCATTCGTGTTTGGCACATTTACTGGACATATCGATATATCGGCAACCTTGTTGATGGTTTTCGCAACTTCGATGGTTGTGAACACATGAAGTGAAGAGAGTTGTTACCATTGAAGATGACATGTTTTCTTCATTTAAACTTTTAAAAAAGTTGTGTTGTCTGCGTGGCCGACCGGTGTTTTGTGGCACAATTAACTTACTGATAACGAATCATCTGATAGCTGTGTTATCTGTAGTGCAAGATAATATTTAGTATGAATTTAAGCGTTACGTATAGTATTCTTCATGTAAGAATGGCATTTCATACATAGTTTTTTTTATTTTTTTTTTATGGGTTATAGAGTCTGTTCATCCGAAGACGTATGTAGTTACTCTGTTCAGAAAATAATTTGAGTTAACGTAGTTTGTATACATCGGCGTGTATTTTATCATTTTTGTATTTCGTGTTGTTTTATGTGATTTGTCAATAATGTCAATGAAAAGCTATCGAAAAGGGCTATAATAATGGAGTTGATGCAAAAAAAATATAGCTTCGTAGTCGTATCAGCACAGATTACAGAGAATTAAACCACCTATAAACAAGACTTTATTGCGGAATGCCATTCTTATGTGAGGAATATTATATCGTATTATTTAAGAGACTTGCGCATTTATGTTATCATTAATGATAAAGTTTTATTCCTTCTTTTCCAATGTGGACTAAAGTATGTTTTAGTTTGCAATTTCACGGAAGGGAGATAAAAAGTATCGTTGAACAATCAAATTAATTTGTAAATAATTAATTTGTATCAGTGATACTAACATTTTTAACTTGAAAAAATGGAAAATAATGTATACAAGACTGATTGTCCAATTATTTTCCATTTTTTCAATTCTGAAAACAGTCGATCATTGTTCAAATAGATTTAAAATTAGAATTTTGAATTTTTTAAAGATTTTGTGGAAACTGACATTCAGCCACGCTTTTTCAAGAAATGCAAAATTATAATTAATTCTCCTTTCTTTTTAGACGTTTACTCCTTACGGGCACGCCTCTTCAAAACAACTTGATGGAACTTTGGTCCCTCATGCATTTTTTAATGCCTCACGTTTTTCAATCTCATCGAGAATTCAAAGAATGGTTCAGCAATCCCGTAACAGGGATGATAGAAGGAAACTCAGAATATAACGAAAGTATTATTAAACGATTACATAAAGTGTTACGTCCATTTCTTCTTCGGAGGTTAAAATCAGAAGTAGAAAAGCAAATGCCTCAGAAATTCGAACACATAATAATGTGTCGTCTCTCAAAAAGACAAAGATTTTTATACGATGATTACATGTCTCGAGCGAAAACGAGAGAAACACTAGCAACAGGAAATTTGTTAAGTGTTATAAACATTCTAATGCAATTGAGAAAAGTTTGCAACCACCCGAATTTGTTCGAAGTTAGACCTACAGTTTCACCCTTTCAATGCGAAGGACTCGAATATCTAATCCCTTCTTTGATTTACAATGCTTTGGAATATGATTTCTTCAAACATGTAAACTTGGAAACACTTTATTTTCATATAGCAAACATGGAGTTCCATTTTAGCGCGTACCAAGCGTATCGCTCGTGTAAATATCGAGCCCCAAAACAGTTAATAGAAATGATTGATGAAGCTCCTCCTCCACCTCCACCGTGCCCGAAAGGGTTAGTACACATGAGAGTTAAGTTGGCAGACCCGAAACCTTCGGTTCAGCCGCCCAGGACGCCTGCAGGGCAGGTTAGGGCCGTTATAGCGCCGAAATTGAATCCAGGAGTTAAGATTGCGTCGCCTGTTCAACAAGGTAAGAAAACTGTTTTTAAATTAAATGTTTGACGCGCCTTTTGTCCATTTTGGAAGGGGCAGCTAGCTATATGTAGAAATTATTTTGTATAAATTATTGTAACAATGAAAGGGGTCGACTAGGTGCTTCACATACTTCTTCAACCGACGATGACCAGGAACTGGTGATATATTTGATGATTGTTCACTGATATGATGAAGGTGGATGTTGAATGATGATGTTGGGGGATTCCACGATTTTTTAATTTTTTTTTATATATTATAGTATTTTTAAATTCAGAAATTCCCTAATTTTTCTTTTCTTAAAATTTGGCTTCTTATGGAAGAAAAATATGACAAATATTTGATATCCAGTGTTTCCCGCCTTGCGACGTAAGCGAACCCAGTGGTGGAAAGCCATGGTATTATATCGTGCTTTCTCTCTCAGCAGCTGCTGTTATCAGAGATTCTAAACCAATTGGCAATGTTGTGCGGCTAAGGTTATATCACTTTATACAGGGTGTTATGTAAGTAAGTGATCAACGCTTAACCAATGGTAGAACTGACCCCAAAGATAGTAAATCTGGCAATAATTTTTGTTTAACATACTTTCTACAAGAACTAGAGGCCTTTAAAACTGACCAATCACGTCATTGTTCAAAACTTTATAAAAAAGTAAAAATCAATGTGTTCTCTGGAAAAAATGTGATACCTGTCACAAATGACAAAATCATTGACGTCTATTTGGAAATAACTCTCTGTACCGTCTTACAACAGCACGACTATTTTGTAACGTCTCGCTATAAACCATATGCATGTCTGCATACTCTTGGTTGGTGATGGTAAACGGCATTTTGAGAATATCAAAAAAACAGAATATAAATTGTACTTCTATGCAGAAAAACATTGAACGTCAGATTGACAATCAATATTTTTTCCAGAGAACACATTGATTTTTACTTTTCTATAAAGTTTTGAACTATGACGTGATTGGTCAGTTTTAAAGGCCTCTAGTTCTTGTAGAAAGTGTATTAAACAAAAATTATTGCCAGATTTACTATCTTTGGGGTCAGTTCTACCATGGGTTAAGCGTTGATCACTTAATTACATAACACCCTGTATATGGAAATTTCATTTTGTTCTTATTTTCTTTTCTTTTACTTATCGTAAATTCAGAGTATTGTAGTTACAGTTTACTAGTATTTAAGTATTTGTAAAAATAATAGCGTGTAGCCGCATAATCACCATAACCAAATATTCCAGTGGAACAGTCTGTTAGTCACTGGTTTGATGATGGGAACGCCTACTTACAATGTCGGCCAATAAAAGAGAGCCGGGTTTCATTGCGTCATCAAGCCCGGAAAAATCCGCGCGTTTTGAAAGAGTGCAATATATTTTAGCATTTATAAAAAGTGATAAAACATATAGAAAGAAATTTACGTCAATAGCACAATGGGGTATTCCGGTGATATGAAATTAATGCAAAATAATAACTTTTTTCTATAGTTTCCATCTTCATATAGTAGAAAAATGTAATAAAACATGTTTAATAAAAAGTTTTAATTCTTAATTTAATGTTACAAAATTGGAATTTTTACAGCTCTAGAAACGTCCTTGAAATTTGTGACGTCAAGTTGATAATCTGTTGCTCATTTCAAATAAAATATTTTCGTTTAAAAATACAGATGGTGCCAGTAGTTAACACGCGCGGTTATATTTCCTGTTTGACATTTCGTCCACTTTATAATTATTACTCCTATTTTTACCATAAACAAACACAGGACAAACACCGAAATACACGCTGCTACTAAAATCATATGTAAACAAGCAAATGGCTGTCATGAACAAGTGGATTTAGGCGCTGAAGTTCGTTGCAGGTGTCACGATCGAGTTGACGTCATAAGCGCGCCATGATAAGAAAATTTGAATTGCAATGAAATTTTTAAAAATTCATATCTCATGTGATACATACATTTTCTTACTCAAAGTTAGATATTCAGAGTCCTACTGATCTGTACTAATAGAAAAAAATATTTTTAAAAAATGTCGGAATACCCCATTATATGGGAAGAAATAAATATGTATATAATTTATATAAAAATTCGATATGAGTGGAATCCCCTATTAAAAAGAGTGATATGGACACAATACTTTAAAAATTAACTTTATTTACATTAAGTTACCGAATGCGGACTGACACTCAAATCATTACTTGACGAGACTAAAAACCAGACGTCTCAATAATCATTTCACTGAGAGGGTAGTTGAAACATAAAAAAACATCTTCAAATGAGGGAGGAGACCAACGCATAGAACTAAAACATCTGCGTAGCCAGATACATAAACTCGTCAATTCATATCTACTAGCCCCGGTTAACCGCACGGACGGGTATCAAATTTCACCCCCCAATATAAAACATGTCTCAAAATTCCACTATGTTACATTATTATGTAGCGAAAAGGTGACAGAATTTAAAAAGAAATTTGTTAAAGGTGTGAAATTAAGAGTCGCCGGACCAGGCGGTACTCCTCTGCAGGGATATTCAGTACAAATTGTATCACATGCTGGAGGAGTTAAAGGTAATTTATCCCTTTTCATCTGGGTTGTGGTAGTGTAGTTATTTCTTTGCTTCTCTGAATAATTGAATGTTAATTGGTTTATAAATATGTGAACTGTCACCTGTTGGTTTATGTAGGACTATTTTTCTTTGAATTTTCCTTTACAATGTAAGGAAACTACATTTTATTTTACAACTTTACGGACGGGGGAACAAGTTGATAATTTTTAGGATCATTTTTAAGTCCTTCTTTCATTTGATTTATATTATACCTCGTATTCTACAGTGTAACATTTTAATTATATACAAGATATGTCCACGAAAATTTGCCTGACATGAGGATTTTGAAAACTACACTATTACATAGTGTTGGCAAATTCCCGGTAAATTGGAAAGTGGAAACTTTCCGGAAAGTTTCCTTTAGGTTTTAAAAACTGATAAAATATTATTGTATCATTACGAACTTTCTTTTGATATCAATTACAATGAAATATTATTAGAATATGAATATATTAAAAAGCGTTATAATTTCATTAAATTCACAGTAGATATTACCTACACAATTAAATTAGTTCAGGATAGAAAAGAAATTTAACGAATAATGTGACCCCAATGGCGCGCGTTCAAACGTAGTGCAGAACACGATATATTTTAAATGATTATATTGTTTAAACAATGAAACTAAGTATTTATTCTAATTTTAATAATTAACATGAAAGTATATTTATTGTATTTGTCTTAAAAATGTATCAAAATTGTTTAAATATGAGACGAAACATTGGAAACTTTCATTAGCAGCAAGGAAATATTCCCGGTAAATTTCCTTTGTTGGAAATATTTTATTTTGGAAAATTTCCAGTTTGCCAACACTACTATTACATTAACAATAGCTCGTGTTAAAATTGAAATTTAATTAAATACTTTAAATTAAGAATGGCATTGTGCAATGAAAAGTGTATGATTATTCTTGACAACATACGTACAGTAAAATTTTTGAAAGAAGTCCGATCAAGGCCATCTACGAATTGTATCTATGAATTAAGATTTTGTGCTGTCAAATTTAGTAGTGTCTTATGAGGTACACAAAATATTATGTACCCCCATAAAAACTATGTAAACGACACTACTAAATTTGACAGCATAAAATCTTAATTCATAGATGCAATTCGTAGATGTCCTTGATCGGACTTCCTGCAAAAATTTTACTGTAATTGAAGGAGTTTCTTTTTATCACACAGGTTGTAAAATCTGTATGACGTAACTCTGTTCAGGAAATATTTTGGAATTGTCAACATAGTTCGTATATATCGCGTATTTTAGCATTTTTGTGTGTCGTGATGATTTACGTGATTAAGAACTATTGAAAAATGTTAGAATAATGGTTTTGTTTGCATGTGCATTTTTTTTATGTTATAGAGCGAATTGAACAAATTATTGCGCAATGTCATTTTTACGTGAAGAATACTATATCTTTCTTTATTCATAGCCTAATCCGAGTTCGTTTTTTTTATACACTGTGGGTGTGTTGGGTGTATTCTGTAATATGTGTTATATTAATTTCCGGTTTAAATTTTTCTGTATTATACAAAATATTGAACAAAAAATACTGTATTAAGACCTCCGGTCAAAGTCCCGTTTTCCAATCTTCAAAACCACTTTAAAAATAATATTGATTCGTAACTTTCACCCACTGTTTTATAGTCAGTTTTTAAAACTTATTTTCATGGTTAAGAAAGTGGAAGTCCGTTGAAGCTAAATCCGGACTATAAGGTGGATGGGGCGTGGCATAATTGACCGTCTTCTGTGCCGGGATTTTCTTTCTAATGGCTTCCCTAAGCTTTTTAACATCAGTATATTCCGCTGTTACAGAGGTTGCCGGTTCATAAATTGACGATCCCAGAATACAGTTACCATAACTATCATCAGTTATATAGATTATTTTTTGATTCATTTGATATTTAATTTTATATTACGTAAAATTTAAAATGTTGCGAAATTTGAAGTAAACTTGTTTGAAAGTGTATAAATATTTTTTTCTTTTCGACAGCTATCCCAATGGCAGCGTTAGCCACGTCGTCATCATCCACCACAATCCCCACTCTGAACATCGCTACAGTAGGCGTGAAAACAACAGGCGACCAACGTGTTTCAGTTCCTACAGGCTTTGCCCAATTGGTCCAAACCCCTTTGGGAAGCAAACACATTCTTCTAACACAAAATGCCAGCCTACCTCAAGCTTCTGTTAGCGGTACAACAACTGTGATGACCAGTAGTGGACAAAGGTTGACAGTCTTGTCGAAACCTGTAACTGGTGTTGCAACGACGGCTGCAGGAAGTAAGGCGACGGTGGTTACGACGGCCACTATCAGCACGGCGGCCGCCACGAAACAGGTAAGAAATTTTCATTCCTGTAACTTTTATTTATTGGGGAAGTGTAAAAATCAAAAAAATATTAATAATTAAATTAAAAGTTTATTAGACAAGAATTAATTAAGATAAAGATTATTAAAATAACGAACACTAGCTCTGTTCGATGAGAAGTGCTTGAAGTGTAGAGCAGAATAGTGAAGTGCAGTGTAGTGTACACTAGTACAGTCTAATTCTTGTGGTTTCATAAAACACACTAGTGTATATTTGGGCAAGTTTGCTCAGCTGTGAGTAATCAAGCCAAGCATAGCCAAAGGTGTAAAAGGTTAGGTTGTTTATAAACAGTCATATCATAAAGCTGCAAAAAAGTGACTGCAGAAATGTCTGTTTTAAAGAGCATAGTGAACTAATAAACGATTCTGACGAAGATCAATCATCACTTGATTCTTCATCAGATTCAGAGACAGATATATTAATTAATTCTTTATATAGCAAAACAAAATTTTAGGTTAAATAAACAGATGTGTAGAAAGGATAGAATTAAAATATCTACCGAACAACATTTAGCTACCCCCACTCCTAGTCTGCACTTTCTACACTACCTCGCGAGTCAGGTCAGAAAAGTGAGCACTAGTTCTTAAAATTTTTGTCAATGAACAGCCTGTCAGAAGCTGCCCGTTTCTCATAAAACATGTTAGTGCAAGAAAGTTAACACTAGGGCGGCCTAGTACATGTCATCGAACAAAGCTACTATTAATAAACAAATATTAAACACTAATTAAAGATTGAATTAAATATTATTAAACACAATACTAAGATAATTTAAACAATATTTATCTCACTATATTTAATTATTTATTTCACTACGCGTTCCTATCTTAGACTGACGGTCAGTTGCAGACTGTTGTAGACTGTCCACGCGTTATTTATATCACTATATTTATATCACCAACTTCCCTATCAGACCGACTTTCTTCTGTATCAAACTGTCTTCTCTCTTTTCTAATGTTCTTTTCTCTTAGGCTGTCTTCTTTCTCAGACTGTTTTCTCTCAGACTCGTGTCAGACTGACCGTCGGTTGTAGACTCAATCGTATCAGACTTCATAAACTCAACTGACTGAACTTAACTGACCAACTCGCACAGCGTTGCTCCCCTTTTGTATCGCACGCTATTTACTCTAGAATACCCTAGTTTTAGATCAAATATATTTTATTTGTTGGATGTAACATTTTTTGTTGTTTAGGCGAATGTAGATTCCCTTTTGGAATCTTCCCAAGCGCAGGCGGCGAGTGATGCACTTGCAGCCGGTGTGTCATTATCCCGTCCTTTGACTACAACTCTAGTCCAACAATTAAAGCAGAGTGGATTACATCCTACGCACACTAATTCCAACACGAAGTATTTGTTCACTCCTGAATCGAAACCGAAAGTCAGCCAAAGTGATACTTGGAGAGTAAGTTATATTTTTATAAACTTACGTGCATAGAAATCGACCGCTTCATAGTTTTGAATTCAAAATTATTTTTTTTTTTTTTTTTAGAAACTAGACCTCAGATTAAAATAAAACTTGCGCTATTTGAAAGATAATTTAATTCGCTCTAATATGAGCTTACATTAATTAGAATTTCTAAAACAAAGTAACATTTACATTTAAAAACTGATACAACACTGAAAAACAAATTATGTGCAATTTAATGCAGACAATAACTGCAATCTGATAAAACTGTTATCCTCGTGATAGCAACCACGTAAATAAGCGCTGTGCAACCATGTAAAGATGCGCTGTTTTTGATATTGGGTCCTGCACTTGATAAAAAATAAGCACTCTTGAGAAATTTAGGCTATTGTTAAAACGTAATAATAGTTATTTACAAGACAAGTCCGTACTGCTAGACTTTAATCACGAATGGGTCAAAATTAAAACACGAGGGTAGCGAGTGTTTTAAGACCTTTGAGTGCCTAAAGATGCTTTACGTATGTGTATCGTACAATATTTTATCTACGATAGAATTTAAAAATCCAAAAAATATAAAAAAAATATTTTAGTGAAGATAACAATATTAAATGAAAAGTTTTCCATGATAAAATATTCAGCTGTTTTTTGCAAATTTAGCACGTTTAAAAATGTTAATCACTCGTTGCTCGGCAACCAATGACTAATGAAACCTTGTTACTGAACAATTGTTTTACAAACTTAACACTAACAACTAATCCTCAATTTTATGCACTATCGTAGATAAACGATTTTTCAAACTGCATAAGTTTAGTTTCTAAAAAAAAAATAATTAAATTCATAACTGCGAAGTGGTCAATTTCTATGTATGGAAGTGTAAATCGAAAGTTTTTTTTTTTAGTATTTTGCTTGTTTAGCACTGACGATCAGTCGACAATGTTTTTTAGTTGTTGATTTTTTGCACACAGTGCGAGAATAAATTTGGCTTGGTCCAGCATGTTTACGATAATTAATATTGTAAGCTATCTAGAAACCTTGCCACAATCTTTTCAATCGTAAATTATACGAGAGGAAAATTGTTAAGTCTTTACGTCCTAGTAGGCTGTGGGTTGTGAAACGCATGTCTGTTTTTATTCTTACAATTTAATCTTAAATAAAACGTCATTCAAAATGAGGAAAGTGGATCTTTTAGAATAACACAGTATTTTATTAAAGTTTTATTATAGTAGATGTTGAAAATGTTCCTAAGTAAACATTTTACTGTAAAACAGTTCAAAAATAAGCTTCTGTTTTACTTTTTAAGTTGAATTTGATTTGTTAAACAATGACAATTGAGTTTATTACTAATAGCGTTTTCCGCTTACACATTCAGTGCGCACTGAGTGCAAATTTAGCTGCACTGTGTGAGTGGCGTTTTCCACTTACCTTTTCAGTGCGCACTGTTCCGGATTTTTATTTTCCACTTACTACGAAATCGCACTCAGGGCAACATCAATTCGCACTCAGTGCGCATTTTGTTGCACCGACTACTATAGCAAGTGCGACAATTTCAGTGCAATTATGGCGGCGGAAGATTTCAAAAATGCCGTAGTAGTATCTACTATTGAAGGACTTTTATCTTCATCTTCGTCATCTGATGATATAACAGAAACGGCTCTAGACTATTTAATAAACCAGACCAACCCAAAATAATTAATTTCATATCTAGTCTAGTACATAAATATTCTGACAAACAGGTAATAATTACATATATTGTTTTGCACAATTAAAAAACTTAAATTTTATCAAGTTTCAAGAATCCTTCAGAATTAAAAGAGTTATTATAAATGACCCCGTTGTCATATTTTATATTTATTGTCAATTATGTCAATAATGCCCAGTTGCACCGCTGACACTTAAAATTTAAGCTAAGCTTAAACAAAACAAAAATGCAAATCGATATTTTGACAGCAATATTTAATTATTCATTTGACATTTCGTTTCGATATGATATTGTCAATTTAAGGAACACTTAAAATTTAAGCGACAACGGTGCAACCGGGCATAAAACTTTCAAACCCCAAACTTAACTTCAACTTTTGCACAAACAAATGTGAACTGAAATAGGAACGTATTTTCCAATAGTTACTGGATAGGTGCGCACCGATCACAAAACCAAAACAGTGCATGGCGTCATACATTGCACTGAGTGCGTTCTAGTGCGCACTAAATTTTGGTAAGCGGAATACGCTATAAGAGTAAAGTAGGTACAGACATGCGTTTTACAACCCATAGCCCACCAGGAAGTGAGTGAAGACTTATTGAACACCTGTTATTTTTCGTTGTGTAGTTAACATACAACGACAAAACCACCTTCAGCCGTCAATCGAAGCTTGCCATGCTTTGGCGTTTGAACGAATGGCGCTGCCACGCGAGCCCCATGTACGGTTCCGACCTTCGCGAAGTCGTCACCATGACTTCGCGCTGTCCCAATACTTCTTGGACGGGCGGTTACCTCACTTTGAACGCCGCGGCGGCTACTGACGTCGCTTCGTATAATAAATCACGCACAGCCATCGCAAACGCAGTGAAAAATGTTGATCGACGTGTGGAAGAAATGAAGGACATCATCTCTAGGTTTGTGTTCTGTGTGCCGGCTGTTACGGCGAAGAGGATTCAGTACAGGGTGTTGAATCCGTCACAGAGTAAATATTGGAGGGAGAAAAGAGATGAGTATGTGTTGATGAGAGAGTTGAGTCCAAGAGCGGCTATTTTGCATAAGATTGCAAGTGCGACGTGTACGCAGTTTCCGGATCCCAGACTCATACAGTATGATTGCGGTAAGTGGATTTTTTTTTATTCGAAACTATAAAGAATTTAAATTTTAAGGTGTTTTCTATTTTAGTTTGTCAAAGTTTTAATTTCCATATTCTAATGACTTTGTGCTTAAAAAATCGTGTTTAGCCTTCTTTCCAATGTGAATTGAAGAATATATTTCAGTTTACAATTTCACGGAAGGTAGAAAAATAAGTAGCATTTTTTCAACCGAATTAATTATTTTCAATAATTAATTCGAGTAATGTGTTACTTACAAAAATATTTGGTCCGTATATAGAACGCGCTTTTACAATAAAAGCAGAAAAGAAAAGCGTGCTATTATATCTGGTTTTTCCTTTTTGTTTATTTGTATTTCGTTTATCTTTTCGTAGGCAAACTACAAACCCTGGACTTACTATTAAGAAGACTGAAAACCCAAGGGCATCGAGTATTAATTTTCACACAAATGACGCGAATGTTGGACGTTCTAGAAGCGTTCCTCAATTTCCATGGTCACATCTACCTTCGGTTAGATGGTACAACGAAAGTTGACCAGAGACAAGTATGTTCCTCAAATCTTCATAATTTATTTATTATTTACCCATTGTTTCACATTATTGTTTAGGTTTTGATGGAGAGATTCAATGGTAGCCCAAAGATTTTCGCTTTTATCCTATCAACGCGATCGGGCGGTGTTGGAGTTAATTTAACCGGAGCAGATACTGTTATATTCTACGATTCGGATTGGAATCCGACTATGGACGCTCAGGCGCAGGATAGGTGTCATAGAATTGGACAGACGAGAGATGTGCATATATACAGGTAAGAAATTTGTATAAATTCTGTAACGTTTATTTATTTGGGCGAAGTGTAAAAATCAGAGAAATATTTAATTAAAATAATAGTTCATTAAACAAGAAATAATAATATTAGACAATTAAAGACTAAAGCCTTAGTTTACATGGAACGGTATATCCGACACGGTTTCCGTCCAAACCGTCCCGTTTCAACGGCTATTTTCTGGTTTTAATTCACATGAGACGGAACAGAATTGTCCAAACGTTACGGAATTTGTTAGAGAGACATTAGTAATTTGTAAAAATGAAAAGAGTAGGTTTATTTTCTAACCTAACAAACTAGTGGTAAATAAAAAAAAATATATCATCACGGCATATTACCCATTTCTGGGTGTGCCAGTATCTACAACACATGTAGACATCGGTAATGATATATTTTACCATGTGGGCGCTTACCAGGCGTCACCTCACGGGCACTCATAGCTGGTGTGGAGATTGCACCACAGGGGTCACTTTTGTGCCATTTAAAATGGGAAATATTTGGCGTCGGTCGGGATCGAACCCGGTTCCCCCAGGTTCGCGACCATACACTCAGGCACGCGGCCACGGGACCCCATGAATATGAATATGAACAGCATGGAAACAGTAAAACAAATTAATATAAACAAATTGATTATTAATGATGTAGTAAAACATCTATATGCAATTGGACACAAAGATTTACAGAAATGTGTAAAATTTGTGTTTTTTGCTTGTTTAGCACTGACGATCAGTCGACAATGATTTTTAGTTGTTGATTTTTTGCACACAGTGCGAGAATAAATTTGGCTTGGTCCAGCATGTTTACGATAATTAATATTGTAAGCTATCTAGAAACCTTGCCACAATCTTTTCAATCGTAAATTATACGAGAGGAAAAAGGATTAAACTTGTATTAGAACCCATCAACGTTATTGCTTCCTTTTGTTTTCTGTTCTCTTTTGTCAGTCTTTCAATATCCATTCTAATTTTAAATCACAAATTGTTGGCCGATTTTATTTATAAATATTAATATGGTAAACTTGCATAGCTTTAAAAATGCGCATGCGTGAACAACTTCTGCCGTTCCAAACGGACAGCTATGTCGAATCCTTGTACCGGCCATGATGGCAACGAGGGTGTCGCCCGGAAGTTTCCACCAGTCAGAATTCGATCCGTTGATATTATTTATTTATTTCACTAATTATGTTACTATTTCACTACGCATTTCAATCTTATACTGCTGGTTGGTTGCAAACTTGTAGACTGTCTACGCGATATTTATATAACTATTTGTTTCAATATCAGACTGGCCGTGTCACCACGCGTTTCAGTACTAAACTATTTATTAGCTTAGCCGAAATTACGGGTAGGAAAATAATAAATATTGGACAACAAAAGACTAATATCGGACTGACTTCATGATATTTATATCACGCACTTCTTTATCAGCTGATTGTCTTCTCTCTCACATTATCTCCTTTCTCAGACTGTCTTCTCTTTCCGACTGTCCTTTCTCAGACTTGTATCAGACTGACTAACGGTTACTCACTCGTATCTGACTTCAAATTCAATTAACTAACTTGCACAGCATCTCTCTCCTTTTATATCGCACGTTATTCACTCTAGAATACCCTAGAATTGTACCAGAAACGTTCTAGTATAATGTCACGCGACATACGCGTCAGCCGACTGCGGCGCGCCGTGATTAAGCTTATTGCGACATTTGTTTACACAGCTGCATATTCGGTAATTACGCTGAAGACAAGTCCAAACCCGTCCAACCAATGGCGTCGGCAGCACGGTTACAGTACCTTTATAATTTACTTGTTTGTAGTTTAATGTTTAAAAATGAAATTACCTTTATTTCTAATATAGTAATATATTATTGGAAATTACAGATTGGTGAGCGAAAAAACAATAGAAGAAAACATTTTGAAGAAAGCCAACCAAAAACGTATGCTCGGCGATTTAGCCATCGAAGGCGGCAACTTCACTACGGCATACTTCAAGAGCGTAAGTATTTCCCTCCAAATCCATAATGCCTCTATGACACATTATTTTTGTCCTCCAGTCAACTATCCAAGACCTCTTCGACGTGGACACCAACGAAGACGATGCAAACGCGCGCATGTCCGAAGTATTAATTGCCAAATCTCGAAAAGAACCAACGGCCTCAACTTCAGAGACGAGTACACCACCAGCTCCAGGAGATGATAGGGCCGCGCAGTCAGCCTTGGAGAACGCCTTAGCTGCTTGCGAAGACGACCAAGACGTCCAGGCTGCAAAGACTGCTAAGGCGGAAGCCGTGGCTGATTTGGCAGAGTTCGATGAGAATATTCCTTTGGAAGAGACGGAAAAGGAACAGGAGATGAGCAAAGCGGAACAGGAATTGCAGAACATCATAAACCAGGTAGGAAAGAAATATTTTTTATTGGTTTTGGACATTATTTATTCTAACATTATTAAATTTTTGTTTCCATATAGTATATTTAGGGATGAGGTTTGAAATTTATGTACAGGTGACACTGAAAAACGGGCCACTCAAAATAACTTCTTTATTTATATTTTTTTTTTTTTGTATATTTGGAAAGTAGGCTTAGGGGCTCACAAATCTTGATGTTTGACATGATGGTAGCGATTCTGGTTCAACCGGAAGTGACATTAACTTTCATATTTTGAATGGGACATCTTATATATTTTTATGTATTTAGAATCTACGTAAAATTACGAATTCGGTGATATACTTTAAGTGAATTTTTATTGAAGAAATAAATTACAAAAACGTAAGAGAAAATCATGAATAATTAACCTTGTCATGCAGGCTGTGATAACAAATTCATCATTTTTTGTAACAAAATATAGAATCAGAATCTTTCAAAAATAACTTATTATATTTACATACAATTAACTTACAGCTCGATTCTCAAAAAAGTTTTAAGCCAATTCTGATTTTTTGATTTAAAATTTAATCTTCATAATATTATCAAAAAAGGTAGATACTAGGAATAGAGTAGACTATATTTTAAGATATAAACCGTCAAAATTAGAGTAGAATTCGCTAATTGAAAAATGAGGATTAGTTTAAACATTTTAGAGAATTGAGCTGTTAAATATTACTCAATATATACCGTAGTTTAGCAGAATAATTATTCATAATTTTCTCTTACGTTTTTGTAATTTCTTTCTTTAATAAAAATGTACTTCAAGCATATCATATCTTTGAATTTTTTGAGTGGCCCGTTTTTTAATGTCACTCTGTATATTCTTCAGCAGCTTTTAAATGCTTGTTAAACTTTAAAATTTATTTTTTAAAGCTAGAATTTATAATTTTTTCATTAGCTTTGAAGTATTGCTTAATGAGCATTCATTTGATTTTTTTTTTGTTTTTGCAAATATCGCTTTGGTGTCAAAATATTTCTGACTGGTTGTTGTTCAAATCTAACCAGACTTTGCCAAATTTTAATTTTTACAAAAGTTATGCCTGTGGTTCTCTGTCTACGTCAATATGAGATGTTCCCATACTCGCCTGATTTGGTAATGTGCGACATTTGACATTTTTTTAGACTTTAAACTTTAAGGGGTAGATTTTCGTCTGAAGAAGAGATTCATGATTATTTAGGAAGTATTCTAAAGTTTGGTTGGGGTTCTTAAAAAGTGGAAGGAAAGAATGCGGGTGTGTAGGGAACAACAGTATGTTAAAAAAATTAACTCCTTTAAATAGAGAAACGTATATCTGATCATTATTTAATTCAAAAGTCAAGTTGTTAAAATTTATCTTGAAATGTAGTTTTCCTGAAATTCATTGTAATAGAAAGCAAAAGAATATTGTCATTTGTTGTTTTCTAATTTATTTTCATTTCTAAAATGAGATTCAAGAAGGATTATTTTTGATTTCTTTAGATAATATTTTTGTCAATATCTTGTGTCAAATGCATGCGGAAAATTGAAGATTAGTTGTTAGTTTTAAGTTTTTAAAACGGTTGTTTAGTGACAAGGTTTCATTATTCATGGGTTACCGAGTAACGTGCTAAATTTGCAAAAACAGGTGAATATTTTCTTATCATGGCAAACTTTTCATTTAAATTGTTATCCTAATTAAAAATATTTTTTTTATTTTTCATGGATTTTTAGATTTTATCGTAGATAAAATATTGTACGATACATTTACATAAAACATCTTTAGTCACGCTCGTGTTGTGATTCTGACCCATTCGTGACTAAAGTCTAGTTTTACGTACTTGTATCGTAAATAACTATTAAATAAGGCGTACTTTTCTTTATTTATAGCCTATCCCGAGTTAATTTTTTTTAACACTGTATTTTGATCATATTTAAAATAAAATTCTAAGAATTAAACCTCTTATTACATTGTAAAAGTTTAAAGACATTAACAAATCAGTAAAAAAATGTATAAAACTTTGATTCGTTGCGCTTATTTCAAATATACGCATTATTCTTTTTACTAATATTACTAACATTGTTAGAATTTTTTATTTATAATTTTCTGACTAAAATGGGCTACTTGCTGGGTACAGAAATTTCAATTTCTATCACAATATGCTTAATATTATGTTGGTTCACAATCAAAAATTAGTGACAACGGTAGAAGTAATGGTAAGGTTAATGGTACATGTAAAAGTTTGACACCATGTTTATAATAGTAACCATTCATAACAAAAATTACAAAAATTAACGATGGAACAGCGGTATTGGCAACGCAGCGGTAGTGGTGCAAGAGAAAAATGTTTATATTATGTTTGACTGCAACTGTAATTTATAAAGCTAAAAAGATACAAAATAAGAGGGGGGTATAACCAATATTATTATTTCAATATTTTGCTTTAACATTCAACGTCTTGCACATAAGCCAATTTTATAATTTTACACTAAAACGAATAAAATACCCCTATAGACATTGCCGCTAATTCTACCGTTACCACTATTTTTTTTTTTTCATTTTGAATGTACTTGGAATGTAACCTGTAGCTGGCGTGCGATTTACCTTATTTATTTTTTGCAATTTGCGTGGTTTCTATTACTTTTATTATGTATTTCGAGTTGTTAAGCAGGATTTTGAAGAATTTGAACTTAATTTTTTACTCGTACAAGATTAAAAGATTGACTGAAATATTATTGACCTCCAAACTTTTTTAATGTCAAACAGCTGATCCGTTATGTTTTAAATACCCGCACATGCCGTTGCTATGGGGGCGTACCGTTGTTATTGCTTTACACCTATTCATTGGTCCGGTGTAATTCTACGGCATACATAGCGATAATTTAAATATTCAAATTTCATTATTTTTTTTCTGGCCACTTAATAAAAAATTTGTCAAAAGAAAAAACATGGGTAGCAAGTTTTTATCTTCTCTTCAAAAATATTAAATAGGCTCTTCAACCACATTAAAATTTAGCATATTTGGTACTAATTTTCAATAATACGCTTAAAACAATGTTGAAAAATATAACACTTTATTTAAAAAATATGTATTACGCCTGTAATTAATTATTAAAAGTAGATTTTTTTACCTCCAATTCGACTGTGACTTCATACTGACTTGTGACAGAGAAAGATTGCGCGCGCATAATATTGGCGTTTGTATTTAGTCATCTGTTCTGTCACTATTTTTTAATATTATATTAGAATATTTAAATACAACTTTACACATAAATACAAATATCAAACAATTAATTCACAACGTAAAATATCGGCTTTCATGTGTCAACTTGTTTAAATGTTTAAAAGTTTGACTGAATAGTTCTGCAATTCTACACGGGCGGCGTTGTTCTGTCATCAGGCGGTATGACGTCACACCGTAAATTTCAATTTCGTATAGAATCTTTTCCAATTAATTTCAGGCTTAATTATATCACAATACAGATGAAAATATGAAAAATATTCATATATTAACGTCTATTTTCGAAAAATAAATTTAAAAAAAATTGGTTGAAGAGCCTATTAAAAAATGCACACAAGCAACCCATTGAGTAATTTTCTGGTACTTGAATGTTATTGATTTGTGTGGATTTTATGTACTACGAATTTTTGTTTTAATTTGTAGGTTCATGTGTTTACGAATGTTGCTTTTAAATTTCTGTTCTCCTTTTCGTCACACCAAATTTTAAAAAACTAGAAAATATGGTATATAAATATAATTATTTATCTAGATGTTTCACGACGCATGAAAGTTTTATTCTTGTGTATGTGTAGATTTGTGCTGCTATCGTTGATTATTTTAATATTTAGCCATAATTAGATATTTACTTTAATATAACGCTTTTATTTTTCCTGTTTACTAACATTTAATATATTAAAAGAATTATGTTTTCTTACTATTCAATCTTCTTTAGCTAACGCCGGTTGAGCGTTACGCAATGCGCTTCGTAGAAGCAACCGAAGCTGCTTGGTCCGCCGAGCAGTTAGCTGCAGCGGAGCGCCAAATCGAGGAGCAAAAACGCGAATGGGAAGAAAACCGTCTCGCCGCTTTACGCCTAGAGGAAGAACGCCGCAAGACCCAAGCCGACGACGACGATAACCTCCTCACTTTCTCCAGAGACGATTCTACGAACCAGGTTCGCTCTAAACGTCGGGGTAAACGACGCCGCGGATTCGCGAAACGTGATAGTGTTAGACTCGCCGCGAGGGGGCGTAGACATAGACGTAGAGGAAGGGATATTAAAACTACCAGTGATACAGGTGATGCAAAAAATGATTCGGAAACCTCAGAAGATGAGGAAAGGTCTGTAACCCCAGAAAATAAAACAGAAAATAATGAATCCGATGAAGAAAAAAGTGATGATGCTAAAAATAAAAAGACTAAAAATAATTGTAATAATAAAATAGTTAGTACACCAGTGAAAAATTCAAACGAAGATAAAGATGAATCTAGTAGTGATGAAGAAATTTCCGCCATATCAGAATCTCAAATGAATAATCATATGAACCATTCAGAAAATGAAAGTGAAATAGAGGACAGTTCAGATTATGAATCGGATGATAGTTCATCCGATTCAGACAGAAGCAAACGCAGAATAGTTACCAATAAACTAGACCACAATTCCCCTAGAACTCGTAGTCGCGGTACAGTTAAAATTAATTTGTGGACTTTGGACGTAAGTCCAATTTTACCCGGTGTTAAACCAATACGAAGTGGTACCCCTCTTCCTAAAACTAAAAATAAGATTTTAAAAACCGATAATGGTAAATCAAAAATATTAGATAAATGTAACAATAAAAGTAAGGAGGAAAAAGACTTAGAAACAGAATCAATTATTGAAGAATGCATAACAACTAAAGTTTCAGTAGTAATGACCGACGTTCTCACACACACTCAAGTTAATAATTCAGAAGTTGTTCAAAATAATTCAATCACTTCAACATCTGAATCACTAAATGATAGTTCAGGAAAAGAATCAACGCCTTTTAAAAAACCCAAAGGGCCATTAAAAGGCCGAAATAAAATATCGGATCAAAAATCCCTTGACGGGTGGATAACAAAACTTCCTTCTCCGAATTCGAAACGTCCTGCAACACCTGTACCACTTGTGGTTCGGACGCGACGAGGCACCAAAACGGAGGACGGCGAACCGGTTAAAAAGATAATAAAACTAAAATCGGAAAATGTAAACGGTCCTGTAGCGTGATTCGTTTAAATTCTGTGATTTATTTCGAATTTAAGTTTTTAAATTAGACGGATTTTATTTATTTTTACGAACCCCAAAAATGGAAGTTTTGCCTCCCAAAATGTGTGATTAAAATTATAGTTAAGATTGTAAATTTTCACAGAACAGTTAATCGACTGCCACTGTAAATATATTGTAACAATTTCCTCGTATAGAATAACGGTTATTTTTTTTACTCGACATTCGAAGTAAGAATTTTTTTTTAATTTTCGTGCGTGCAGCAGTGTATTTATATAATTTGATTGATTCCGAATGAATGCGCCTATAATTGGAACGAATCTGTAGATATTCATGGACAATTTCGCACTTTGAAATTCTGTTAATTTTTTTTTCTGTTCACTGAGAAACACTTAGAATAAGTTTTAGTTCGTTCAATTAACAGAATTTTGAATGAGAAATATAAAGTTACTTTATTAAGAGTTGGATGTTTTTACGGGTATCTTCGAATATATTTCTAGAATTTTAAATTACTCATTTGTTCACTTATTTTCAGGATGTAATTTAAAATTAGGCGTACCATTATTTTTAATTTCTTTTAATTTTGGTTTTCCAGGTAAACTAGAAATATATTTCTGTCAGTGATACGAAAATTTTTCAGCAAGTAATACGTTTTAGTATTATCCGTTTAGTGAAAGATACCCTTGAAAATATTTCACTCAAATTGTACTATTAAGACTATGTGTAATAGTCAAAATTTCGTTTGTACATATTCCTGAAAATTGATAATAAAAAGTGAATAAAATGAGTATTCCCTTGCTAAATAATTTCGTGCTATTTTCAAACGGCCGTGCGCAGCAAATTGATTTGTCGATTTGTTTACGCGGCCCGTAGAAAGGGTTATTGTAAGGGGATACGGGTTTTGGTGCCGATGTATTCTTATATATTCCCGTAAATTTGTTTTTTTATTCTCATGGGGTACCAAAACACGAAGGCCCCCTACAAGCCCTGTGTGTCGCTCTGAGCAAGGGGGCCTCATTTTATTTACTTTTTGCGCACCAAAACCCTTCCGAATCGTAGACAATAACCCTTTCTGCTAATACTCCTACCTGCAGATCCCATCTTTTTCAGCAGTGACATTTCACTTCAAAAGTAAGCTTATTTTTTTCTTATTTACAATATTCACCAATCGCTGAAGATTATAAATCAGAATGGGTACCCAAAAAGGATATCGGGTATTTGGTAGTTTATTTTCCTTTAACATCTGGATAACATAACCCAGGAAACCATAAATGAAAATCTTTACTTACAAACTATTTAAATTTGTATTTACTTATGCTTTGAAGAGTTCGGAGAATTATCTGAACCCGAACCCTTTAAAGCGTAAGTAATTAACCTAAATAGTTTGTAAATAGTGAGTGTTATAATTTTTCATTTGTGGGTTTTGAATTGTTATTCTAATGTTATAAATATAAAAGTGATACTGTTATGAACTAGAAGAATACATTTTTGCTCTGCCCACAACTTTGAGAGCTCGTGAGATGATGCTTAATAAACGTCCTCTACGGTACAGATATACTAACCCAAACGCATAATAATTCGACCGGTTTACATTTTTAACATATTAAAAATCTACACAAATTATTAGAAATTTCTACAAAATTCTTTCGGCTACTTTGTCGGCTCCAGTGGCTCAGTGGTTAGAGCAACAGCTCTTAGTCATGAGTGTGCTCTGGGTTCTGGGTTTGAATCCCACTAAGGCATGGATGTTTGTGTATGTGAACCTACTGGTGATAATAGTTCGACCGGTATTTTAAGGGTCATCTTCTAGTCCAGATTTAGTTTTTACTGAGATCCTTTACTTTTGGCACATAAAAATCCAGTGCGTACAGTAAAATCTACCTTGTAAGACATACGGGACAATATTATGAAAATTGCACGGCTTAGGGATGCAATGCCTACTATACTCTTTTTTAATCAGGAAGTGTATATGTGCAGTGTTTTAACTGTCAGTTTTTTTTTTTTTGATTATTTTACAGAAAAATACTTTAATAAAAGTTGCGTATAATAAATTTTTCTATAACTGTTATTTGAAGTTTTTTTTTCTCTAAATAATCCATAAACGATTGACAGCGCTGAAATACTGCACATTTCCTCCTCTTGATTAAAAAACAGAGTTCAGAATTAAAGCTGGTATTACTAATAAAGTCGATATAACCCAATATTAAATGGCGGAATACTTAACATATTCAGTTTTTGTAAGTTAAAAATTTATGTTTTAAACTAGTCGAAAGAAATTTATAGAAATTTCTCACTATTTTCGAAGGTTTTATAATTCGTTGAAAATGTTAACCGGCCGAGCTAATATGAGTTTGGGTTCGTATCGTTACCGAAATTTGTGAATAAAAAGCAGAATGGCGTACACAAAAATGGGGAATAAGTTGTGATGATTTATTTATTTATTTATTTCAAAAATAATGCAAAAGTATTCCTATTATTTATTTTAATTTTTTAACATCCTTTACCCATTTTTCCGAAGTTATTATCTACGATTCAAAAATTTATTTCCCATTTTTTGACAAAATTAAATGGGTTGCAGATATGGGTGTCAGACAACACAAAGGAACAAATGCCGGTAAGTTTAAAGATCTTATTGAAAGTGGTGCTCATACCTGGTAGTTTTAAATTATTTAAAAAAAAAAAACAAATTAGGATTCGCATTACCAGGGTAGTTTTAGGATTTTTTAAAATAAAATGTAGATTGAGTAAAAATTTTTGGACGTTTCGAGAGCCGCAACGACTCATCTTTATGATTTGTTTGTATTTAAATAAATGCTGAAGATGAGATTCGTTGGGGCTCTTGAAACGTCCAAAATATGCATAAAATAAAAAACCGAAATTGATTTTTAAACTCAATGTATATTTTATTTTAAAAAATCCTAAAACTACTTTTGTAAGGCGAATCCTAGTTCCTGTTTTTTGCATTAAATATCTCAAATCAATGAATTATTTGCCTAAACAACCATCTAAACACCAAACTATTATTTTCCTTTTAGATGTGGTGTCCACCAAGTCCTCCTACTCAAGAAACCGACGTGTACATTGACTACTCCATGGGCTTTCTCTACGAAATGTCCGTAATGTCTGAGAGTCAACTTCCGCCAGTCTATGTCCGGAAAGAACCTAAACGCTCCAGACATGAAGCTGGACTTCCAGACAGCCGAAGAGCGTTGAAGATCTCACGAAAAGATGAGCTCGTTTACGAACCCAGGTCGCTGTTTGACCGGCCATCACCGGAGCTGGTTAAAATGAGGCGAGAAATCAAGCAGCAAAGATATAGAGGAGTTGTTAGGCCTCAGTTGCCGAAGTTTTGCCTCAAAATGCCACAAGTAAGAATTGAATTAACTTATGTAGCAAATGTTTTGAGAAAAAGTTAGTCATCTTCATTACATAAAAAAAAAATAATGGAACATTTGATATAAGGGGTTGTTCCTATAAACTAAGCAGATAAGAACTAATTTTACAACACTGATAGGGAACTATTATCTTCAATTCGATGCAATTTTTTTAATACCTTGTCTCAGTTGACTCTGGACGATGTTAAATCTACTTCCCGGATCATGAGTATTCTTGTCTGCAACTGTTATTCGTTTTCATATGCCCTGCCATTATTGTATACTTTTCTGCTAAGAATTGCCTAAAAATATTCAATCAGTTGCGTCTGAGAAACATTTGGGGGATAATACTCTCTCTTTTTCACTCTCTCTTTCTCTCTGTTTTCTTTAAAATGTTGGCTCCTTAATGCTCTGCAGTATGTGGATATTCGCTCAAGCTGGGTCGCACTCTATTTGGTTACATTATTTCTTTTTTGAAATTTTATTTTTTTTCTGATCTAAGTTTTTACTAACAGTCATTTCTAAAATTATAAATTGTCGAGATAAATTGTGCGATGACGTTCTAACTTTGTCTTAAGCACTTTGAATGAGTCTGCTGATTTGATTGGGGGCAAAATTCCGGTCGCCCACTTTATGATAAATTAATACATACTACACCTTCTTCACATTCTCGTATTGTTTGGTAAATAGTCGTCAATTCAATATTTTGATCCCCAAAAACGTTAACAATTTCACGTTTCTGCTATCTGTCCGTCTAACCTATAGATAGATTTGCGTATATCAAGTTTATATAACATCTTTCAAATCTTTTTCTAGCAATTTATAACATGGTATATAATAAAACAACTACAGTAATGTTTTTAAAAGAAGTCCGATCAAGGTCATTACGAATGGGGTCATTTCACATTTTCTGATTTATTTTTTTCTTGAAAATATGTCAAATTAAACATGTATGTGTATGTTTTACGTCTTACAAGTCTTTAGAATCGGAGATATGATTTTTTAAAAGTTGCGTTTAATTTCAAATATTTCAACGGCTGACGACACATATTCACGGATACAATGGTCGAGCTCTACCGGTTTAATTTAGAACTATGATTATTTGGTTTGGTATTTATTTAAATAAATGGTTTATTTACATACCTTATACTGCACTAGTACTTTTAAAGAAATAGAAAGTAATAATAATCTTCTCTCTTGTATATTTTGCTGTCGGCTGTCACACTTTTAGGTTAGGTTACTGTTTCATGTTGTGAAGCGTGTGTGTGTGTGAGAGAGAATTGTCTTTGTGTGAGTATGAATTTTTGTCGTCACAAATTTAGTCCGCGTTTAAAAGCGCGAAAGTTTATTAGCAAATTTATGAATGAAAAGCCGCATATTTCATATTATTTTCTATTGCTCTATTTATTAAATGAGATGGATTTTATGATTTTATAAAAAAATCGACAATTTTTTTTTTTAAATGACCCCATATTTTAGCTCCCTCATTCTCTCAAATTTAGTATTGTCGTTTATTTAGTTTTTATGAGGGTACATAAGATATTACTGTCATTTTATTATTATAAAAATATTTACTACAGTAAAAGCATTCAAAATTAAGTCAACTGGTAATTTTATTGGCAAATGTAAAACCAAATATGTGAAAAATAAAATACTGACACATTGTCAGTAATACTAAGAGAAAATGTTATTCGTACGGCTATAAAGCAAGGTCATAAATCTGAATTAATAAATAAACTTATATTACAGCGACAGTATTGTCAACATCGAGCACGTTTTAAAATGGGATATCCTAACTTGGTTGAAGCAAAATGAATTTTTGAAAGACAAGCGTGTTATATCCATCCTTGTCGCACACGCTTCTAGTCATTGCAAATGAGAGAGATAAATGTATGCTAGTTTGTTAATTCCTTCACGATACAGATGACCTTCATCGGACTTCTTCCAAAAATTTTACTACACCTATTATGTATTTATTATGTCCAGTGACAACTAAATTAGACCATACTTAGTAATAAAGTTTGGAGCGTAAAATTTTTCTCAAAACTTGTTACATCCATTATTAACATTGTACCTATCCTATGTTAGCTAATATTTTTTTTCTTGTCGTAGGTGTCGAAGCCTCAACCAGACCCTCCCTGCTGGCATAGCTGGATGATCCACGAAGATATGGCTCTCCTAAAGGTCATTAAAAATTTCCAAGGTCTACACTTAAACTTGATGGTCTTATACCCAGGTCACACACCAAACTGGGATTTTGCAGCTGATTATGTTAACTCAACAAGTATTACTTATCGTTCTCCTAAACAGTGCCGACATAGATATGAAACCGTGTTAATATCACGTGAAGAAGGGAAAATGTTGCATGACACTTCTTCGAGAAAGAAGAAGACTAAGAATATGTATACCAAACATCCGCAGCAGTTTAAAGCCAACCGACCGATGAGGACAGCGCAGCTCTATTCGCAAGACAATAATAATTCTTTCTCGCAACTCATGATACAACGGTAAGAGGAAATTCTTTATTGATTTACTCAGTTTCGGAAATGTTTTATTTACCTATTAATAATGATGATATACAATTTGCATTACAGTGAGACATTGTTCAGGTTGTTCTATCACTAAAGCGATGTATTATAAGAAGCTGAAATTTTAATATGTTCTTAATCAATAGTATATACATAAAAATTAATAATTTCACTACAACTGCTTTAGAAAAAAGTACAAAAAACTAATTTGTATTACATTACTAGAGTATTTAACAGAGTTACGTGAAGATATTTATCTAAATAACAACAATAGAAAACTTTTCTACACAATATATTTTTTAATACAAAATGTATATTTCAACTGCCACGCAGTCATCATCTTATTTGGGCAATATTTGTTTATAGGTTCGACGCTCTGAAACAAATCAGTAGCAAACGCCCGGTAACAACAAAAGCATCTACCGGAAATGCTCACGTTAAAAACTCAAAACATACTCAAGTTTTGAGCGAATACGGTATAGATTACGAACATCCTTTAACTCCAGTTGAAGTAGCAACTCGTAGGGCAGAACGTATAGCCAGAGAAAAACAAAAATTAGGTTCCATAACTTCAGATCGGACACCTGCAAAATCATCTACACAAGTTTCCCAACCGGCCTCAATCGTCCCTGTTTCGCCTTCAACATCTCAAACACCTAGTCCGGGTCCTTCAACTTCTTTAACAACAACCCAACCGCAAACTTTAATAGTTACATCTCAGCCACAAGTTACAACAACCGTTGTAACGATAACTCAACCAACAAGTCAAGTTACAACACTGCGAACACAAAGAATTGTAACGAGTCCGCTACAGAGTGGAACAGTTACTGGTTTGACTCATGCTCATTTGACTCCTCAACGGTTAATAGTAACTGGACAGCCAGTAACCAACAAAGTAACTTCTGGAGCAACAACAGGTAGTACAGTTACAGTTGCAACTGGTTCAAGTAAAGCTTATACTCCTGCCCAATTAAACTATTATCGACAACAAATGCTCAAACAACAACAACTTAGAGTTCAAGGTGTTAAAAGCGTAGCTATCGGACAACCAACAACCGTTCAAGTTGCAGTAACTCAAGGTCAACAACGCGCACAATTTGTTAAACAACAACAAATAACAGTCGCAACAGCTGGTCAAGCGAAAACTGGCATCGCCAGACCAGTTTCCGAAACAGAAATGGCTGCGTTGATCAAACAACGACAACATCAACTCCAGCAACAAAAATTGGTTGTCCAAGCTGCATCTGGAAATGCTCAAGGGGCTCAGCAACTAACACAAGCGGGTGGAAGTGTACAAACTTTAACACAAGCGCAGTTGTTAGCCCAAGCTGGAATTCAAGTCCAACAAGCTGGTTCATCTGGTACGCAAGTTGCCACTTTGGTCAAAGCAGTTTCGGCGGCTCCAGGAGGCGGTACTTCCTCGGTGACGATTCCAGTAACGGGGGTGACTCTCGGGCCGCAAGTTAAGGCAGCTATTGCTGCGGCTGCACAACAACAACAAGCAGGGAAAACTACAACAACCAGCCTACAACCTGGACAAATTCGGCAGCTGCAGATACATCAACATCTATTGGCGCAAAAGAAAATTGGAGGGCAGAAAATTACGCAACTTGCGCAAGTTGCAGGCAAAGCAGGGGTTGCAACGCAGTTGATTGTCCAGGCGCCGAAAACTATTCCCGCTACGATGACCATGCAGCAGCTACAACAAGTAAGAAAATATAATTGTTTCAGATTGAAAATTATTTATTATTTATTGTTGTTGTAGGTGATGAGAGGTCCTCAACTTGCAGCAGCAGTTTCGCAAGGGGGGCAAGTTGTTTTAACAGCGAAAGCAGCGGCGGCGGCTGCGGGGCAAAGTGGAACAACTGCAACAACTGCTCGAGTTATACCGGTCAATGCGGCGGGACAACCGCAGCCGATGAAACAGACCATACAAGTAAGTACGACAAAATTTGTTACTCAAAGGATATAAAATTCATTGAAAACCATAGATTTTCTAACTTTTTTAATAAAATACTTTATAATTAAACATCACCTTAGATTCATTTCAACGTACTTAAAACTAAAATTGATATGTTATGTGCCTCCTTTTGGGTGAATGAAAAGAATAGACACTTACAAAATTGCAATTTGCACGAGCACCTCTAACGGCAAAGCATATAGAACTCAAGGTTGCTATGGTTACCACGTCCAAACAAAAACCTGTCATCAGCCGTAGACTCCACACTCTAGCCATCGTTTTAGTTGAATAATCGAATGATCTTCAATATTATCAAACAAAAAAGTTGCCCCAGACACATCTTCTGGTTTTAAACTCATTTTTATTAAACACAACGTACAAAACACAATAAAGAATTAGGTTTAACACAATAACAGATGCGAACACAATGACAGATAGGAACAGGGAACGGAACGTAAGACAACGAGGGGAGGTTTGTTTGGATCACGATTTAAAATATACTGGTTGTGCCACTCTGCACAAAACGAGGGTCCAAAGCGATACGTGTTTCCTCGTTTTTTCCGATAGAGGCGCACCGTGAGAACGACCCAACTCACACCTGTCATTTGCATGTCATTTTGAAAATATTACATATTATATCTTATAGAAAGGTAAATAAAACATATTATATGTAATGTAATATAAATATTTTGTTGAAAGATATTGCAATTAATGCAAAATGAAAAGAAAATTAAATAGAGAATGTTTCATTCCTGGATGTGAAACAGGTTACAAGAAATCCACTGAAAAAGAATCTCTGTTTGCTGCTCCACTCGATATATCACTTTTTAAAAAATGACAATATGCAATTAGTAGAGATGATCGCGAATTAAGATTGAATGATGTTTGTCGGAAACATTTTCGGGAAGAAGATATTATTACCGAATGGAAATCTGGAAGTGTACGGTTCTATCAATTTATTTAATTTTTCCAGTTTTAAATTCTAACAATGTATTGATTCAGGTTTCCATTAAATATATAAATTTATATTAAAAATAAATTCATTATGCATTTCATTTTTTATATTTTATGTAAAACTAGTTTGCTGTGGTAGGGTCGTTCTCACGTAGTGCACCTAGCGGATTATTCAAGGAAACACGTATCAAGCGGACCATCAGAAACAATGAAAAACATGACAAGTGGCATAACCAGTATTTTAAATCGTGGTTTGGATGCATGATCTTCTAATAAACTCTATGTGCCGATTATTTAATAAATTTAGCATAGAACTTGACTTAAGCGATGCTTTCTCTGAATTCTGTGTCAAAATTGATAAATGCTTGAGAAATCATTCGGCTAATTAGTTGAATTACACATATATTTCATGTTCTTATATATTTTTCTTATATTTTTGTATGTCATTAACTTGCTATTATTATTTTTATAATTGTATTAACACTTTTGTTTCTATATATTCTAATTTAATATTACTCTGTAATTGGGAATCATTTCCTGTTGGGTGATAAATAAATAAATAAATAAATAAAAAAAATCTCTCTCTTGCAGTGACGTCAATTTTATAAGTGTATTGACTATCATTTCATTTACTTTTCATTTCACAGTCAATTGGAAGGTGTTCTTTTGTTTAACTAGTAGATAGCACCGGAAGCATTTGTAACTGTGATCAGGAAAATCTACGTCACATTCCCTAAATTTAAAACGTAATAATTTTGAAAAAATCTGTTGCTTACATAAAATGTAAAACTCCTTAAAATTTACTATTTGTGATTGAAGCAAAAGGTAGTAAATAATAAAATATATATATATATATATATATATATATATATATATATATATATATATATATAAAATCTGTTGTGGCTAGCACTATACCTCCCGCCAGTATTTCTAATGATGCAGCAACTGGCGAAATTCTACAATAAAGTAAAAATATACTTTTTTTGTGAAACTAAACCGAGTGTTATTTTTTTTTTAACTTTTATTAATTTAAATGCATACCTACATATTTATTGATGCTGGAAACTATATTATGTTCTTTTGCATTCGTATAATATAACTATAACTATTGTTTTATTTACTATTACAATATTCTTTTTAAAATGTTACCATTAATAATTTGAAATGATAGATTTTCGAAGGAAAACTACTTTGGGCTTCAAGTAAAGTGCCATTTCCGGTTACTTGATTTACACCAAAATCTAATGGCTTCTTTCCATATTAGAATAAGGTAGAAATACAAGGTTTCAGAATTTTCTGATTGATAGTATTTGAGTTAGAGCGTTGACAAAATACATACATACATACATCGTAAAACAACATCGTAAAAATGTTAAAATCGGATTCTAGGAACCTTAAAAAGTGGTCATTTGCCAAAATCTCGTCATGCGATTTTTAGTACAATCCCTTTACCTTCCGTACCTATGGTAGCGGTAGGTGAAAAGTAGTAGACTACCCTATTATTATAACTATTTTAAATTATAGGTAGTAACAGCAACTTCGGCGGGACAAGCAGCATTAGTTCGGCCCCAAGTTAGCGTTTCCAATACCTTGACTGGAGCCCTAGCTGGAACAATCAAAGTAACTCCAAGTGGTAGCACTACCACAGCGCAGCAGCAAGCAATTTTATCTCAGGTAAAATATTTTTCAGCTATTCTAGAATCGGAAAATGCTTAAAAATTATTGAATTTTCTAAGAGAATTTTTGTTTTCTTTAGGTATCTGCTGCCCTTCAAGGTCAGCCAGTAACCGTTCGACAATCCGGCAGCCCTGTTCGCATCCAAACAGCATCGGGAACACCCCTTGTTGCTGTGACAGTGCAACAACAATCGGCGCAACAAAACAATCCGAATGAGCAGGTGGGTCATGCTAGAATTCAGAAGAAACAGTGAAAACTGACAGGAAATTAGAATTTTTTATTTAATTTCTATTTGAATGTTCATTTAAACAAAAGATTTTTAATGTAATAAATTAAGTAGGATAACTTTGATTATAGGTTTACATTATTAAAATAATTTTCATTTATATTTTGTTATTTTTCCATAGTTTTCGTGTAAATTAATCTGTGATATATAGAATTTTCGATAGTAAACTTCACTTTTCATATATTTGTGCCTTTTTTTGGGTGACGTTTCAGTTTTGGTTTATGTATATACGCACAAAAACAAAAAAAAAAATATTTCTAAGACTAGTATTAGGTGTACATTTATTTAATTCATATTTATTTTGTAAATATGTGTAAAGATCAATTTAGTGTCGTAAATAAATTTTTTAATTTTTATAAGTTTTTGATTTTTGAGTAATTGAAAATGTGTAGAATTTTTAATAATGATATTTCTTTTTACAGATAAAACAATGAGGAATTGTATATAGATTTATAAATAATAAATATTAATCAGTAGGTTCATGTTTGTAATTGATTGTCTGTTGTTGTATGCTAAGCTCGGAGTAGCAGATATTTGTGTTCGTTTTTTTTTTGAAACTATTTTTATAATTTGTGTATATTTTGTTTGTTTATTTAACAAATATAAATATAGCTTTAGTTTGAATGATTTTATTGTTTTTTTTCGAACAGATAAAGTTTTATAACCTTTATTCGTTTTTGTGTGTTTATTGTTAAAAACAATCTGTAATTTCGTTAAATAAAAAGTGTTTGGACAAGTTATCTTAAACATTCATCATTGAATAGCTGGTAAGTGTTATCATGCAATAATTATCTCATAAATCGTGTTTATCTCAGGTAATATATCACTAAACATTGACATTAACTTATCGTCGAATTATATTAATTCTAGAGCGAGTATATGGTGCATAATGTATTGTATTTTCATACGGATATCATCTGAAATATCGTGACACTTGAATTATATGAGCCCGCAGGGTATACCAAAATTATACCCTCTGATAAACCCGCTTGAAATTGCTTTGTATTCTGTGGCAAAAACTGGCTATTGTGGGTAGTTTTGTCTTGTTTATCGAGATTGAATTCTCTTTTGCATTTAATTTGTTTTTGTATTCATAAATGTTATGCCTTATAGCGGAAATTTGTGTACAAATGTTGGTCAGATTATATGAATGGGGAATTTAGTTTGAATTTATGAACTATAACCAGTCTCGAACGTTTTAAAACATTCTTTTGTGATGTGATGATTCATCAGGTTTACTTAAATCTATGGCCCGTATTATAAGCACACTTTTATAATAAAAGAGCTTTCATGGAGCACACTCCCCATAAGAATATAATGTAAAAGTGCGCTTTATAAAAAACGCTTTTATTAAAAAAGTGTGCTTGTAATACTGACCATGGTTCTATGACGAAAGTAGACATGTCAATTTTTTTAACAATAAATGATAATTTGTTATGTGATTTGACGCCAATTTTATTGTAAATAAATTCAAAAAAAATTATAATTTAAAAATATTTATTTTATATAAATCATAGTTCATGTTATTGTCTACAGATGACAAAAGCAATATTGATTTTTGATAATCCAATGCAAAATCAATCGATTTTTTCGTTTTGCTCTACAAATAATATATTTAATCTTTCTAATTATGTTATGAAACATAAGAATAATTATTAATATTTTATAAAAATTTCTACGTACATATGTAGTACAGATTGTTTTGTTATCTACAGATTGCAGTGGGGGTCTTCTATTTCATTAAAATTTATTGAAGACAAAACTGTTGATTTCTCCTGGTATTGATTTTGATTTTTTCTTTAAAAACTGTTTTTGGCCTTATTGGAGGAAAGTTGTTATTTTAATAAAATTAATAAAAATTAAGACCATAATTTATTGATGTTGGGACGTTTCGGGATTCACTGTCAATTTTATAAAATGTACTTCGCAGCTTTCAATTCAAAATTGGGAGTTTATGAGTCGAGGACTTCTAAAATAAATTTAAATGTAAAATTTCCAATTGTATGTAACCAAAAGGCTGAAGTTGGAAACTATTGAGTCCCGAAACGTCCCAGCATCAATAAATTTGGTTTTAATATTTTATATATATATATTTTTTTTTCAATAACAACTTTCCTTCAAGAATGCTGAAAACAGTTTTTAAAGAAAAAAATAAAATTACAATGAAAGTGATACTTTACTGGGTGAGCAAGCATATTCCAGAGCGAGCCGTAGGCGAGCTTTGGAAGCTTGTGAGCCCAGTATAGACACTTTCAGGTCATGTTGGGTACAATATTTTTTTTGCGATCCTGAAAAAAGAATAAAAAAGTATTATTTTATTTTTTACTGCGAGCAAATAAGAAATAAATAAACAACTGATCTCCATGGAAACATTTAGCTTTACCGGTCCCGGGATCGGTAAAGTACTTTCCGATCCCTTATAGACAACTTTCCGAGCTAGCTCAGCAAAGAAGGACTTTCCGGTCTAAATAGTGACCAGAAAGAGCTCATTTTCTGGGCGATCGCGAAAAAAAAAATTTTTTTCGGGTAATTAGACATATTTCAAAACATTTTATTTATGTTGTCGATTGGTAATCAATACTATAAGAAGTTAGGAATTGAATTTAGGGGTAAAAGTGAATTTACATAAACGGAACAGTCCTCTTATTTATATTTTTTGGGTGTGGTAGCTAACGAAATGAAGACCTAAATATTATGAAACAGCATACATTCCCAGTAAACATGTTTTGTTTTTGAAACATCCCAAAATGTTCCTACTGCTACATTACTGGAATGTTTAGCAAAAAGCTTCAGTGATGTCTTCGAAACGTTATTTACTTAATAATTTTTATGAAACGTTTCAAAGACTTGCGCGAGTTAGTACATCGGAAATGTTCACTTGCAAACCTTGCAGAAATGTCGCAAGTGCAACCTATTGTTGCAAAGACAAGTGCGAGCTGGTACATCAGAAATGTTTACTTGAAAACCTTGCAGGAACGTCGCAAGTGTAACTTTGTACAACTGCGCAGTCGCAGCATACAATTGCGCAGTCGCAGCAACATCTAGACTGGAAGGCTGTGTTCATTGTTCGTGTGTTCCGCCATTTCTTGTTGGATCAGTCTATCAATCGTTTTCTCGGCATTTGTGTTTTGCGTCTTTCGTATTTGTGTTCAATAAGTGGTTGGTGAAGTGACGTGTGCTTTTTTGTTAAACAAATATAAACGAATTAGTATCTATAGTAAGCAGACACCTGACTCGAACTATCTTAGAGTGTTAGAAATGGAGTGATTTGTGTGCGTTTGTCACTCTGACCAGGACTATGTTATGTCTCATTTTGATTTTGAACTGCAAAACGTTATTTTTAATTTCATTTGTTTTGCTGCCTGATTCCAAGCATTTTAAGGTCGCTTTAGTCACGTGTCTAGTATTTGTGAGCTGGAATTAAACAGGCAGTTTGCATATTATTTCCTGTTTACATCAAAAGCAATATCAATTTGTTTTTTTATTGTATGTTATAGTATCTTTTTAAATACTACATATTTTTCAACTCCTGTACCTTACTACTTTGTAAGAAGTTTTATATTTATAAAGGAATATTTTATTATGTTAAATATTTATATTCAAATGTAATAAACTATGAATTGCATTTTTATAATTAATTATACAAACCTAACCTGTCATTTTTAAAAGAAAAACATTTCAACATTGTTTTTGTAGACTGCTTTGTGCATGTTTCAAGAACATTTAAGTGGATCAATGTGTATATGTTGCATAAATGTATATATGAACGTTGCTGGAATGTATCAAAATCATTACAGAATGTTTCATAAACGTTTCAAGGAAACGTTCCTGAGGGCGGACATAGGCAGTTTCCGCAACATATATGTGATAGATATGATAATGTAAATGATAACATCGCATTTGAAATGTTGATATTCTGGGAACGTTGCTGAAACTAAAATTTGTTTACTGGGTTACCACAAAATGAAATGTAATTACGCTGTAGCAACGGTTTCAAAACAATGGAATCTCGTCGTCATACGATGCTCATGTGTAGGATTAAATTCACAAATATGTATGCAACAATTTCCATTAACAAATATTGCAAACAATAGTTGTTCATATTTACTAACGAATTATAGCTATGGAAGTTACTGATAATATTCAATATTACTTTGGAACATAATAAATAAATACTCGTACATATGAATATAAATTTGGAATATTAATGGATATATTGATAAACAATTAAATGTGGAAGAGATATATTGCGTAGTTAACATTATTATTAATTCTGTTGTCGAATTGAAAGCAAATAGACGAGAATGTTTAAACGAATGTAAAATGTACGAGTTTTTGTGTACATAAATTTGTTTATGAAACTGCAAAATATTACTTACCTTGATAATGGTATAAGTGTACCCTGAAATCATGTGAAAAGTTGATTTTGTAAGAAGAAATGCTTTATGACGGTAGGCAGTCGATGACACGAAAGAAAACCGGTTCCGCAATATACTATTCTTGGTTGGAGAGATTCACATATTAGGTATAATAACAAGTCAAAGTAAAATATTTCTAATCATTATCGTGCCGCTTTATAGAAATCTTGCTACCCTGTAACATTCCTCAGGCCGGTTTCTTTTGTGTCATCGACCATAATGAAGAGAATCGACTGTAATGAAGAGAAGCACACTACTTCAAACTGAGACTAAACAATTTCAGTTTGAAACTAAACAATTTCAAATTGAGATTAAATAATTTCAAATTGAGAATAATAAACAATTTCAAATTGAGAATAAAAAAATTCAAATTGAGACTAAACAACTTCAAATTGAGACTAAACAACTTCAAATTGGGACTAAACAATTTCAAATTGAGACCGAACAATTTCAATTTCATTATGATTCTTTACCCCCGAAAAGCTGTGGATTTTTCTACTCCTAATGTATTCGCAAGAGTTCTCCATTCTTCATTATTATTATAAAGGGCACATATTTGTATTTTAACGTTTTCAGTCTCAACTTTTTCCAAATAAGGCATTTTAAATTATTATTATTATTATTATTATTATTAATCAATTTAAAATATCAACTACAATAGCTTGCGGACACTCATGTGACGAAGCGAATTAGCCAATGGATGCATTGCACAGTAATTGCCCTCTGACGTCATATTAAGTCTGTCATCTAGCGATATTTTTGGAAAAGCTTTGTAGAGATGATGCTCTGTTGCCACATAATTGATATATAATTAAATCAGATTGTATTAATTAAAAATTATTCTAATAATGCCAAAACAAATAAATTATTGCAATTTTGAATTTAAATATGATATATCCAATAAAGAAAAATGAATTTTGTGTCAAAATTAAGTTTTAAAGAATAGTAAAATTTAATAATAAACGCAACTGGCAACAATGGATTATCTGTCATGTAATGAATGTGCTTGTGCTTAGTTTGTGAAGCGTTGTTGAAATGTTAGAAGTTCAAAAAATATTTCAAAACTATGACACAAATAGAAGTAAAATATGTTAAGAAACACAAATTATTTCGAAAATATTGTTCCGTAGCTTCTTGTAATGCGTCATCCCAATTATTATCGTATCATAGATTTCCAAAGAACACAGAAATGAGAAAAAAGTTGTTAATTTCATTAAAAATTAATACAGAGGTAAAGTAATTCGCATTTGTCTGTTGTAAACATTTTAAGGAATCTGATTTCATACCAAGCTTTTTGAATTTAAAACTGACAACTATTTCATTTTATCATCTCTATGCGCAGAAAAACATCTGCGCTTTGAAAACATCTCATTTTTTACTATCTCTCTCACTTTGTGCAATGCATCCATTAGAAGCTGGGGAGAAACTGTCACATCGAAGGTCAGAGAGCTGGGCAGCTTTCCAAATTCAAGAGTACCGTAATTTAAGAGTGTAGTGTGTTTTGGAAGAATGAGTTTTGTTGGAGTAAAAAATTGAAATTAAATTTTAAAAAATTAACAAAACTACATTATAATGTAAAATAAGATTTAGTAGAAAATCTGATGGTTTTATGAAATAAGGATTAGTTTATTTTCATAAAAAAATTTTATTATTGGCAATCGATTTCGTCGCAACGGACATCATCAGGCCACAGCTGTAATACAATATATTTCTTGAAGAAAAACATATAAAATTTTTTACATATGAAAAGTTTTATAGAATTATTTAAATGGTTAGGATAAATTTAGAAAAATATTTTAGTTTGTATTACAAAAATATAAATGTAGATAAATATATGGTTATTAATAATAATGAATGATAAAATGTTAGAAAATAGAAGACAGGTTTATGAGATGATTAAAATGGATTTCAAAAAAGTTTTTGTAAGGTTAGGTGAGTGAAACAATCATAAACTTTAAATGTATTTATATAAAAATTGAATAAACTTAAAGTTTATGATTGTTTCACTCACCTAACCTTACAAAAACTTTTTTGAAATCCATTTTAATCATCTCATAAACCTGTCTTCTATTTTCTAACATTTTATCATTCATTATTATTAATAACCATATATTTATCTACATTTATATTTTTGTAATACAAACTAAAATATTTTTCTAAATTTATCCTAACCATTTAAATAATTCTATATAACTTTTCATATGTAAAAAATTTTATATGTTTTTCTTCAAGAAATATATTGTATTACAGCTGTGGCCTGATGATGTCCGTTGCGACGAAATCGATTGCCAATAATAAAATTTTTTTATGAAAATAAACTAATCCTTATTTCATAAAACCATCAGATTTTCTACTAAATCTTATTTTACATTATATAATTAAAGTCTGAAAATGGAGTCATTTATACGAATCATAAAACTACATTAATGTCAAGCCCCTTCTGAGAGTAAGGTTATTAGTTTTGGAACGATTTTGAGTAATTTCATACTCTGTAGTAGAGTTTTGGAACGCAACCGTGAAGTTTGTTTTGGTAGCGTGTTCAGAGGTTATGAGTTTTGTTTTCATAGTTTGGCAGTTTTCATATTGAAGTTTTTAGTACGTATTGAGTTATTTTATATTTTTTTGCCACACTATGAAAACAAAACGTATAATACGCTATAAACCAAAACAAACTTCAAATCTCCGTCCTTCAATCTGACAGTTTCTCCCCAAGTTCTGATTGGCTAATTCGCTTCGTCACGTGACTGTCCGCAAACTATACGAATGTTACCACCGTTTGTTAAATTTTGTGTTTTTGAGGGTTCATAATTAATTGAAATTAATTGTTCTTAATTTGAAATTGTTTAGTCTCAATTGGAATTTGTTTATCCTCAATTTTAAATTGTTTACTCTCAATTTGAAATTATTTAGTCTCAATTTGAAATGTTTACTATCAATTTGAAATTGTTTAGTCTTAATTTGAAATTATTTATTCTCAATTTGGAATTGTTTATTCTCAATTTGGAATTGTTTATTCTCAATTTGAAACTGTTTAGTCTTAATTTGAAGTTGTTTAGTCTCAATTTGAAGTTGAAAAGGTATAGAGACGAAATGTGGACATTAGGAGTTTTTATTATTTTGACAAATACTGACATTAATGGCAGGTTGCACATTTTTTTAATTGGGAATTAAAGTAAAAATGATATTGGTATTCATAGCTATCATGTAAAAGATTATATCGTTTTGGGAGATATTCATATTATACATAAAAATTGGGACTATCACATAAAAGTGCATATATTTTATAACAATGAGAACAACAATTAAATTCTTATATTGATATATTTGAAGTAGATACCTAAAAAAAAAAAATGTTAGTACGGAGACGTAGGTCCCATCCCTTTTGAGGGATGGTTAAGCCCTGTCCCCACGACAAGGTCTTTCTGGTGTAAACCACGACTGGGACGTCTTACAAAATCCTAACAATCTCATAAATAGCATAGCCCATGCCAGATTATTCGCAACAAATTTCGTATATATTCGCGTTTTTAATACACGACCTAATATATACCTAATTTCTTTTCAGTTAAAAAAATTAAACAATCATTCCAATGTACAGCTACTTCCCATCACCATAGCACAGGTCTTACGGCATTTTGTTCACTAATTAACAAGTATTAAATAACTAATTATTTAAAAAAATTATAAATACTTCCCATTTGGTAGCAGCCGATCATTTGCAATTTTCATTGCATAGTGAGTGGATGTTTTTTGTATTTGTATTTCATATAGGTAATATAGTATAGTATCTGTGGTAGTCACTTTTTTAAAGTCTTAATAAAATACTAGTGGGCCTAGATCCAAGATCCAAGAAAATTATAACGTGGACTACTTATTTGCATAATGGTATTTTAGTTAAATGTCCAAAGTTTATCCTGAGACAAGGTATGTGAAAATAGATTTCTCAACAAATTGAAATTTATTAATTTTTGCATTAAAATTAGAATTTTTACAGTGTTTTTGTTAATAAAATCATATTTGTTATATACAATTAAAACCTGAAAAATATAATTGAAACTTGATTTCACTATTATAATAATCGTGAATTTGTTCTTTCAATTTTGATTTTAAATTACATGATTATAACAGTTTATATTTTACGTGGGGTCCCGTGGCCGCGTGCCTGAGTGTCTGGTCGCGAAACTGGGGGAACCGGGTTCGATCCCGACTGACGCCAAATATTTCCAATTTTAAATGGCACAAAAGTGACCTCTGTGGTGCACTCTCCACGCCAGCTATGAGTGCCCATGAGGTGACGCCTGGTAAGCGCCCACACGGTAAAATATATCATCATTACCGATGTCTACATGTGTTGTAGATACTGGCACACCCAAAAATGGGTAATATGCCGTGATGATATTATTATTATTACATTTTACAAATTAAATTAGTCTATTATGCAACGAGTTTATAATGATAGCTATTGATACACGAATTATGTAGTTCACGATACGAGCCATGGCGAATATCGTAATTCATTAATAGTCAGTACACATGAGACGTATACAATATTTTTTCTTTGTCTACTCGTAACACGGGAAGTTGCGCCTGGAGAGATTCATGTAAAAAATACTATCGGCAGTGAGTATAAAGTACTTTATACTCACTGCTACCGGGCTATTTTTGTTACAAAATAATGGTAAGTTGAAGAATTGAACCTTTTTTCTATTAAAACTAACATTTTACATAAACATAAAACAAATAAGAATTTAACTCTCAAAATCCTACAAAAAAATCACAATGTTATAAAATCCGAAGGGTTAAAAAATAAACTATAAACCAATAATTAGTTATAAAATTCATCTGTAATGATAATCTTTATCGAAATAAAAAGAAAATCTGTGTTATAAAGATAATTTGTATCAAAATGAAAATATGTGTTACCATATCATATAAGAAAATATAGAATTGACAGAAGGTACTTTTAAGATGACTATCAAAAATTTACAAGTATTATAAAAAAATGTTACATTTTATTTATTGTTCAGTTCAACTGAACAATATAAAAACTATCATTATCTACAACATGCAAAAACTGCTGATCTGCAATTTGCGTTTTCCAATGAAAAATTTCATCCAGTTTAACGTCCATCTGTTTGGTTACAATGTGGCCGTTTGCCGGGTTCGCTAAAACCAGGCTACATCGGTAATCACTCAGCTACTCGCTGTTTAGGAACGAGCAAACATACAACTTTAAGTGTTGCCCATTGTTCGGTACGCGCAGATTAAAATCCCAATTAGGATTTTTACCACGCATCACTGAATAGAATTTTCCCTTTGGGCTAGCTACGCCGAGCCGATCCTGTACGTTGTTTTAGTTTCCAAATATATAGCCGGAAAAATTGACTCTGTCTGGTCCAGCAATAAAACTATAAATATCGTAATTATGACAAAGCGACATATCGTTCACTGTTTGCTTTATAACATTGGATGCCAACGGGCCATTATTTGCGCACCTCTATTCATACATTAAATTATTCTTTCTTAATGTTCCTTTAATATAAACGCTATTTTTGTTTGAAATAATGTTTGCGGAGCGGCAGTTTTCATTCCCGTCAGAACTTATTTCATATAAAAATAGCATTTATGTTAAAGGAACAGTAAGTTTATTTTATTAATACAGAGTAGGTAGACAGGAAGAGAAACAGCGGCGCAAATAATGGCCCGGTGGCATTCAATACAGTCGACTTTATACAAATCGAATTCGCAAGGAGAATTTGAATTTATTCGAATTAGAGAGAATTCGAACTAGAGAGATTAAAAGAAAGTTAAATAAACATTTGCATAAATTACAAAGAGTATATGTAATGGAAAACAACGTTTATGCAGTTAATATAACAAAAAAAATACGTTTTTATTTTTTATAAAAATAAGATGTACATACCTAGTAAATATACATATTGAAACATACCGAGCGTCCCAAACAAACCTATTTCAGTTATCTAAATCTAAAGTCGATTTATAGAGAGGCGAATTTAATTGAAATTGATGATAAATGCCCAAAATTTAATTCGTTGTACATGTCAAAAAAATAATTCCATTTAGAAAAAAATTGAAAAAGAGAGAGTTTGAGAGTTAGAGAGAGACGTCTCTATTACAAAGCAAACAGTGAGCGATATGCCACTTTGCCATAATTATGATATTTGTAGTTTTATACCTGGATCCAAAAGAGTCAATTTTTCTAACTATAGTTACTACTCCAGGAGTCATTTGTCGTGATGTACCTGTACCTTTTATATACATCCTAAGATCTTTGAGTGTATTTATCGCCACAGCTGGACATTCACATACAATGTGTTGACCACATCAGATTTTTTTACAGGAGTCAATAAATTACTTGCAATACAAAAGGTATTAGTATTTTTACAAATTTTTAGCATCCTTTATAAACCATGTTACAAAATTTATGACAGGACTATGTAATTATATCTACCGAAATGCTGTTTCATATTATAAGAAACACAAATTAATTAATAAAACATTATAAAGTTCTGTTTCTTACCATTTCTGCGAGGATTTCAAACGTATAGTGTTTTTGAAACGATCTTCCTCGGGCGCACATTTGCCGCAGATTGCTTGTCCATCTTTCCTGAGATATACAGGTGTACAGGAAAGATATCCATCGCATTCTTTACATTTCAGGCAAGTTCAAACATCGGGCCTCACGTCGCACAAACTTCAGCAATGCGCTGACTTCTGAAGGAATGTTTCAGACTTGGATTGTTCTCTTCTGACATCGTGGACGTGCAAACGTTACAAAATGATAAACGACCTGCTTACGGTTGTTATCAAAATCAGGTAAAACGGAGATATGGACGAGAATATAAAAATGTTTTATTGGATTCTTCATATATTATTAGTTATTATACATGATTTATTTGTATAGGTACTAGCTGGTACCCGCGACTTCATCTGAGTAGAATATTTATTTTGAGTAGCCTGTTTGTTTCTTCAAGGTTTTATCTATCTTCATAGTATACCAACTGCCAACAATTAATACAATTACAAAGATAAAAAAAAAATGTTGTGGCCAGCTCAATGCCTCTCGCAATTTCCATTTTATGTTACATAAGTATTGTATTGCACTTCGCTATCGAACCGTCTTTTATAACAAAAAAAATCTGTTGTGGCCAGCACAAGACCTCTCGCCATTTCCATATTAGACTATATAAGTATTGTATTGCACTTTGCTATCGAACCGTCGTTTTATAACAAAATATTACAGAACTTTACCCAAATATTGTTTTTTATTGTATTTAACATGTCTTCTGCACACGTATAATTCTAATTATATCTATTTTCATTGTATGAGGAAGTTTCTAAAAGTCACAGATTTTTCCAATTCATTAACCAGATTGGCGGTATTTCTGATGGTTATATGTATATTACCTATAATTTCAAATATTTAATTAATAAAAAAATAAGAAAGATTAAATGTACTTCCCAGAAAAAGCTATCAAAGTGTCACTAACTGTTGATTTTTGACACTGAAATCTGTCATTTACAAATTATGTTATAAACATTTGAATTTGTCAACTGGTTTCCTTTGTGTAGTTTCGCCTATTCGACTTATTATATCCCTATATTCTATATATTATAGCGTCTTTATCTCTAAATTTATAGAAGATATAATAAAAAATTTAAATGTGTCAGGTGTAGAATTTTATTCTTCAAAATTAGTAATATCAAAAATTTTCAAAAATTAATATTTGGAAGAATTTCTTTTAAAAACTACTACTTCCGGTTGTTCAATTGTTACCAAAACCTTTTCAGCTCTTCCCAGGAATGTCAGATTGAGGAATTCATAGTTAAACAGGTCTTATGTCTTATAGTTTTTGAAGAATCGTCCGTCCAACATCCAGCCATACACACACACACACACACACACACACACACACATACACACATCCACACACACACACACACACACACACACACACACACACACAGACATCATTGTAAAAATGTTAAAATCGGATTCTAATGAAATTGAAAAGTGCTTATTCATTAAAATCTGGATATGTGATTTTAGCATGATTCCAATACCTCTCTTAGCGAGAGGTAAAAATTACAGAACTTTACCCAAATACCAAAACTATGTTTATAAACGTTACTATGTTATAAACATTTGAATTTGTTAACTGGTTTCCTTAGTGCGTTGGCCTCTGCGATGTACCACATTAAATTATTCTACGAGGGGAGTTTTTTATGCTATCTATCTAGCTATGAAAACAATATGCTATCGCGACAATTTTCTTATGTCAAGTTTCTGCGAGATTTTATAGTGTCATCCCCTAATTTGGCTCCAATTGCTTAACCTTTTGTCATTTTATATCAGTTTAAAGAAACGAAAATGAGTGATTTGAAACTTGAACATAGAAGCATAATAAATTTTCTATCGAAAGAAGGCAGTAGCCCAAAGAATATCCATGAGAGAATGGTGGCAGTGTATGGAGAAAACAGCCCGTCCCATTTACAAGTCAAATATAGGTGCAAGCAGTTCAAATGGGGCAGGGAATCCATTCATGATGACCCAAAGTGTGGAAGACCTCTGGAAGCACGAACTGAAGAAATCATCAAAAAAGTTGAAGATTTGGTGTTGAATGACCGCCGAGTAAAAGTTTCAGTTATTGCTAGAGAAATAGGAATATCCGAAACGAGTGTTTTTAAAATTCTACACGAAGATTTAGGAATGAGCAAAGTGTCGGCACGATGGATTCCCAGAGTGCTCAGTCCCGAACAAAAACTGTGTAGACGACAAATTTGCGACGAGAATTTGACTGCTTTATCCCAAGATGTAGACTTTTTCTACAAAATTATAACCGGGGATGAGACCTGGGTACACCATTTTGAACCTCCCACGAAACAAGAGTCCATGCAATGGATTCATAAGGGCTCTCCACCACCCAAGAAGGCGAAGACGCACTGTTCTGCGGGGAAAATGATGGCCACAGTTTTCTGGGACGTGGAGGGTATTCTTTTAATTGAGTATATACCAAAAGGAACTACAACAACGGGGAATGCCTACAAAGACACAATTAAGAACTTGAAAGCGGCTATACGCGAAAAAAGACCCCATAATTATGCTCAGAAAACTCTGCTTCTGCACGACAACTGCAGGGTGCATAAAGCACGAATTGTTCAAGCAGTAGTCAATGAATGCGGCTTTGAGGAATTACAATATCCACCTTACAGTCCTGACCTCGCCCCCTGTGACTATTATCTCTTTCCAAAACTCAAAAAACATTTGAGAGGGCGTCGCTTTTATCGAATGATGATTTAGAAAATGCTGTGGAGTCGTATTTTGCAGAATTACCAAAATATTTTTTTTTGAAGGCACATCTTTATTAGAAAAACGTTGGAATAAGTGTGTTAGTGTTAATGATTCTTACGTTGAAAAATAAAATTTTATTTGTTCTCTAACTCGTTGTTTTCATAGCTAGGTAGATAACATAAAAAAATTCCTTCGTATATATTACAGTACCTTTAAACTATTATTGCTGGTTGTCCAATTGTTAACAAAATCTAATCAGCTCTTCCCAGGAATGTCAGATTGAGGAAATTGAAGTTAAATATTGTTTAAGTCTTATAGTATTTGAGAAACCGTAGCTCCAACATCCACACACACAAACAAACACACACACATACGGACATCATCGTAAAAATGTTATAATCGGATTATAGGGACCTTAAACCGTCCTTATCCACTAAAATCTGGATATGCGATTTTTAGCATGATTCCAATATCTCTCTTAGCGAGAGGTAAAAAATAATTGAAATCATCCCCTATTGTACCGCCTTGAGGGATGATTTTTCAAAAACGCTGAAACTATATTCCTTATAAGGAAAGCATAAATATGTATTTTTATATCCCTAACTTGAGATATGATGGGTTCTCCATACAAACTTTCATCCCCTATTTCACCCCCTTTAAGTTTTATTTTCGCGACAAAAAGTAGTCTATATCCTTCTCCAAGGTCCAATCTATCTCTATACCAACAAAATTCATCAAAATTGGTTCAGCGGTTTGCGTGAAAACGTAACAAACAGACAGACAGAGTTACTTTCGCATTTATTATATTAGTATGGATTACTTTAATAATTTTAAATGGCACAAAAGTGTGGTGCACTTTCCACGACAGCAATGAGTGATGCCTAATAAATGGCCATACGGTACGAATATGTTCTCATCATTACCAAAATATGTGTACAGATTGACATACTTAGCAAATAGGTAGTAATATGCCGTGATGATGTATTTACTTATAGGCACAGTAAACTATTCGAATATGCATCAATAATACCACGTGAAATTGAATTCAAAGCAACCACAGACAAAATGATATTTTGATTATTTGCTTGACGAAATTCATTGGACCACAAATCGATATGCTACACTTGGAAATATCTGTGAATCCAACTCTGGTAGGGTCATACTGGACTCAGTGTGGAATTATCAGATAACGTGCAGAATTACATTTAATCCGTCCTATGAATACGAGAGCGCTAACTCACTGCCTTTAGAATTAGATTAAATGTACTGAAAACATATTGTAACATACACCTCCATAGAATCAGTAACTCAATGGAATGGGAGGAAAGTTCAGATCATTAACTTCATTATTTCTGTAAAGAAAAAGCTGTGAGTAGTTGAATGAATCCAATGACAAATACGTTTTACATGATAGGTATAATTTAAATCACAAAATTTATAAATGTTCTCAGACCAAAAACTGTAATTTCTTAAGCCGAGTCCACATTGAAACAAACATTGGTTGCTAACATGTTCGCAAACAAAGAAATAAATGTTATTGCGATATTCGAACAAGTTTGGATCAAATTATAGTAATTTACGTAACAAGATCTGAAAGTCATATATTACTGGGTGAGCAAGCAGAGCGAGCCGTATATATACAGTGTGTCCCATTTAGAGGTGCCACCATTGGGATCTCGAGAACTATAAGAGATACGATGTCGGTTAAATGGAACTTTTTATGCACCTTTGGGAGGCCATCTCAGATGTGCTTTTATTTTTCCAAAAATTCTCATAGGGCACTAGATAATGACGAAAAACAGAATATTGTTGATTTTTTCTTTTTCAAATAACTTCTAAACTATTAATAATTAGAAAAACGTTTCAAATATAAAAGATAGATATTTTTATTAACTAACCAGTGGCGACCGAAATAAATTTTTATATCCGCAAATTTTTGAGATATAACACAAACTTATATTTTTTTAAATGGAACCCATATCTGATTTTAGTCTCAAAAAATTAAATATTTTTTTCTCTTTTTTTTGAGACTAAAATCAGATATGGGTTCCATTTAAAAAAATATAAGTTTGTGTTATATCTCAAAAACTTACGGATATAAAAATGTATTTCGTGCGCCACTGGTTAGCTAATAAAAATATCTATCTTTTATATTTGAAACGTTTTTCCCAATTACTAATAGTTTAGAAGTTATTTGAAAAAGAAAAGATCAACAATATTCAGTTTTTCGTCATTATCTAGTGTTCTATGAGAATTTTTGGAAAAACAAAAGCACATCTGAAATGGCCTCCCAAAGGCGCACAAAAAGTTCTATTTAACCGACATCGTATCTCTTATAGTTCTCGAGATCCCAATGGTGGCACCTCTAAATGGGACACACTGTATATTTTCGCGGCCCTGTAAAAAGAATAAATTAAATTATACTTATAGGCTATAAGAAATAAATAAATAAATAACTGATCGCCATGGAAACATTCAGCTTCACCGATCTCGGGGTCGGTATAGTTATTAACGTCGTTAGGCCGATATGAGGCAAATAACGGACGCTGCTGAGGTTTATAATAGGGCTGTTGCAAGAATTTTTATATGACTTCTAAGCATTAAATTTTAAAAGATATTGTTCTTTAAAGAGCCTCAAATTTGGAAATATCACGAAATATCCTTTAGATATTTTACAATTAATTTTTGAAATTTGGATAAAATTTTGAATAAGTCACGTGATCTGAAACAGAATGTGACGTCAGAATACATACATCTTCAGCGGTTCTAAGGTGTCAACTGTATTGTCAAAGTTGTCAAACAAGTGTCAAATTTTTAGATTGGTTCAAGTTGTATAATATGTAGGTAATAAAAAGTACAAAATAGAATGAGTAATTTACGATATTGTATTGTGCCTTCTTACAAAAATACTGTTAGGAACAACCTACTATAGAATTTATAAATTTTACAAAAGATGCGAAGAAAAGAAAATTGTGGCTAGAAGCAGGAGGTCGAAGAGCTGATAATTTGTCAGAAAAATCTTGTCTTCATGTTTGTGAAGATAATTTCAACTTTCATCCACCTTCACGAAAACAGTATATTTTTGTTGCTTCACTTTATGTTCAGGACAAACTTTACATCTGACTATACAGATATTTTTTTCTCGACATAGATCTACATGTCCTATAGCACATTCAATGTTAGAATCACGACTAGAACTTTAAAGTAAAATATATTATCAATTTATATAGTAAATTCAGTTTTTATATTTTATTTTACCTCAACTCTTTAACACCCCTTATTTCGGTAGCAGTAAAACAATCGTTCTGATATAAATTCAGCCATCATCCAGTTATCGACCTTCGGTAAATTGTCCGACGTAGCTTGAGTGTAATTTGATTTTGCCATTATTATTTTATTATTCAATTACAATGAGCAATGTCAGCGTCAAATGTCAAATTAAAAGATTTTTTTATTAACATGTGACAAACTTTTAGCCTACGTTTATTTATATAAATAATATGCATAAACGTAGGTGATGGAAAAACTATTTTCCTATTGGTTATTAATGATGTAATGTATGTGCTTCTACGTCACAGGAGTGGGGGGTAGTTTTTCAGGGCTAGCTCAGTAAAGAAGAAATTTCCGTCTTAAAAAGTAATCAGAAACAGCTCATTTTCTGGTCAATCGCGAAAAAAATAAATTAAATTTTAAAAATTTAATGGTGACATTCTCATAAAAACTTTAAAGCCACTGCAGTCTTCAATATGCAAATCTAATAAAGGAAAAATTCTCTTCCTGTCCTTAAAACTGCGACGAGCGTATTTTTTTTTATTGTAGTGAGGACGTCATATGTTAACTAATATATTTACCAACAATATTGTTCACGAACTATATTGCTGAACATTTATTTGTTAACAAAAAATGTTAGCTACCAACGTTAGTTTCAATGTGGATCCGGCTTTACTGAAAAATCGGCTCTTGTCGCAAACTTCCTCCTCCCAGTTTTTGATTTTGTAATAAATCGTTAAATCGTAATAAACTTATATAAATTCAAAGCAATTTCTGTATAAAAATATTTTTCCTTTAACTTTATCCTTTACTTACTGGATTCCGCTTTCCAGGTTAAAGGGTTCCGGTTTTACATGATGTATTCCCTAAGGCATAAGTCCTTACATCATTCAACAAATCCCACTCAACCTTGTTGTACGCCACTGGTTCCTTCCCTTAGAAAGTGGATCTCTCTTTCTTACTTATTAAGGATTATATGTCTGTCTTTGTTTAATCAATGCATATGATATTAAATGAGAAGGGAATGTAAAGATTTTAGGAATAAATAAATTTTAATAGAATATTTTAAAATATATTGGGAAAGCGATATAACTTTGAATTAAATTTATTTGAATTCTTTGCTTTTAATATAAATTTTAATATTACCTAAAATATATCGTAGGTATACAAATAAGTATATATTTTTCTCTGTTTCGGAATTATAGAATGTCACATACTAGCTCGCATAATTATGTTGAAAGCACGGTTGAAAGAGATTCATATATCACGATTTTTGGTGATATTTTGTTATATGAGATTGGCATGATTGCTACATTAAGGGCAGGGATAGCCCCCTTCTCTTAAGTTTATTTGGCGAATAAATAAACAAAAATATGTTTCAAGAAGAAATTTGTCACTCCTTTCATTAATAAAATCCATAATGGGAAGAAATTACTTAAAGATTTCTCACGAAGGAATGCGAAACAAATATCAATGAATTAACGTACGAAATGATATTAATAAAATGTCATGCACCTGTCATCATCTGTTATATATGGAATACAGTTTTGATGAATCATGGAAAATTGAGGTATAATTTTGACATTATCTTGGAACAGAAGTTGTCACGTGACCTTCAGTCATAAAATCGCTACAGAAGGCAATTTATGCACTAGTACGTTTGTCCATTCGCCGCTACGAGCTCGTGGGCGGATTTGTAACTGTAACTTACCTGTTTTAATATACAATTAAATATTAATATATATATACGGATTCATTGATAAATAAATTAGGCAGTTTGTGAATCTTAGTTACGTACAACGTAACGTGACGTACAGTTGGATGTTGTCACGTTATGTTAGAAATAGTTCGTGAAGTTTATTTTGTTTCACATAGTGACTTAAATAACTGGTAATACCGTACTATTGAAATGTAGATTACGTACCGTAGAAACGTCATTTTCTGAGTTGTACGTCACGTTACGTTATACGTAACTAAGGTGCGCAAACTGCCTATTATTACGTTTTGAATCAAATGAATATTCGATTTATTTTTTGTTCAAACTACATATTTTATACTAGACAGAGATAAACATAAATTAATGTCAATTATTTACAGCATATTGTTCATAGTTTTCATATTAAATATGTTTATTTTGTTTTATGTTTTTGTTTTAGTGGGTAAATATGACAGTTGACAGATTGTAATTACATATTTCGTTTATGTGTAACAGATTATTTGTGCAATAAATTCGGATAAAATTTCAACTAAACGTATTTTGAATTATTAGTCCATAAAAATAAATATATTAATAAGCTCTGAAAAACTATTTACCCGCTATATGACATATTTATTTGCATTAAACAAAATAAACATGATAGAAAATTTATTTATATTGTTTTACATTTAATATTTATTTATTCCGGTGGTACATGTGTACAATATAGAAATAAATAGCTACCTACTGTGTGTACTGTGTATGAAACAACACATTTATACTGCACAAATGTATTTGGGAAATTTGTCGATATTGGCGGTGCCGGTGTTCATTTGTTTTGGGCAAATTGGGTAAATAGCAGAATGCTGCGGTGCAAATCGAATTGTTTGGAATCGAATCTGAACGCGCGAATTAAATAGATTTGTTCAGTATTTGTATTTAGAGATGGGAGATATATTCAGTACGATGCCCGAAATAACAATTGCATTTACTTCCAAACCAAATTAGCTATTCTATGTTTGGGATTCGAATCACAACGATAAACAATCAAATTCAATCCATTATTCAATTGATCCGCCTAAGAAGCACCAAATTATTTCACCTACACGGCTACGCGTAGGACAGTGGTTCCCAACCTTTCAAATTTGTGTCGCAAGTAATTTTCAGTGGGTTGCGAGAATTTGATATTAAGAAGTTAAAAAATGAAACAAATATTTTGATTATAAGAACTTGCATATCTGCACTATCTCATTGATATATACAAATGTTATAAAATTATTTCAGTTTTAAACATCCCAATCACCTAGCAAAGATTTTTATGTGTATGTCATGTTTTGTTTGCATTGTAATTTTTTTTTTTTAATCGTACATTGAATATTGGTCCGTATTTTTACCTCTTGAAGTAGCGCTGCTTCCAAAAAATCGCTATTTCAACTGTCAAATATTAAATTTAATTTAAAATATTAGAGCAATAAAAATAAATTATATTATTTCAAATATTATGGGTGTCATTTACATTTACAAATATGATACTTATTCTTGTCTATTTATAAATTAAAATTTAAAAAATCGAAACAGCGCTAGTTAATTAATAAATAAATAAATATATCTTCACGGCATTTTACCCATTTCTGGGTGTGCCAGTATCTACAACACATGTAGACATCGGTAATGATGACGATATATTTTACCGTGTGGGCGCTTACCAGGCGTCACCTCACGGGCACTCATAGCTGGCGTGGAGAGTGCACCACAGGGGTCACTTTTGTGCCATTTAAAATTGGAAATATTTGGCGTCTGTCGGGATCGAACCCGGTTCCCCCAGGTTCGCGACCAGACGCTCAGGCACGCGGCTACTAGACCCCCAATTAATATGTATTTATATTGGATTTAGTTGAGATTTTCATTTTTTTTTTCTTTGTATCTTTTGGGTCGCCAGAAAATTTGTTTTTAAATTTTGGGTCGCGGGCAAAAAAGGTTGGGAACCACTCTGGCGTAGGATGATTGGCGAAACCCGGAAACAAGAATTTTTCGTTTATTTTGAAATATACAAAAAAAATATGTTAATAAGCAATTAACTAGACAAAGGAGCTCATAAGATGTTTCCTGGAAGGAGTATGAGTTCCGGTTTTATTGGAAATGGGTATAACTTTAAATCTAGCACAGGGAATCGGTATTTTTATATATTTTTTCAGAATATACATAAAATTATCTTCACAACGATACCAAAATATCATAATATTACTTTAACCATTTCAAAATGGCGACCTTCGTTCGTATATATATATATATATATATATATATATATATATATATATATATATATATATACATATTTGATACTTATTTATGATATTTTAAGAAATGGAAAGAAAAAATGATCTTTAGTTTTTCCCTATTCATTAGGGCTCACTATTCTTGATTTTCTTCTTCCACTCATTTCTATTTTGCGTGTCGTCCTCATTCTGTTTCTTTTCTCTTAAGTCTTCCACAATACATGCTTCTCTTTCGTTTTCCTCTGCTTCTTCTACCCTCTACTACTAGGATGTTCATTCTTCTTCCAATATATTCTTCATCTCTCCTCGTGACATGTCCACCAGTGTAATCTTCTTTCATGTATTTTTCTAGAAACTTGTGTCACTCGTGTCATTTCCCTTATCCTCTCATTCTTTATCCTATCTTTCCGTGTCTTTCCCAATATTCATCTTAACATCCTCATCTCTTGCACATTCATTTTCTTTTCAAAGATTTTCTTTATAGGCCAGGTCTCACTGCCATAGATCATAGCCGGCCTTTTCCACTGTTTTAAAAACTTTGGCTGTTCTTCCAATGTTTCGGTCACACAACACACCATTCTCTTCCAATTCCTCCATCCTGTCTGAATGAAAGGAAAGAATGATGAAGTGTATTGTTGTTGAAGCGAACTACTTTGAATATATTTAAAATAAAATTCTAAAATTTATTGTACCTAATTATTTCGACCCCATTTATAATTCCCTAATAAACGAAAACAATTAATTCAATCAATTAGGTATACATCTCTTTTGCCAAACAACCGTACCTACGTTAGTGTGTTCTTAAACAATTTACGGCCCTTCGACAGGCCGTAGGGAATTACGGCCTACTCTGATATGTAGCTATACATTTTCACTGGTTTAAATTTTAACGCACCCTAAAAACGTTTCCGAGCACAAACGATTACAGAAATTTATGTCTATGCAAAGTACTACCCTCACAAATCAGATATACGAATATAGGTACAGGGTGGGTCAGATATCGCGTGAGGAAATATGGGGTAAAGGGATGATTTATGAGGAGGAAATTTTCCTATTCCATTTTCTCCGACAATAGAAATGAGGGTATATTAATTATAATATGCCTACTGTTCTGTTTAATTCAGTAGATTAAATACAAGGGCTGTTCCCTTTGTTGAGCTTAACTAGTGGGACGTGGTTTTTTAATATAATATAAATTTTTTATATAAATACTATTGTTAATTTTAAATTCATCTTTTGCAGTGCCGCGTTTAAGATGCTCTGGGCCTTAGGTAAATAAAAATTTGGACCTCCTGACTAAAACATTTTTTTCGTTACATATTATTCATAAAAAAATTAACATATAATACAGTTATTTTATTTATTTCACGGGAAAAATGTCATGATAAACATTAAAATTATAAACCAATTATATATGTATGTTTTATAAAGAAATATAATATTTTGTTGGGTTACCTTTATTTTTTATAACAGTAACTAAGCGACAAGCCACTGAATCTACCAAATTTTTGGTTACAGACGACGCTATATTTTATCTTTTTTCTTGTAATATACTTTTTAATTCTTTAGTTTTAATGACATATTATTATTTGTCAAGAATTTCACGAACCTACTCAATTGGGTTTAAAGTCCTAGTGACTATGTGGGGGATGATTGAGCTTATTTTTGATATTACAGAGCCAATTTCTTACTAGCGCAAATTATTTATAAATCCTATTTTTACTTTTAATATGCTTTTAAAATACCGAGGTAATCTTTGCTATTCTTATTGTTGCACTTAAAACTAATTTTAAAACTCGTCGCCGTATTAAACTATTTACTTTTAAATGTCTTTTTATTTATTAAGTTTTCTAGCAACGTCAGACAACAGGTACAAAGTTTGAAGAAAACCTAATATATAATTAAAAGGAAATATTGTTTCACGGATACAATTTTCTGCATTTTATTACAGCGTTTTAGTTAAGATCGTAGAGTGTTGGTTTTAGATGGGGAAATAAATCTTGCCTTCTAATTAGACAGAAAGCACATCGGTAAATAGCGAAAAATTGTCTGCTGTCAGGTGTCAAATATAATTAATAGTAACAATAACTGATATTCAGAGCTGGGAAAGTTATTTTTGAAAAGTATCTAAGTTATTTTTACAAGTTACTGGGACAAAGTAACTAAGATATTTGATCAAAATAGTTCCATGTGAAAAATAATGAACTTAGTTCTGTAACTAAGTTACTTTTGAAAAGTAACTTACTAAAGTTACATTTATTTATGTGATGAACAGGGAAGGAACAAAGAAACTATAAAGTACAAAGTAGAAGTATATAGTCATATATTTAATTATATATGAAAACATAACATACGAATACTACAGAGGAAAATAATATTACATACATATTTACATAAATTTACAGATACAATAAAACACTAAAAGAAACGAAAAGAAAAGTAATTGTTATTGTTAACAATTTCATCACGAGTTATAAGCTGCTTTTAATAACTTAGTTATAAAAAAAGATAAAAGTTACTTTAAATTAACTTAGTTGCAAAAAAGTTATGTTTAGAAGAGTAACGAAAAAATAGTTATAGTTACTGAAAAAATAAGGTATCTTAGTTACAGTAACTAAGTTACTAAAAGTAACTAAGTTATAATAAAGTATTTTTTGACATAGTTACTTCCCAGCTCTGCTGATATTCAATCTTGTTTTGATGTTAAACATGAATCTATCTTCTATATGTTTAAATTCTGAGAGATGTGTTTTATTAAAGATTTTTGGGCCTTACATACTTCGGACCTCCCGCACTTGCATATTTTGCCTTATTGAAAACGCAGCCCTGATCTTTTGTCAGTTCAACAAAAAATTCAGATCGAATATTATGGTGTTTTGTAGATAATGAGAGCCACTTTTAAAATAAAAGTCCTTTTGCTTTAATAGAGCACTACACAAACGCTTTTATTTTAAAAATACGCTCAAAATAATTCCATTCCTCTGCGAAAAATCATTAAATTTTAATGACCTTTTCGAACGGCATTTTCTACAATGGGGGAAATTCGAATTTTTGATTTTTTTATTTATTAAAATATTTTTAAACACAGTGTTTTTGGTTGATTACGATAATCGACTGGTTGCAGAATGGAAAAATTGGAAAATAATCAGACACGCAGTCATGTATAAATTATTTATATCCTGGCCTACGTCTCGACTGTGACAAAAATCTTCTTCAGGGGTCTAAAAGTAGACATGGAGTCATTACAACATGAAAATATTATTGTAAACAAGGTACAATTTCTAATATATGAACATACAATAATATTATGGGGTCCTGTGGCCGCGTGCCTGAGTGTCTGGTCGCGAACCTGGGGGAACCGGGTTCGATTCCGATTGACGCCAAATATTTCCAATTTTAAATGGCACAAAAGTGACCCCTGTGGTGCACTCTCCACGCCAGCTATGACTGCCCGTGAGGTGACGTCTGGTAAGCGGCCACAAGGTAAAATATATCGTCATCATTACCGATATCTACATGTGTTGTAGATACTGGCACACCCAGGAATGGGTAATATGCCGTGATGATATGTTTATTTATTTTACAATAATATTATTATATTACTTTCTTATTTAAACATTACTTACAGAACTAATCAGTTATGTAAATTAACAGTGTTTTTAAGAAAAAAATGTTTAAATTTTGCAATATTTTCTTCCCGCCATTATGGCGTACATAACATCAACTATGTGCGAATTAGGTCTCAACATACGTGCCCAAAACGTTGCTTAATAAAAAGAGACACAAGCAAAACACGGCCACTTGTTTTTCAAAAGTAGGTTAACTGTTAAAGATTTCAAAAAAGAGGTAAATGATCTACTTCCAGAAACATGGTAAAATGTTTTGAAAATTTGTTCCTTCGAATGCAAAAATGTATTGGCTGTAATCTGAAATATTTTGAGAAAATGTAATTTTTAAAGTAAGAGAATTCCCCTTCTATAACGATTAGTGTTCTTTTTATAAAAAATAAAAAGTTTTAATATTTCCCGCTCAATATATTCTTCCACTTTTCCTAAAAGATGTCGCTAGATGTTCATCACGTGATCGATGCGCCAGTCAGCTGTTTCTAGTGATACACGACTGTTAAACGTGTTGTATAACAGTGTAGTTTTACCCGGTTAATTAGTGAATTTACCTTAAATTAAAGAGACACATACCTTCTTATTGCACCCCAGTGGAGCAATGAAAACCGGAGAAGAGAAATAAACTAGAATTAAGGTAAATTATTTTGTTCCAGTAGTCACGTTGTGACATTTTGTTTACGGTTATGTTTTGTTTATTAATATTTGGGAGGATGAATTGATGAATTTATTTTAAAATTTAATGTGAAAATTGTTGTTGTTTGTTATTATTTTGTTGCAGTTTGTTATTTGTGGTGTATATTTTAAATTATTTGTATAAAGCATATGAAATACGCATTTGTTTATATGAAAATTAATGTGTAATTTAATGAAACATATTTAATCACAATTTATCATGATCTAATTAGACTAATTATATATATATTAGTTTGAAAATAATTTTATAATAATTAACAAAATAATCAGCATAATGTTTTTATTAAAACTAGTTACAACATTATGCATTGCATATCACTCACTGCTTCAAATAATAATGATTGTTTAATAATTACGCACAAAAAGGGCCGGTATTATATTATACAAATATTATGGAGTGAATTTATTTACTGTTTTACACTTTTTATTTCGAACAAAATTATATGACAAATTAGTACAATTAACGTAATTTTAAAAATGTGCTAGACTAGCACTGCTAATCAACTTTTTCGCTAATCACCATTAATTAGTTGTTCTTCAGTTGTTTATGCTACCAGTTATTGTTATCTGCAACTGAATGTTTTGGAGAAGGGATATGATGCCGTCAGAATGGTCTGACTTTAGACAGTGAGTTAAAAAAACCTAACTCGGAGTAGGCTATGGACAACTTTTTTGGTATTTTATTTTACATTTGGGGGGGGGGGGGGGGGGGTGCGCTTCCCCCCTTCCTTGGATACGGCTTTGCCCTGCAGTATTGCCAGAAGCGGCAGGAGAAGCCCATAACTCAATACTGCTTATGAGTTGGTAATTGTGTAGAAATCTCCAGTCCATACTTATTTGACGGTAATTTCAGAAAAATTTAGTATGATAAAGCGGCATATCGCTCACTGCTACACTGAGCCACGAACCGAAGGCGAGTGGTTTAATCACACGTGTGTAAAATACTCTTTCAGCACGTGTTGTTCACGATACTTTTCCAACGACCACAAAAAAAAAATATAAAATTTACATAAAAATATTAAAACAGATTATGTTAACATTATTGCTATCAGAAATCACTAAAAATTATGTTAAAATCTGATAAATTTTATTATTTTTTTTAATTCGTGTAAAATCAGCAAATTATCTGCAACTGTTAAATTTTTAAATACAAATTTTTAGGTTAGTTATCGCAGCGTGTGATAAAATTGTATCACACAGTTGCGGACGCATCTGATTGGCTAACCAGCTTTCATATCACATAGCATTGTTAGTGATGTGCAATGACCAATTCTCAGTAATAATTTAGCGTGTGAATTTATGTACTTTTCGTAGTGGTCGTCGGAAAATGATATTTTTGTTTGAAATAATTGCTTATGAGAATGATAACGGTAGTTCCAAAAATTATTTCAAATAAAAATGGCATGTATGTTAAATGAATAGTAAAATTATTTTACAATACAAAGCATTCAGGGCAGGTAGAAGTACCAGGTGATGCATGCCTTTATTCCAAAAGGATGGCGCAAATAATGGCCTGTTTTGTATTCAATATTATAAAACAAACAGTACGCGATATGCCGCTTTGTCATAATTACGATATTTATAGTTTTATTGCTGGCAGAGTAAATTTTTGTGACTATATCTATAGTTATTACATTTTTGTAACGTTCAGGCCATAGTGATGTAAACTTCTTCTTTACATTTTTAATAATATTTCTTGTAAACTATAAATAATTAAACAATTTGCCGCCACGGTGGCCGAGCGCGTTAAGGCAGCGTTCAAGCGACCTTCACCCCTCGGCTCTGGGGTCGTGGGTTCGATTCCCATCAGGGGCTTGGATGTTGTGTGTGTGGTGTGCCAAAAATATTACATTAAATAGCTCCGGGCCAATGTTCGAAACTAAGAGGCTGAACCCAATTAAAAAAAAATAAACAATTTATAAATACGGAAATTTTATTATTATTCTGTCAATATTAGGCAACAAATAAAATTTAGTTACATTCTCTATTATTACCAAAAATGAATCACCTCTTTCTCTCAACGGTAAAATGATGAATACGTAGTTTAATAGGTTTTTGTCTGTTGAGAAATCATCCTGACTATTTTGGGTCCAGTAACTCAAAATAGAGCAAAATTTGAAGTATTAATCATTTTTGATTGAAATTTTCATCACTGCTGTACATAAATCCCTGTGGACGTACAACAGTCCTGGACATATGCTGAATATACAGTCCTACAGTCATCTGTTACACTCATGAATAATTTTATATTCGCATAAAACAAGACAGGTCCGTACCCAGATATTTACACCAATTTACGACTCTCACAAATTGATGATGATATAAATTATCGAACAGTAGATAAATTTAAAGCTATTTTTACGAGGTATAAATCAAGTAAATGTACTCGTATTGAGAACCAAAAAAGATTGAATTATAGATCTCAAAGAAACAGAGTCAAGCAAATGGCCAACTTATTATTATTTTGATGTATAAAGTTCCCAAATTCTATTAAATATTATTTTTAATTTTTTACACAGGTATCTAGAAATCGTGAAAATTTAAAATATATGGGTGGAATAGGGCTGTTGCAAGAATTTTTATATGACTTCTAAGTATTAAATTTGAAAAGATATTGTTCTTTAAAGAGCCTCAAATTTGAAAATATCACGAAATATCCTTTAGATATTTTACAATTCATTTTTGAAATTTGGATAAAATTTTGAATAAGTCACGTGATCAGAAACAGAATGTGACGTCAGAGTACATACATCTACAGGGTTCTAAGCGGTTTTAAGGTGTCAAGTGTATTGTCAAAGTTGTCAAACAAGTGTCAAATAAGAATCACGACCAGAACTTTAAAGTAAAATATATTATCAATTTATATAATAAATTCAGTTTTTATATTTTATTTTACCTCAACTCTTTAACACCCCTTATTTCGGTAGCAGTAAAACAATCGTTCTGATATAAATTCAGCCATCATCCAGCTATCGACCTTCGGTTAATTGTCCGATTTAGCTTGAGTGTAATTTGAATTAGCCATTATTACTTTATTATTCATTTACAATGAGCAATGTCAGCGTCAAATGTCAAATTAAAAGATTTTGTTATTAACATGTGACAAACTTTAGCCTATAGTTTTTCAGGACGCCAATCTTTTTATGTAATTATTTCCACAAATAACAACAAATTATTAAAATAAAAATTATTACTGAGAAAATCATTCCATAAACTTTCATTTAAAATAGTTTTTGAAAAATGTGAAACAGGCTCATTCATTGGGTTGTATTAAGGTCTGTATTAAAACTTGTATTGAGTATATGGCAACATTGTAATATTTTCCACATGTATCAATGAGATTAAATTGTGATTTAGAAATTTTACCACAGAGAAAAGTAATACAGATATCCTTTAGTCAAATGAGGAAGTATTATTGTAAATGGATGGTGTAAAAGGAAACTCATTATTGCAAAATTAGGATAGAAATATGTCACATTTTATGGGTCAAAAATTTCTTATCTGAATGTTAAAATATCTCTACCCTTGTTTTGATCAGTTTTGACATTTGTCCTTTTTTTCTTACTTCTGTTAATATTTTTTTCTTTATTTGATCCTTTGGTCTCTCATTTTTTGTGACAGGTATTACAAAGTTGCCAAAATATTTTTGACAAAGGACTGTTTTAGCTTAAAACATGCTAATACAACCCACTGAATCTCACCCATTGTCTTTAATTTTAAAATTTGTTTAGAAAAATTGTTTAGAATACCATTTTTGAATCAGATACATATTAAGACCTACGGCATTTGTTTTTTATTTATTTGTTTGTTACGCAAAAAAATATGAAAGCTTGGGCGGACCTATTGTATGAAATTTTTCTTGAAGTGTATGTTATTAATTTTATTTTGCAACAAATATTTCCACATTTTAATTAAACTAATAAATCAATACTTAATGATATGGGATGATGTGCATCTTATTTGAGTGATTTGCAGGTTCATAACAAATCTAATCAGTTATTTACCGATCAAACCATTTCTAATACTATATTATCTAATATTGAAATACATCGTACAATATCTTGAAATGTAGGTTGGTAATGTATCCCTTGACAAGTGAACTAATAGGACTGTTGAAGAAATTTTTATATGACTTCTAAGTACTAAATTTTAAAAGATATTGTTCTTTAAAGGCCTTAAATTTGAAAATATCACGAAATATCCCTTAGATATTTTACAATTTTGAAATTAATGTAATATTTTGAAAATGACTAAAACAATGTATGACGTCAGAGTACATATAGTTTAATATGTGACAAACTATCGTCTACTTTTTTTTTTATATAAATAACGTAAACTGTTTTCCTATTGGCCCTGAATAACTTGCTATAAATACTCCGACGTCACAGGAGTGGGAGGTTGGTTTTATGACTATTTCTGGCGCCAATTTTTTTTTAATGAATTATTTACGAAAATAATAAATTATTGTTATTTTTCTATTACTTTGAAAAATATTCCATAAACTTTAAATTTAAAATACCCTTAACAATATTTTTTTTTAAAAATGTATACGTATTTCAAATACTATGGTTCTATCATTAGTAGAAATTACAAAATAATAAGACAGAGAAGTTAAGATTACTCAGCATGTAAACTATTCTATTGGTCAAAACAGCTCTGAGGAATAAGGGAGAGAAATCGGAATGTATGGGGAGAGGAGTCATAGGTGAGTGGATATCTAATTGGGTAACTAAAATTAAAAAAAAAAAAAAAACAGTTTTTCATTAACTTACATAATTTAGAATATGGGATGGGACCTAGATCTGCGATCATCAATTTATCTTTAAATTTATGTATTATCATGCGTCTAAATATCTATTATTATCTACATGTTTTAATAATTGTTTATTAGAATAGGGCTGTTGCAAGAATTTTTATATGACTTCTAAGTATTAAATTTGAAAAGATATTGTTCTTTAAAGAGTCTCAAATTTGAAAATATCACGAAATATCCTTTAGATATTTTACAATTAATTTTTGTAATTTGGATAAAATTTTGAATAAGTCACGTGATCTGAAACAGAATGTGATGTCAGAGTACATACATCTTCAGCGGTTTTAAGGTGTCAAGTGTATTGTCAAAGTTGTCAAACAAGTGTCAAATAAGAATCACTACCAGAACTTTAAAGTAAAATATATCAATTTATATAATAAATTCAATTTTTATATTTTATTTTACCTCAACTCTTTAACACCCCTTATTTCGGTAGCAGTAAAAAAATCGTTCTGATATAAATTCAGCCATCATCCAGCTATCGACCTTCGGTTAATTGTCCGATTTAGCTTGAGTGTAATTTGAATTTGAATCAAATGTCAAATTAAAAGATTTTGTTATTAACATGTGACAAACTTTAGCCTACGTTTATTTATACCGTGAGTATTTCTTAACGTGAAACATTGGATTTATCATATCCATGGTGATGTCTTGACTGACAGCAATGTATTTGCCTGTTCCATTCAACGGTTATCTGTCATATTGACAAGCTGTCATTACAGGTTAATTTTGTTTAAATAATTATACCTGTTTTCTAAAAATTAAATTTAGTTGTAGAAAAAATATTGTGTCCGAAATATGTTTAGTGTTCTCGAGTGGTTTTCTAACTTGGCTAAATTTTTTATAATATTTAAATATAATACTTCTGTCAAATTCGTTCCCTATGTTTCATTTTAAATGGGACAGGCAAATATATTGCTGTTAATCAAATTTCGAGTCGTAACCATGGATATGACAACCCCAATGTTTCATGTTAAAAAATACTCACGGTATAAATAATATGAATATACGTAGGTGATGGAAAAACTATTTTCCTATTGGCTATTAATGATGTGCTTCTACGTCACAGGAGTGGGGGGTAGTTTTTCAGGACGCCAATCTTTTTATTTAATTATTTCCACAAATAACAACAAATTATTAAAATAAAAATTATTACTAAGAAAATCATTCCATAAACTTTCATTTAAAATAGTTTTTGAAAAATGTGAAACAGGGTTGTGCTACGCCAGATTTATCAAGATTACTTGTTTTAAATGATAGAAATGTTCTTTAAACCGAGTATCAATTTACTTTTACGAATTATTATGAAACCGGCCGTTAGACACATGAAAATAATGTAATATTGGAATTTAATGTATCTGGGTATGTAATTCCATTTTAAATCTAATTTTCTATAAAAAATCAAAACATGAAAATAGTTTTAATATTATTTCGTCCTTCCCGAAATTAGCGAATAAAAGCAGATAATACCTACATTTTATTAATTGACTAGTTTATTCTAAAATGATCTGAATAGTAGATATTTGTGATCTTGGCTGTCGAAAAATTGTCATACTATTAATGAATTTTTTTTTTTATTATTATTGTTAGCTATACATTAATATTGATTTATTAATATTACAGAAGGATAATGGATAATGGGACTAATTTGAATAATGGAATTATTAATTATTAATATCGCTTGAATGTATGTTGCCACATGAATATTAATACATTCGTATATTGTTGGTCATAGTATTATAATTTTAGAATATGTCTAGCTAACATGTGTCACATAAGTTTTCGAAAAAAAAAGTTGAATGGACGATACTGTGGTTTATGGAAAATATATTGGATCTACTTTCACTAAAAGAATTATTAACATTGCTTAAGCTTCTATATTCATATTTAATATAGTTAGTGGCCCGTTTTCTTCTATACGACGAAGATTAGAGTTGATTTGCTCCATAAGTCTTTGGCGAGTTTTAATATTTATTTTGAGTATCAAAAATTAAAAGAAAAAAATATGTTGTGATTTTTCTAGGAAAACTTGACCCTTAATTATAGGCGACTGTTATAAAATAACGGCCGGCGGTTGAGTTACAGAATAGGCCCCAATGTAAAATTTAAAAAATAATGCATAAATTTAAACTTTAACAGCCCGATTCACAAAAAAGTTTAAGATAATCCTCATTTTTGGATTAGTGAATTCTATTCTATTCCGGTATTTAAAATTTAATTTTCATTATATTATCAATAAAGATGGATACTAGGAATAGATTAGACTATATTTTAAGTTATAAACAGTCAAAATTAGAGTAGAATTCGCTAATCCAAAAATGAGGATTAGCTTAAACCTTTTTGTGAATCGGGCTGTAATTGATAAAACTGTAATATTCAAACATTCCAAATATGTACCGTTAATCGGGCCTATTTTGTAACTGAGTGGTTAATTTTAACAACTGGTTAAATTTTTTAACCAATCAAGTAGGTTGATATATAAGAAAAAATTGGATTTTTAGTTGTCAAATCAACAACTATTGGATAAAATTTTTAACCAGTTGTTAAAAATTAACCACTTTGCTACAGAATAGGCCTGAATATCTGCTAGGAAACATTTAGCCGAAAAAAACAAAATACCAATGACCAATTTTACAATCTTCGGTTAAAATTTTAAATGCTATTTAATTAAACAAAACTGAAACGAAATTAACTGGCCATAACAAATTTATAATTGCTGTTAATAATTCGATTTAGCAATGTTCATTATCTGGAAGTTAAAAATTAACTGTACAATATATTTTTTAAATATAGATTTCAATATATATGTCTCCATTCAAGAATAGTTCTTATAATAATAAAACTTTCACGGTCACTTTTTCTGATGCAAAAAAACCTTGACTTATAAAATTCACCAACTTTTTCTAACCGTTCCTTCCAGTGTGTACAAAAAGTTCGGAATATCTCGATGCACATTTTCCGCTCGAAATAACAATCTCCTCTAATTGGTGTGCCCAATTTGATGTTATTTTATTGAAATAATTGGGAAAAAATCTAGAAATCTCAATCTCAATGGAGATTTTACATGATTCGGATAGAAATTCGTTTTTATGCTCGAATAAACTAGTTTTAATTGGGAAGAAAAGAAAGTTTATTTAATTATTCTTGTTCTTGTTAAATGCATAATTAGTTCATTAGTCCATTTCACAGAATACGAATATTTTTTTCTTATTTTAAATCATAGTTTTATTTGAATTTATTTTATATGAAAAACAGAATTTAAAATTTCTGATACATCTCTGGCTTAATTTTACTATACAAGCATAACCAAAATCGACATGCAGTGAACCAACGTCGTACACAATTGGTTTTTGCTATTTGAGCCGGTTTCACATTTTTCGATATTTATTTTAAAGTTTTTTCATTGCAATAAAAAAAGTATAATAATTTGTTGTTATTTTCGTAAATTAAATAAAAATATTGGCGCTAAAATTAGTAATGAAAAACAACCGCCATTTCTGTGACGTCATATTATATACTCATACAGCACGTCATTCATAGCCAATAGGAAAACAGTTTGCTCAACACCTACCTTATTTAAATAAAAGTAATGGATAGTTTGTCACATTAAGCAAGCTGTATGAACTTTGACGTTACATTCTGTTTCAGATCACTACAAGCCCAAACTCATATTAGTTTGGCCGGATAACAGATAATATTTTCAACAATTAAATTATAAAATCTACGCAAATGCTTAGAAGTTTTTACAAATTTATTTCGATTAGTTTAAAGCATCGACCTTGAAACTAATGGACCAAGTGTCTCCTATTCATTTATTGTTAGAATAATGCTCCAACATAAAAGGATAGAAATATATATTCTGTCCTTCAACAATATGGAAGTTCTCAGTTAAAGCACACTGCGCATACGTTCGTACTCATTGTGCATCTTTTTCAGTTATATGTAAACCTCTATACACTGCTCTCTATCACTAACTAGTTGTCAAAATCTACATTTGAAGTTTCGTGACTTGTGTATTATTTACTTTTTTGGAGAACATTTACAATTATTTCTGTCAATACATACGTAAATGTGTTGTGAGGTGTGTATGCGACAAAATAATGGAGAAACCGTGTATTTCGTACAGTGAGCAGTACGTATGCGGTTCAGCTGTGTCATTTCATATGTAAGTTCTTACTAATTATTACTTGTCCCCTATAATATAATATATTGTATTAAAAATATATAATAAAACTAATTATGCACAAATAAAAATCTATACTCTTAGCGGTTATGCACCAAGTTAGGGACAAATCAATTTTTTAATTTTGCCGTGTTTTCTTAACTTCCGTACTGTTGAAGGATATAGATACTATGTCTGCACCGTTATGGCGGGACAAGCGTTTTGCTCGTACGCTGCGTCTATTAGTTTAAAGGTCGATGGTTTAAAGCTTAGATATTAGATTTTAAAATTACAAAAAGTGAATGTTTAGTAGGTATTCAAGTTTCTGCCACTTAATACTGAGTTACAGGGACTTTATTAGTAATACCAGCTTTAGTTCTAGTACGAATTGTATCCCTAAGCACTGCACATTTTCCCGTGAGTATTGTTCCATATGTCTTGTAAGGTAGATTTTACTGTATGCATTGGATTTTTACGAAGTTGCTTTTCTTTGCGCCAAAAGTAAAAAGTCTTAGTAGAAACTAAATTTGGACTAGAAGATAACCCTTAAAATACCGGACGAATATTATCACCAGTCATTTGGTTCACAAATTTTTAAAGTTTTAAGTCTTATATGTAAAGTAGCCGCAGCCGAAAGAATTTTTTACAAAATTCTAATTATTTGGGTAGATTTTATAATTTGTTGACATTGTAAACTGCCCGAATAATTATGAGTTTGTGTTCGTATAACAAAGTTTAATAATTAATTGTAAAATATCTAAAGGCCTATTTATAATGAAGTAACGCAAGCGGTAACGCAGTTGCAGTAAGGTAACGCAAAAGATAAATTTACGGTACAGCATATACCGTTTTATAATGAAACGCAACGCAGAGCCGCAGAAGTAACGTAACGCAACGCAACGCCAAAGCTGACCAACTTTCATCTTTCTACCTTACTTTTGTACCTCTAGCCAATCAGAATTCAGTGTTTGAGTTTTACTATAAAAATCTGTATTATCGATATGTTCGTGAACTGTCAAAATTACATAATAAATTCTACAATTTATGGTTAGACCGGTTAGATTTTCAAAGCGATACAAAGAATAATTATGGATGATAGAAAATTAATCGAAATTATCGAGAATCACCGAGTCAGAAACAACATTGCCGCTGCTATATCGTCGTCACTGTCCATTTCTATTCAAATTATTTTATACACTTATTTATGTCATGTGTCATAAAGACTATAAATAAAAGCAAGTTGAATTTCAACGATATATACAGAATTCTTTTGATTGGTTAGAAGTACTATCTTCGGCGTTATTATAAATCACATATTTTGTGTTTGCGTTACTGATTACGTTGCGTCGTTGCGTTGCGTTTTACGTTACTTCATTATAAATAGGCCTTAATGGATATTTCGTAATATTTTCAAATCTGAGGCTATTTAAAGAACAATATATGTTTTTATTCAATTTTGACATTTTAAACTGTCATTATTAGCTCCATAGCAACCACTATAAATAACACTTTATTCACAAGTGAATTAATAGATATTAAGGATACAAGTTTGATATAGTGTTCATAATGAAACGCGTGTGATGTTAAATCACGAGGCGGTGAGCCGAGTGTTTTAATCACGCAAGTTTCATTATTAGGCTATATCAAACGTGTATTCTTTAATATTTATCTACGACAGTTTAAATTGGTCTTAAAATACATTTTTCATTTAAATTTTGACATAATGAGAAACATTGAAATGTTCATTCGTAGACTACGTAGGCTAAAATAAATAATTCATAATGACATTCAAGTTAGTGTACCAATTACGTATTAGCGCACTGTCGTAGATAAAATTTTTTAAATCACTGTCACAAATTTTAACTCACTCTGCAACAAATAATGCATTTAAAGTAACATCAGATACGAAAATAACACTTATCATAATATTTATCAGACATCAGCCATTTTCATTATTTTTCACTGCACAAATGACAGACAATAAAGCATTTTAAATAAATGATTTGACGTCTATCAGCGACGATTGTCATGCTCAGCCTACTAATTGATCAGTTTTTTATTTTGTCAAAATTAAATATTATAATGGTTTTTATTATTATTTCGTCAAAATTGAATAAAATACTGTACAAACCACGTGAGCTTAGAATGTTTATTCACTCGAAGAAATTAACTCACTCGCCCTTACGGGCTCTTGAGCTAAACTTTCTTCCCATGAATAAACATTACCGTTGCTCACTTGGTGTGTAAAAATCTATTAAATTTAGTGCTTAAAGCATATAAATATTCTTGCAATATCCTAATTGAGCATTTAAAATTTCTGATACATATGTGGCCTAATTTTATTATAAAATAACAGCCAAAATCGATATGCAAAGAACCAATGTCAAATCAAACACATTTGTTTTTTTTTTTTCTAATTTTTGTACGATGTTTGTAAAACTGAATAGAACTGTGTCATATTATTGTATTGTGTAAATTTGGAGTTAAATTTAATTCTGAAATAAATTTATATATGAAAATTAAATTTGATACAATACATGCCGCAATGTAAAATTTCTTTGAGCGCCCTAAATTCAAATAAATTAAGTTGGAATTTGGTATAATATAATTTAATTCATACACGAATGCTATGTATTACTCCCGACATATAAATTTGAAATTCCATTAGGAAATAAATAGCTACAATACCACGAACAGAGAGCAGAATAATACAAATACGAACAGAAATAAATCAATGACTTGTATTTAAACTATTTATAGCCATCGATTCGATGCCTCTTGGTACCTATAGGGCTTGGG